>BRZM01003662.1:0-54108 GCA_033238685.1 Lates japonicus
ATGTCTCTCATTATGGGACAAGAAAGATCTGATATGGCAAATGCCACATTTTTGCTCGCAGCTACTATGTGATGTTTTCCTGAACAAGTAATCTAACTTTTCATTCAGTTTGAGATGCAAAGGCAGAGTGAGTGGGTGAGTTTGGCTAGTGGCAGATCAAACCCGATTTGTTTAATAAAGGAAAGCACATGACTCTATTCAGTGTGTCTGGTCGGTCATATTAGCATCTATTAAGACAAACAATACTTAGATGTGTGATGTGTAGATTTAACCCTTTTAAACTGAAAAATTAGATGAAAGTAAAGTTAGAAAAACAAGAGTGGAAATGCTAAATATGAAACTGCAGATGGCCTTGCTTGAAGCTTGAACGTGTTTGTCCCCTCCCTTACTCGCTCTCTGCTTAGCCTCCTGACAAAATTTGAGTGGATGGGAGTGTTTTCTTTTCTTTTCTTTTTTCTTTTGGTCTGTCAAGGATAAGGTGCCCTTATTCCCCGGCCTGAAAAAATGAATTAACTTCTGTCTTCATTATCTTATCTCCGATTTGAATCAGCTCCCTAATCCATTCCACTCGCGCCTTGCACTCCAAGCCTGTTGACACTTGCTGCAGCTGACATTTAATTTAGGCAGCACGCAAACTGCACTTGGAGGGGACAGTGGCTGCTTGCTTAGCTGCTGGACTTATTAACAGCATGTTGACAAAGCAGGCTTGTTTTTCCAACCAGACTCATTCTGGTTGGCTGGATGAACAGTCACTGCTCATGAAGCACAGTACACCTGCCGATATGTGTTTGCCCGCCACTCTGCATAAAAGCATTTGTGTATTTAATCAATTATTTGGGGGATTTGTCTTTATTTGACTACCTGTTAATAAATGTGCATATTCAGATCTTTCCTTGTGCTATTAACCCATGTGTCTCTGACCACTGATATGTCTTTTTTGTACATGAAGTCTACTGCAACACTAATCCATTTCAGTACACTTGACAGAGCATCAGATTTGGTGTATGTGTGGTGTCCCTGTCAGTCCAGGATTTGCAAGACTACATGGCTAGAAAAGCTCTTTTACCAAATTATCAGTTATATAGTTTTGAAGTTTAGTGTAGATCAGCAGGTAAGTAGAGAGAGGCTGATGTGAATAAGTTAAGTACCCTTGAAATGTCCAACACTAAATATCAGGCCTTTGTGCTTAGAATCAGAATGATTGTCAGAGACAGGTTTCAGCATTGTGTTGTGTAAAGCAACCAAACCTTTCTTGAAATGAACATGAACATCTGAATCTGTTTAAATAAAAGATGTAATCTATTTAATTATAATCTAATTACCAGATCCAGAGTTGGAGATAGCTATCTTTTTTATTATTTCTTTCTTTGTGAGATCTAAAACCACAATTCAGAACTTTGAAATGTTATTGTGATCTCCAAATTTAATTAATTTCTGTCAATATTAATTTCAAGATTTTTAGAAATTTGCAGACACATGGACGTACAACACACAGGAAAACACAGACCCTAAGGAAACATACTTGTTAGCCAGTTGTTATTGGCCTAAAACTTTTCCTCATTTTAAAATATGTAGTAAAAGGCGTACCTGATAATGGGCCAACATGTTCAGTCTCTTCCAGTCACCCTCAATCTTAGTGGTGACATCCTCATCCTGCAGGATCATGCGCTGTCCTCTACCCTGGCGCCATTCTGAGAAGGAAAACAACAACAAAAAAATAATCAGGATATTACCCCCATAGTCATGTGACATTACTCCTTTGACAATATTTACTTTTTTCCTGCAAAGGAGATTCTGTTTTCACCCCTCTCCTGTGCATCTGTCATATCTCAAAACCTTGCCATCTCTGGTGTTGCGAACATGCCTCTGGGAAAGAAATAATAGATTTTGGTGGTTGTCCTAATGTTGGATTTCTGCTTTTAGGAGAATGTTGTGTTTTTTTAAGCCACAACAACAACAGATAAACAGTTGATTGCAAATCCTAGGGGTATGTTTGCAGCGACAATCAATACATTTCAGTTAAACTGTTAAAGAAATTATGTTGTACTGAGAGTAACAATCCATCATATACGTCATATTTACAGGCTGTATATGTATCTAACTTCTCTCCAGGTATTAAAAAATGTTAGTTTGTAATTCTTACATGAAAACATAAACCATATCAAAACAGAAACAGCATCAGAAAAAAAGCAGGAGAAAGTATCACTCTTTTTAATGAGTCTGCCAGAAAACTAGTTGTCACTGTCTTCATCTTCATTGAGGTTTTTCTTTGCTTTCTTCAGAACAATCATTTCACACTGTCATGAAAAACCTGAATAGAATCAAAAATTTCAGGAGTGAGAATAGAAGAGAATGGCAAAAAAGATGTAGAACCAAAAGAAAAATGGCACGTGTGAGAGACAGTAACAAGAGGCGAGTTAAATTAATCACCCACTCTACTCTTTTTAAAATGAAGCTCCCCCTCTTTTCTCCTTTCAATCTCTTTCACTGGTGCGATCGATGGGTGCGATTACAGCTGTATGCTCAGGGCTTGTGCACTTCCTTTTCCATCAGCAGCACCGGCCCTTATGCTCTGCTCTCTGAAGGTGCTATCGGTCCCTGCTCCCCTCTTGTCAAACCCCCATCCACCACTCTAAGCCCCCTGCCTAGCTGCTCTTATTGTTACTGCTGGGAGCTTTGGTAGAAGCAGATCAGACTCATACCCACGCCAACACTAAATGGAGAAATCAGAAAGGCACAAACATAAAACAACAGCTTCACCCAAAGACTGCAGATCACCTAATTTCCATACTGCACATGACAGTATCTTTCCTTTAAACAAAAAGATGGCATTTACATGACCCTTGCAACCAAATTACATCTACATTACATATACACCAGGTCTCCAACATCTGTGAAACCACAGCACAAAAAAATCAAAAGCTTTCATAGAAACATCTCACAATAACCCTGGAACATTATCATAAGTGAAAAGGAAAGCCATCTAAAAAACAAATAAGCACATGATTCCTCTTTTCTTTCCGTAGACATCATGGGCTTTATGAATATGTTATTGTGTCTGTGCTCCTTGCTTTGTTTCCCACTTGCGTCGGCCACTGTCATCTCCTATCCTGATCACAAACAGGAAAACATAGCAGCAATCACTGTGGTGTGTGATGAGGCCTGTCTTTGGAGGATCGACCAGAGTTGTGTTAGCATCTGAAAAATCTGCAGGAAATAAAGATCCTCCTGTTGTTTTTGTCTATACAGTACATCTTCCCATAAAGATGCAAATGAGCCCCCGTCTCCAGTTGAGGCTCAGTAAACAGATGCGGAAATGAAGAGGAAAAAAAGAAGGGCAGAAAGGAATAAATAAAAGAGTAAACTTGGTGTGAAACCAGAGCAAACTGAGATTACTCTGACTCCCAAATCCGGTGGTCTCTACTCAGTAAGAAAACAATAGCAAGGGTGTACATGTGTATGTGGACTTGCTTTGTGGACTCAAACACAGCAAAGGAGATAAGGGCTTTGGGGAGTGTATGGGAACCCATGGTGAAGAGAGGGGCTGAAGGTGACTGTTGTACTCCATAGAGATGCATGACACACATTTGCTACCAGCAACACGCTCACAGTGACACAAAGACCCAAACACAGGGCCTGGCTTCTTTGTTCTCAGGCCCTATCTCCTCTGGTACCCTGTGGAGGATTGTGAATTGCAGCAGAGGGGAGTTAAAAACAATACCTGGGATAATAACACTCCAGGCAGATGTGTCTCAGGGCAGGACTGCCACAATCCCATTATCCTTATCAGACACCACAATCAGTCTGTATAGGCCTATATGCATTTGTATGTACCTGTGTATGTAGAACACCTCTCTTCAAATAAAAAACAGTGTTAAAATTACAAAACAATCAAATGAAAGACCTGTTTGCACTGAAGAATTATCATCAACTTAAAGATCAAACTAGAAGTATGACAGGATAAGACAAACATATGCCCTATGTCTGTTTATGGACTCATGATGAGGAGAGAACTTTCTTCTGATCTATGCAGAAGCACTGAAACAAATATTTAATTTCATGCACGTTATCTTGTGAGCTTGCATTTACTCATTGTCTCTCTCATACTCATACTCTCTCACACACACAGAGAGAGAGTGACCAGCCAACAATTTCCAGTCCCAGTCCCTTTTGTAATGAAACAATAATAGAACAACACATCCTGCCCAAAGGGGGCCATAAAACAATTTTATCCAGGAGTGTCGTCAAAAGGCTAAACCAATCTCTTCACTTAGCTATCACAGTCAGATTCCCCATGGTATGCACTCAGCCCATCTTAGATCTGAGGTTGGTTATAAATATGCTATTCTGAACACACAACAGGGGCTTGGAAAATCCATCTGGCAATATTAAACCATAAAAAGCACTGTGCATGGTGAAGAGACAGCCTGTAGGTATTGGCAGACAAACAATCATGGATAACACTGTTATGCTCACATGCGTGCGTGTCTGTGCACATGTACTGTGCACACACACTCAAGGTGTGCCAGACCCCTTGATCACCAGATATCTTGCAGAGAAGGTATATCACTGCACCTGTATCTCCTAACAGGAAACCCTTAAAGTAATTTGCAAATAAATTAGACGCAAGTTGATATACAATTACACAACCCAGGGAAAATGACTACACACTGTAGCTGCCCGTAAAGGTAATGAATGGCAACATGGGCTTGTATTCATACAGAGTCAAATCAAGTCCTTCCTACACACACCATCCAACCAAAAAAGAAAGAAAGAAAGAAAGGACACCAAGAAAAGGATTTTGCAGAGAAGATATCACTGAGCATCTCAATTGATTAGCTGATCAATCATCTGACTCAGACACTAGTCGACAAGAGAGTCGATCGATGGGAAGTTTGGGGAGGGGAGAGACCAGACTCAGACATCTGAGCCTACAGAGCCAGGAAGTCAAGTCTCCCGAGGTTGAAAATAAAGCTAGCTCTCTATATCTAAGAAGACTTGTACTTTTTAAGAAGGGCTGGGTGGGGTGGGGAAGCCTTTGTAAAAATCAATGGGTGTCTAAGTTCAGCCTGCTTTTTTCAAGGCACATTGAAATACTGCATGGATAAAAATGTTTTGACAAGCTGTACAGTAACTATAGGGATATTCAAAAGCAAAACCTCTCATCAGCAACAATTCTGAAATGTGGAATTATAAATATCCCATTAGGGCAAAACTCTTCAACAGCCAGTCATAAAGGGACTACATGGAAAGGGTGCTATGATAACCCCTGTCATTCAACCTATCTTGCACTGTAAAAAAAAAAAAAAAAAGTTCCAGTAAATTTAATATCCCAGAGCTGACTGTTTGCCTGCTTTTTTCACACTATTTATATATAACAAGACAAAGATTCATACCCAGGTCCATGTCAGAGGCTTTTAGGCGATGTGAGTGTGGCACATTCTTGTAGATGGCATCCAGGATTTTCTCCTTCACCTGGCTGATGGTGTCACAATTTAGCACCTTAACCTGGATCTCTGGGCTCTTCTCATTCTCTGGATGGATGCAGTTCACCACCTGTAGCAGAAACACACACAAGGCTGCCACTGTGAGGGGGAACTAGGTACAAGCTGCCAGGGAAACAGTACATCCTTGGACATAAAATAATTTTTCTAATTTGATCCAGTGCAAAGGCTAAATTGTGCTGTGTCTAATACATGTTTAATCTTGGTAGAGGTTTGTGGGTTTTATATTAATAAGGTTGATTGCACTGTGGATTAGTACTCAATGGAACTGCAATGATTTCCTTCTTGCCAAAGGGTCTGTGAGAGAATTGCAGCAAAAAAAAAAAAAAAAAAAAAAAAAAAAAAAAAAGATCATTCACCAGGGAAACGTCTCTTTCCTCAGAGCTTGAAAAGAGACAGCAATGTGCTACCTGAATTGATGAGCAGTAAACCAGCTAATTATAATATTATTATCATATTCATCAGTTCTGTCAGCAATGCCTTCTGGTGTTGGTGGAAACACCTGAATTACAAGACAAACACAAATACACATGATAAATGAGAAGGTAAATGTGTTATCTTCTTTGTTGGCTCCATCCTGAATATGTATATCTACAGTGTGCAGAAAATTCAAGCTTATCTTTAAATATTTCATTTAAGTGTAGTCACACATCTATATTGTGGGAAATGTGTGGTGAGATTCTGTTGCAAAAGGCTGATCAGAAGCAAATTTCCAGGACTTTTTTCCCCTATCACAGTTCACTATGGACACTGACAGGGTATGCAAATCAGGAACCCCAGAATGTAGAGTACAAACAGATGTGACACTGAAAAGGAGAGACAGAAGGACTAAACAGTATCTGAGTTGCCCCTGCTGAAACAAAGGCAACACAGTGAAGGGAGGACAACAGACAGACTTGGGGAATAAATGAGAGGTTCCAGAGGGTGAGGGTTTCATCGTCTCTTTGCTTGTGTAGACACATACACATGCATACTCTTTTTCCTCACTCCTTATCCCTAAGCCCTGCTCCTCTCCTTGACAGCTTCAGTCTCAACAGGAAGTGAGGTTGCCACTCCTGTGCCCCCTGCATGTCAAGCGTAACAACACAGCTTTATGTCCCGTTGCACATCTCATGACCGGCAACCCATAACCACCTTTTTTCTATCTTCTTGTCCCTGAAAGCATATTAAGTGTCCCCTTTTAGCCCTAGGACCCCTGGGCAGGTGAACCCCTTACCAGCGTCTTGTAGTCAATCTGTTGTCTGATGAGCTTGTCCTCACTGAGTGAGTAGCGCGCCTCTCCTGTGATAGAGTCAATGGGGCCTTTCTCCATCTGCTGCTTGATGGCACAGAAAAGGGAGAAGAGAGGCTCGCCTGCACACTCCTGCAAAGAGATTTGAAGAGAGAGGAACAGAGAAAAAGTTTGGAGGCAATAAGAAAACTTTGAGGCCATTTCTGCACTCGACTCACTGACAGCCTAGTTTAATAATATCTGAGAAAATATCTATCCAGAATGTTGTAGTTGCTTTTTGTAATACTATTTCCAGGCTGCCTTGCCTCCAAAGTTGCTGAGCAAGACTTATAAACATCATGTCCCAAACTCTATCATTCCCTTAAATTAAAGAAAATTGTACCACCTATCAATATATAAAGCAGAACTGAAGCTGGGGTTTTGGAAAGGTTTGATGGATAAACAGTGAAAACTGTCATAAAAGACAGACTCTTGAAGCCACCCCCATCTTCCTGCCCAAAAACACTGCTGTTTATCAAACAGAAGAGATGGGCCATTTATCATTGTTTTTATTCTCCTCCCTGCTGCAATAAAGGGATGAGATGAGGAAGAGAAAAACAGGATGATGGTGACATTTTCTTGACTCAAAGGTAGAGACAAGAGGTGGTTTTGCTTTTAGCACATCTTCAATAGCATAGATGCTTGGAATATATGAAAACTAAAACTTTGATGGATGATTAATCTTAAGAGGTAGTTAAGGTGGGATGAATAGTTTGCAGATGACACACTTCTTTTTAATGTAATGAAAACAACATTTTCTGACTGGAAGCCCGTATCATGTATCATTTATAGGCCATGCAGTCTAGTTCGAAGTATGCCTAAAATACAGGCCTGCTTTGATTCAAATTCTGCATTAGTGCAATTAAGAAAACCTTTACAGAATAAACCATACATGCATGACAAATGGCATGTTCACTTTCCCTTGTATTCAATTAGTTTACAAATGTGAGTGTAAAAAACATCATCATTAACTATCAGTGAAGACACTGAGGAAGCCACAGTGATTTCATCATGAGATTTATACTGGAATTATTAACTTGGTTGAGGCTAGAACGAAAAAATTTGTTGAAGTTTTTCCAAGTAGCTCGCAATGTTCAGGACAGTTACAAAGTATTTATGGAGTTACCTTCAGAAACTTGTATAAGAGGAACGTAAACCAGTTGGTCAGCATTTTCTCTGCCACAGACTCAGTCCTGCAAACAGACAGACAGTCACAAAGCACATAATGAACATATGATCCTACACACTCTTATTACCATCATAAATATTCAATACCATCATTACATATTCTGCAAAAAATGATGACCACTGCTAATGAATAGGCTTTCGTTACACAAACATAATTGCAAAGACATGAATCGAGAGTGCCTTTGCACATGCTATATGATGGCCTTTCAGACAATCTTTTGGCTGGCTTTTATGCTCAGGCACGCCAAGGGCAGCTCGCCTACGGTGGCGGGGATTTTAATATGAGGCAAAGCAATTAAAAGCCTTTATTTGATCCCTGTGGATTGATGTCGTTAGGGGCTGGAGCGGCTCTGTAATAACACTGGCCTCATTATCAAGAGCTCCCTAGCCTATTCACTGGACTAACACTCGATCCGTGCACAATAGAAAGTGAATGAATACATCTCCCTCTCTTTCTCTGCCTGGCATCCATGCTCCACTGGTGTGGCAAAATGGTGTGTGTCTGCATTTGTGTGTGTGTGTGTGTGTATGTATTGACCTGGGCCAACAGTGTGAATGATCCCGTGTGAATGACTAATATGCATACATAATAACAACAGCGGTGGTGGCGAGGGGAGAAAGAGGAGAGGCGAGGATCGGATATCCTTTGACAGCAACCTTCTTGGCCAGCAGCAGGGGTGTGTGGGTAATCTGTCAGAACACCTCAAACACACACACCCCTCCCTCTCCTTTCAATGAGCAACAACCATAGGCATCAATATTTCAGGATTAGCGTCCATTGTGCCCGTGTGCCTGCGTGTGTGTGTGTGTGTGTGTGTGCACATAGGTTTTGTCCCGGGTGTTTTCGGCTGCCACCTGCAGCCCTCCCACCCCTCACTATTCAGACAGCCTCTTTAAGAGGCTCCACACTGAGGCGTGGGTGGTGGGGTGGGGGGCTTGTCTGCTGTGCCAGTGGGCTGGCCGGGCACCCCCTGCCAACCGGCACAGCACCTGGGGGGGATTAACTTCCTGCCTTGCACTTTTATTCTGCCGCCCCTCCCGCCCTTCCTCCGTCCACAGATCCAAGGGTCAACAAGGTCACTTTTCATCTTTTCTTTCATGTGTCCTTGCTGTCGTCCTCTCTCCCTCCCTCTGACTGCCCCATTCTGGATCCTGTAATCATACACACTTCCAAATCCTCTCCATTTCCACAAATGTAGCCCATCCTTTCAAAGGGATGAAAGGAGTATGGAGAAAGGAGGTGGTGCACTGGGAAGGAGGGAGAGAGAGTGAAGTGAAAAACGAAAATAAAGAAAAGAACAAAAAGAAGTCTGGCCTTCCCTTTCCTTCTTCTTCTTAAACTTCTGTTTCCTTACTCACTTCCAACAGATAGTGTTTTTGTGTGTGTTTGTGTAACTGGACAAGTGTGAGGCTGTTTTAAAGCTAGCATGCAAAAAGCACAAATTAATCGCAATGTGTATTTATTCAGAAACTACCATGTGTGCTGACTAGTTGATATTGTGTGTGTGTGTGTGTGTGTGCATGCTTCTGACAGTGGGTGCCAGCCCTGCAGTAATAAGAAGTCTTGGCACAGTCCCACCAGTTTGCTTATGCTCATTCTCAAGCATAGCACAGTCTATGGAGAACAAGGGCAAAATGGTGAGGCTTTAAGATCTAATGTTGGTGTTTGGTATTACAACAAACAATCTTACTCAAACCTCTCCTCGCCTGTATTCAAAGGCACAAGAACAATCTATGTTTGGGTTAAGTACCCAGTAAAATGTGCTTTAACATACTGGGCGTGGTCAGACTTAGCTACTTGGCAGCCAGTCAGAGAACGCAGTGGGCACTGATGATCTAGAGCAGGAGGAACCTGGGGTGCTTAAGTTTCCCACTTGACTACTGTGAGGTAAGGTTGATTGGAATCGAACATACATTTTGTTGGCCATAGATACCAGCACCATGTATTTATTAACTGTAAATGGGCATAAAAAGCTTTCTGGAAATTGATGTGAAGTAGACATAAAGTCTAACCAAAGAAAGCCATAACGGTAATCTCTGCCTATCTAATCAATCCACACAACCATTCTCTCTGCAGATATTGCCTTGAACAAATGATCCCTTGCTGCATCAGAATAATAATGCTGCTAATTTGAATTGAAAACAACCAATTATTTGATCTTTTGCAGATTTGTAAGAGTCAGAAAATGAGGGCAGAATTCCACCACAATTTTTCACAAAGCAGACAGCAATGCTGATTTGTATTTTATCCTGACCAACAATTCTGACATTGAAGCTGGAACCGAAGAATGTTTTGTCTGTATATAAACAGCTAATCAATTATCAAAAATGATTTAATTAGCGACATACTGCTTTTAATTGGTTAAAGGCCTTTCATTGTGTCTTTGGACTAATTACAGACATCCATATTATTTTCAAAAAATGAAACCAAGTGAGTCAAGGAAAATATTTAACTCAAGAACCTTTGTTGCAAAAAGGAGCAAAGGTGGTTGTAGTAGTGAATATTCAACTGGGTGTGACATGGTTTCAGTACGTAGTAAAACAGCACAGCTAGAAGTCAGAAATAATTTTCATTTCTACTCTGGCTCCTGGTGACAGATGTCACAGTGATGGCTAACTGCTGACACTGACTTGTTGATGCATATGCACATACAGTCATTCATTCTATTTACTGCTCACACACACAAGCAAACACAAATCTCCTTTCATCAAAAATATCCTTATAATTTAAACACGGGACTTTTTATCTCTGCGATGATTGTGTCGTGCGGCCAAAGCAAGGTTGTAATCAACACAAGAACATATTGTGTTTCATCTTTTGACGATATGAAACTGTTATTTTGACACATCAACTATAGCCAAACAAATTTAAAAGGTATGGAAAATATTTAACTCTGCACGATGGGAAAGATGGGTGGTTGTAAGGAAGCCAAGTGAGAGATGGAGAGATAGGAGGAAGAGAGAGAGTTAAAGGAGAAACTGCAGCAGGAATGTGACAGATGGTTGTGGAAAGGCTCTGGTTAGTTAGCTTGCCTGGTGGTTGTGCTTCAACACAGGTTGAGAATGGGACAGATGGGAAGACCATGTGTTTGTGTGTGTGAAGAGAGAGGAAACAGACACACACGTCACTACATATACAGATTTCTTGGAAGAGGCAGTGGGTAGCCATGCTCAGATGCTGTGCCAGAGACACCTGCTCACGCACTTTAAGCATTGATTTAGCAATCAAAGAAAACAGGGGAAGAAGGGAGGAGGCTTGGAATATAGATTGAGAGAGCAAGCAGAGAGAGAAGAGAGAGATAAAGATAGCGACAATGACTGAAAGCAGCACAAGCATCAGAACTGAAGACAAATGAGGCAGTGGAGTGAGAGGCACAGACAGGCAGGCAGGTGGAGAGGTAACCTCAAAATGAGCAAACATGGTGAAAGAAAAGAAAGGGAGAGGGCCAAATTAAAGAGAGAGAGAGAGAAGAGAGGAGGGTGCATCTTGTATTTCATCTTCGCCTTTTCCTGTTATTATCTGGTATTTTCAGCTGCTATCCAAGGACAACCAGTCAGCCCACACTATGGGGTGGCGTAGCTTACTTCACCTGCCTCATCACATCTAGAAATCATGCTGGGATGTTGAAGGACTAATAAAAGCGCATCCGAGGAGGAATGAGATGAGATGGCCTGATATTGCCCATCACAGTACGTGTCATGTATGACAAATGGGCAATCAAACTGGCTTGCATTTCTTGTAACATGTGCTCTCCTCTGGTGCTGGCTGACAGTGATGGCGTTTCCCCAGGTTTTTCACTCTCTCTCTCCATGATGACAAAGAAAGAGGCAGAGAAGTGGGGAAAAGTCTAATAGAAGAGGGTATGTTGTGTTCATATTTCTTGAATTTCATCCTAAATTCATGAGACACGGATAAGTCAACAATATCTGTGTATAGTCCATACAAGGCTCTGGTTACAAGTATGATAAGTGATCAAAGGCTGATCTCACCACTAGCCTCCATACCCCAGTGGTCAACTTTCTTCCTGGGTGACACAACTGAAAGTGTTTCAACTGTCATATTTACCTCTCCCTGCTCTGCTGTCGTGCCATCTCTTATGTTGTCACCACAGGGATCAGCGGTTACTCCATTGTTTGAAGTAGATCGCATGCTCAGTGAGCTAGCTGCAGTGTCATGCCTCCTGCCCAGACAGCATTAATCTCTCTCTGCATCACCAAGTAGAGTCTAAACAGGTTTCATAGAGGTGAATGTACTGTCTTCTGAGCGGTACAGTGAACAGCATTCATTTCAGTCCTCTATTACATATGCTTATTGTGCTTATTATATGTGTGTCTTTACTGGCAGAGATTTTTTTTTTAGCCAGAGGAGAATCAAATTTTTAATTGAAATGAGACAGACAAATTAATTTGTGACATGCCTGTCAAATCATCTGGGGGTGTCTAGACTTGACTGGCAACCCCGAGCAAAACAACATACAATGCCATGTGTTGCACATGTATAGACATACATGCACACATCACACATTCACAACAACAGCTGAGAAGCCCGTTTACTCAATAACCATAATCATCACATTTACCAAACACCGCGGGCAGGAAGCATAATCACATACAGTGCTGTATTCAAGTGCATGCCACTAAAGCTTTGACTACAAATCAGGGAGGACTGTGATTGTGCCCAGGTGTGAGCTTTTCAGTCTCCTCTCCCTTTTTTCTAGAATTAGTATTTTTCCTCTTGAGCTGTTTGAAATGTGATTCACTGCTAATTAATCATAATTGTTTGTAATGATGTGCATGATACACTCTGTTCTGAGACAGAGACAGCTGATTCAAGTCCATGATTCAAATCCTTGTGTCACTTAGATAGGGAACACGGAAGTAGCATCTCAAGTCCTTGACAGTATAGAGTTGACATAATCAGTACAAACATTTTATATATTTTCCAAACCAAACACAACATCCCTAAGTTTAGAGCTGTGTGAAGAAGTCGGTCAGCGTTTTAATATTTAAGTAGACCTCTGACTTTTATTAAAAAGACGGAATAAAATAGAGGACAGGTAGAGACAGCTCCTTCTTAGTTTAAGACTGCAGCAAACAACTACATCAAAAAGAAACTATCACTACAGCTGCTTTTAAACAGTACTAGGAATAAAAGTTAAACTCTGGACTTCTTTTGTGCCTGTTTCTACCTGCGGAGCAACAGCTTCAGTGGTTCTTGCTCTCAAGGTTGCGGTCTATCAGGTCAGACGCTTGGGTGCTTTTGGGACATCATGGCATACTCCAACTTGCTCTACGCGCACTGTCATGATAAGTGAGGCAACGTTGCCCGGTCCCTCATGGAGAAACCACGCTGGGCCTCCAGTGCGAGATAAAACACAGCAGGAAGACCTTGTTGATAATAGGCTGGCCAAAACTAGCCCTTCTCTACTTGCTCCTGGCGGTAGCCTGGCACCTATGAGGAAACAGAAAAATGTTCGCCAGCTGGAACATTAAAAATAACAAGGAGGGGAAAAAGTACAGTTCTGCATGGCACATCCACAGAGTGACATGTAGACCTAATAAATGATGGTTCATTTGAATGTAATATCCAACTCTCTGCCTCCCTGGTTGATCGCTGTTATGATACAATGACATCGAGATAACAGCATAAACAAAGGTTTAGATTTCTATATAATCATAATTAATATTATTTTTTAGATCAGCTTACAGATATACACATGAAAATCCTGCAGTAACAGATCCAGTTAATACATCTCTTTTCACAAATAAGGATGGAAAGTGGTGAGAAATACAAAGCAAGGGGAAAAAGGATGACTCTACAGAGATGAGAAGTTTTAACATCTTCCAGTCTTTGGTATGTTTTAGTCTGAAGGTTGAGAGTAAAAGCGAAACACTAAGTCTCTTGAGGAATGTTTATTACTTTGATGGTGCTATTTCACACTAATGCAAGTTGAAAAGTGCAGTGATGTGAATTTCCCTTGTCTGAGCCCAGACTGTCCCGCTGTTTATACTAGTCACTTGCTGCACATGCTTCTCTTCTTTCCTTATACAGCACCTATGGAGATTATGTTTTGTGTTTTTTTAAATCTGTCAGAGCCTCTTGCTAAGACAGCATCTCTTTGCACTCAAGTAGCTGTCAGCAGCACTTATGTTCTGTCTTTACCTTTCCTGGAGAACCCTTGTAATCTGCAGGAGCTATTGTTAAGTTACCAAGTCTAATTTCATACCACTTGACAAGATGTCTTCGGTGTTTGTGTGTCACACATGTGTTTAAGCTCTTTCCTTTTGTTGCATGTACAGTATTTAGTGTGTGATACAGGCACACATGAAAATGTGGAAACCTGTGGTCGTGTGTGCACTTGTGCATGTTTCAACCATCTTTTTATATCAACCCCAATGTACTGTGAACATTTAATGGGTTTAGAACCAACAAATATATTGTGCAAGTACAATAAAACAAAATGTTTTAACTTGTCCCTTAGGATTATAGCGAGTGCATAAAAATGTCACAGCCTACACCACGATCTCCATGGGAAACCTTTAATATTTGAGTTGACAGGTGGAGCAATAAAATGACAAGAACTGCTGAATCTGAATTGTTTCCGTAGAGATCAAGAGGAAGTGGGAAATATAATGGCAGGAAAAAAAATCATACAAAAGCAGAAAGCAAAATGAGATTCAGGTGTAAGGTAAATTGTTGGGGAAAATGAGGAAAGGAAGCGTTTTGACTGCTAAGAATAAACCTCCAAGCAGTTACAAGGAACAAATAAAATGTCAAAAATGAGCTCTACTGAGCTGACACATATGAACTATATTTAATATCTTTCTACCATAATTCTCACTTTAACAGAGAGCTTGGGATGTTAAATATTTCATTACTGAGCAAACTTCCCACTGTCCAATAAATGAACAGACTTTCCATCACCTCTGCGCTGTTTCTAACTGTCTAAAAGCTCATAGTCAAAACTTGACACAAATTCTCTGACACATCAATAACAATTAAGCAGCTATCAGCAGGTCTAAGATAAGCCTGCTGCTGTATTAGGCTCCAACTCCATTATACTCCTCATACGGTTAAAACATTTATACCAATTAAAACATAATTAATATTGCTTATTACTGGGAAATTCTCATCAGGGATAGGTAGCCAACCCTGAGGAAGGGCAGTGAAATGGGGTCCATCATTCTCTTAATGGAGACCACAAGACGACCTGCTCAATTATGGCTGTCTATCAATGTCACCACCAAGGATAAATGACTTGATTTTTCTTTGCTTTTCTCCCTCTGACTTTTAATTTGTTTTGGTGGGGAGAGAAAGCAGTTGCAGCGTCTCATATCGTTAGAGTTATTAATGAGAGCGCGCTCTGGTTGAGGAGCTGCCTTGTTTGTTTTGAAAAAGTGTGGTTGTCTTGGCCGTCAAAAACTTGTTTACCGAACAACAACACAAACAACACTGGCGTCAATTTCCACTACTGTGACCCACCACAATGTTAATTTGCTTGCTCATTTGCTCTTTTCAAATAAGGCTAATTGCATTGCGATTGTTGTTGATTGGGACTGAAGAACAGGTACAGACTACTTAGCACCTGCAGAATCTAAGTCTCATAAAGTCATTTAACGAACTATTCTCTCTAACTACAAGGTGTCTCTTCATTTAAAACGCTTCACTAACACTGCCGCCAAGATAATAGGTCTCAAGAGCTCAATTGTAAGGCCATCACATGTATTGCAAACACAATAGCACAGGACACACACACACCCTTAACGACACTTCACTGTTCACCCTCTGGGCACAAATTTCAGAATCCCTGGTGCAGGGACCTGTACCTTCCTTTAACAAGCCTTGTACCTGCAGCCATAGCACCCCTAAACGAGATGTACACTATGCATCTTGTCCTCATGCTGTTTTACGGTCACTGTCATCAACTCTTGTCCTGTTTCAGGTTGTGTTACCTGTCGCAGTGCCCCCAGGGACAGTAAAATCTATCACTATCTCACCTAGCAACCAAAGCGAAACTGACCAAATTGGGTACTTCCTGTAATTAAGTCCGAATATCCTGGAAATGCTCTCTAGTACCTCCAGGTCTCAGTACAGGATGTTCTCGATGCCTGGAAAAAAGGACCCTCATGGTGTAGGTCCTGTAGTCCAAGAAGAGTTCTGCATCAGATCACTGGTCAGTTCATGGATGTCTGTTTGGAGCTCTGCAAAGCGTTGATAAAACAGATACACAAGATATATATGTAACCATATATATAAAAAAAAAAAAAAAGGTTTGTTCAATATCAAAACAATTAGCTTATGATTATATTTATAGCTCTATAATCTCAGTACTTCATCAATTTCTTATACATATAAATATAAAAGTATGATATATTTTATTCATCCAACAGTTCAGTTATAAATAGAGAAACTTTCACAACACAAAAGAAGACAGTAACGTTTTGACATTCTGATCTAGATGAGTGTGCTTGGTTAAACAAGAGCAGAAAATAAATAATTCACATTTTAGACTACATCAGCACCAGCCTCTTACCTCTTTGCACTTAGGCCACATTGACTCAAGGTTGTCATCTGCATCTGCAGCCTCTTCAGAATTAAGTCACTCTCCTGAGACTTGCAACATGACAATGAAGCACCACCACGATGAAGAGGATGGGCAGGGCTCCGGCTCAGCAATGCCTATGATTGCAGTGCTGCTGGCGGGCTGTCGGATGTGATGTGGACCACACCTGGGGAAAACTCGTTACCCACACGTGCCTGGTGATAATGAAAGATAAAGAGACAGATTATAATTACTGCATATATACTATACATAAATACACAATTTACTTCTTTGAAGGGTTTTTCATAGAGCGGGCCATATGTTGGCATCTTGTGTGGATACTTTAAAAAGATGAGACAAGTGTCTGAGTATACACAGCTATAATCAGAGACCAACTTCACCAAAATATCCTTCAACAATACCGCTTGGAAAGATTCAATAATTTGACTCTTTGAGAAGGAGAAATAAAGTAGCAATCAAACACTTAAAGGAGTATGGCATTTTCAAGGAAAACATATCACAAATATTCATCAGCCTTAACGTAATACTTTATTTCCTCTAGAGATTCTTTTAGGTCTCTGTCTTTAAAATCCAAGATCAAAGCTCAGGCAGACAGACATATCGATTTGTGATTTAGTGTGCCCTCCTGTTTATTGCCATCTACTAATTGTTTTGTGATGTCCATCTCTTTCCTATGACACTGCATCAGGTGGTAACATCAGGAGCGCTTTGTTCAAGTGGTCCCTCTTAAAACCACAAATGGAATCTTTATTGAGTTTGCTGGGCTCTAATTCCTCTTACTGAGAACATTTGTTTGTCTTCTGTCTGCTTGTAAGAGGCGGTAACAGGAACCACACAGCTGATTGGATTAGAGCTATAGTCTCTGTCTGAGTAGACAAGGAGATGAAACCAACTTTAAGAATGTTTGTCTTTCTGTCAAACTGCCAGTCAATTTGTGGTTCTGTCTGCCTTCTCAACCATAGTTTCAATGTGTCTGTGTCTCTCTTGTCTTTGTGGAGCATGTAGTATATCACTCACAGGACATGTCGACCCGTCGAGTTGGGGACTCACAGAGCAGCTGGGTCTCTGATACTGTTAACATACAGGAGCTACTCTCCAATCAGAACTGTATGGTTCAGCTTTCCATTTTCCACTATTGGTTGGTGGAAGGAAGTTCCGCCCCTGCAGAGAATTCATGATTAGTGTTTGTGCCTGTTAAAGGGAGGTTTGAGGTCACAACACATTTATGAATGTGATTCATTAATGAGCAGAGCTGTCTGTACTTCACTGAAGACACTGATGTTTGTAGAAAGTAAATGTGGGTAGTGATGATCCTCCTACCTTCAATATGATGGGTGATCGGGTTTAGCTCCAGCACCCCAGACACACTGGTGGTTCCAAATTCAGGATTGGGGTAGTAGATAAAACTGGTAGTGTTGAGTGCCATCAAAGCCTGCATCATCAGTTTAAGCCAAACCTCGTCCGGGTCGTTCAGGTGCCTCCTGCTGTCTGACAGGTTTACTGGGCAACTCTGGGGCTTGACATAGCATGGATGTAGGGCTGAGCAGCTGGCATAGCTGAGAAAATATTTATGAATGAGCATGTCTTCTACCAAATAAATGGAATGTTATTTAGAGCAAAGAAATTTTACATTGTAAGTCAGCTCTAACACTGGCATGAAAATGTACCTTTACTCATTGCCAAAGCCAACCCATCAACAGTCATTAAGTGTGAATCTTTTAAAGTCACAGGTTTACATTCCACTAAGCCCACTGGAGACTCAATTTGAAAACTAAAGCTCCTCCTATTTCCAAGAAAGTGCAAAAAGCCTGTTGGAGTATTTTCCTCAAAAGAAGTCCCAAATGAGGGTGCAATTTAACAGCCTGTGCAGTCTCACCACAATCAGGCTTTGATGAGTGAAGATTCAGGAGTGATAACTAGGTCTTACCCTTCCTTCATTACCCTCCAGAAAGACGCCCCACCCTCTCATCACTTTTTATCCCCTGTCACGTTATTGCTCTGTGTGATCTTTTTCTTCCGTCTTTGACACATTCTCATTCACTCACTCATCTTCCTCTACATTTCTCACTCCAATTACAATGTCTCCTTACATTTTTTGTGTCTTGTCTAGATTTGTTTTTTATTCTTCAGTCTATGTGAGTCTCATTTGACATGTGATGTGATTTTGAATTCTTTATGTGTTCTACGTTCACAACTCAAAGCCAGTTTTATAAACAAGGACAGGTGTCCAATGGTCAATGTCATGCCACCACGCCCTTCAATATCCTCCTAACGTCTCCATTTCTCTCTCTCTGTCACGGCATTGACAAATCAACCACTAGCACAGGTCTTATTCACAGACATTTCTGTCTCATTCACGAACTTGTTTCACAGTAACCTCTGCTGTGCAGCCACTCAAACTATTGCTTGTCACTCTATTGGCTCCTTGAACATCAAAGTTGACAAATCCTACGAGGCCTTCAGGACATCTCAGACAGTGACTATTTTCTGTACGGCTGCTGCAGGAAGGTTACCACAATAGAACAACAACAGGAAAAAAACAAAAAAACAAAAAACAAAACAAAAACCTCCTGCCTTTGCACAAATGTGTTCTAAATTGCTTTGGATTTTTTTTTTATTATCTCTGTTTCCCTCTTATTCAGTGTAAAATAAGACTGAGAAAGTGAGACATGGGGCAAATTATCTGTCGGCACATTTAATTTATGTTGGTTCAAAGTACAAGCTGAAAGTACAGCAGCTTGAGACACAAAGCCCAGTAAAGGGACATGTGAGCACAGATGTTAAATGTGGTGCAAGCTCATGCTCAAATGGACCATGAAGATAGCATTACTGCCTTTTGTTACTCCCTCTTCTTTCAATCAGATCACAGGGGCCCTTGTATGGCTTTATCTATCCTCCCCTGGGTAAAAGGGTGAATAGAGGGTAAAATAATTTGATAAGGGCCAGTCTCTGTGGTTTTTAGTTCAGTGTCAAAACTTCCCTGTTGTTACAAAGGCGTGGAGAGGAATTACATCATTTTCTCTTTTAATTCAACTGCAACCTGTTGATTTTGTCTATGCCCTCTTGGTGTTCTGAATTTTTTCATTGACCCATTTACCTAAAAGTGGCACTGAGGAATTTAGTCATGCTCTGAGAGAAAAAAACCCCTAACATTTACAATGGCTGACTTAGACTTAGAAACACCATTGGTACTTACATTGAGTGTCTCATGGCCATTGTATTTGGCCCTGATGAGTGGGGTCTGAATGATGTCCAGGTTAGTTCCTGTCACTGTCACTGGGGTGTGTCCACTAGAAGAGAGAAAAATAATTGACAACAAACTTAAGGGGATAGTTCAGATTGTTTTGACAGAGAGTGGGAGTGATATTGTTGCATGGACATTGGCTTAGACTGCTGATGCAAAATTATGTCATAGGCTATATATTACTCGAGATGGAAAAAATGTTATACATTTTGTTTTGATCCTCATGTGCTGATCATTTTTGTCTTTCTTTCTGACTGCTCTGATGAGTTATCTCCATCCACAGAATCCATAGCGTCAATAAGTATCTGTTGCCAATGAGTAACACGCAACCGGTTGTCAAAAATGTTAACTAAAGTAAATATTCCTTTCAATCATACCTGTAGATGCTCCACTCAGGCTCTATCTTAGTGATGGTGGGATCCTCCACATATTCAAACCGCAGATCTTTCTGGAGATGAGCCTTGTCTATGCTCACAGAAACAGACACATTTCCATAGCCATGGAGGGAAGCATGGGTTCGACAGGTGAGCCATTGGCCACCCCTCCTAAAGTGATAATAGGATGAAACATTGGTTATGTGTAACTGATATGTCAGTGTTACTGATCAGTGTTAAGTGGTGGATTACAACAATACTATGTCTTTTCCCAATCATTTATACTATAAGAAAATGCCATTTCTTACTCATTAAAAACTAGATTTTTCAAGCAAAAATTAACCATCACTAAATAACAGTTAAAACCTTCATAATTACAAAACTATACACTATTCCCTAATCACCCTCATTGTTTCTTCCTAGGATATTTAATCATTGTTTCAGTTTATGTGTGGAAAAATTATCTGAGGGGTTTACTCCCTGTGGTTTGTCTAAGACTGCCTTTAATGGCGCTGTTAATGGAGTGTTTAAGTGTGATTGGCGGGGTCAGTTCTGGCTTGCTCCCCCACTAACCTGAGATAAGTGCATGGCTGATCCTTAAACATGATTGACACATTGCTCCCAGCATCGAGGTGGCTGCCGCTGATGTTGACAACGGTTCCTCCAGAGACTGGCCCTCGGCTTGGCTTGAGGCTGATAATCCTTGGGATCTGAAGAAAGAGCAGAGGATATAAGGTCACCAGTCAATCAGGGGGTAAAATCAAAGTGAATTAAAATAGCAGAAATGATTGTATAACAGAAATAATCTTATACTCAGCTGCCCAAGAGGCCATAAACTGACACAGACATCGATCAGTTAAGATGAACCAATGTTAACGTTGTTAATTTGTTCTAAGTTACTATAACAAGGGTTATATCTTTTAATAAACAATATACAATGCATTGTCTTTACTCATACCCCAAACATAAACACCCTTTCTACCTCAGTAATAGGAAAATTATTTCTAAAATTAGTTGAGACACAATGAGTGAACATGTAGGCTCCAGAAAAAAGAAATCTACTCAATGAGCATTCTCAGCTTAAAAGGCCTCTGAGTGTTGATATAAACTTGAATTGACTAGTCCCACTTATACTACAGTGGTGGAAATCTTTCAAATTAAAGTGACACAGCAGCAGCTGATGTAGTCCACTGGAGTCTGTGCCAAAAGTGAGACCTCCAGTTCATTTAGACTTCTTATGATCTCATCTTCAGCCTGCTGTGTAGTGTGACATCTAGACCTAACATCATATAATCTGGCACAAGGACCCCATTGAGAAATAAACCACGGCCAGCACCCATTAATGGATGGCAGTAAAAACACTAACACTGCATAAAATGAGCACATAATGGCAACAACTGCTAATTTCTTTCAGACTATGTGAGTGTGTGACTGATGCTGATTAATTGTGTGTAACTTGAATGTTGAAAGTACACAGCCAGTATGTTATGATTTTGTTTTAATGTGTTTGTGGTGGAAAAGTGTTTTTGTAACCATCAGTGTTTCTTTCTCATTCTGAGCTCATTAGTGACTGCCAGCCATGTCTCACTGCTGACATATGCATGAAGGAAACGTTGGGAGGGGGCCACACCATGTCAGATCACAGCCAAGTATACAGTACGAGGAAACCAACATGTACATACATATTAACACAGTAGGTGAGAACAGACCAACAACCAGCAACATGCAATGAGTGACATATGCAGTGCGGTTGCCTTCTTGCTTATAGAGGCAAAACACGGTTTGTAATAATTCCATCATCTAGAGTCTTTTAAACCATCAAAAACATTTTTATGTATCAAAACTCTACATTTTTATACAAAAAGAGTCAAAAATAAAGACTCACCACAAAGTAGTAGTACTTGGAGGATTTTGCCATGAATTCTGGCTGGCATTCTCCAACCCCCACACAGACCTGCACATTTCCAGTATACTGGCTCTTCTCTGCTTTACCCATCTCACACACAATCCTGGAAACATGCATTGGCATTATTGTGGGATATGTAAGAAAAAAAAAACACATGGAACATATATAGAAACACCCTAATGCACTATATATGCTACATACAAAAATGCATATGCAACAACCTCTTGAAAATCCTGCAGCAGTTTGCCTTTCCAGCAAATGCAGAGCAAATTATTTAATAAGAATGGATCCAAACCTATGTTAAACCCTCAATAAAATAATGTATTATTTGGCAGCTGCTTCACCTCCCGTGCACTTCCAACTTGTGGAAGAAAAGGAAAAAGTCTCTATCCTTTTACATATGACCTCAAATACAGCTACCTCTTCTGCTGGGTCAGCATTTGCTTAGAAAGTGCTGGCACACAACTTACTTTCTTAGCAGAAGGAGCACTGGGTCTGTTGATAAGCCAACTTTAAACTAGTTTAAAATAATTTGATAAACGCCACCTGTAAGGAACCAAAGTGCTGGATTAAACCCAAATGTCAAGTAAATGTAACCTCCCAAACTTTCTAGAATGATTATGGGACTGTGTGTGGTTGTGTTTGTATGTATGCTACTATGAAATATGGAGGCCTGAGTGGTTCGCTGTTGGCCTCAGCAGCACACACACAAGTCTCTTGTACTGTACATGCACTGCTGTGGCTTGCAGTTAAATCAAACTCTTTCTTCTGGTCTAGGAATAAGGCCTATTTAGCACTAGTTTACTGGCCATGTCATAGTCTTTCTCTTACTCACTTTCTCACTTGCTGCCTTACACACACACACACACACTTACACCTGAGGTGAGTACTCTGACTCATGATCTCTTGGTCGGGCTGACTAGTTCTGTCGTGTGAGAAACACAGGTAACATAGCGTTGTGTCTGTGTGTGTGACTCAAGTGTCTTGTTCCCTGAAGGGCATGATGTGTTCAGCTGTGGTCAAAGTGCTTTCAATGGGTTTATGGCAAGAGCAGAAACATTATGCTGAATTCATTATTTAGATTTGCTGCTGTTTTAAAATATAGTTTGACTTCTCTCCATGGCTCTAGTGCAGATGAAGAGACTACAGATAATATGTTCATTTGGTTTGACAGAATGAAAGAAGAAGGAAGGTTGTGCCGCAAAGATTATCATAACCCGTAATTATCACTATATGTGCTATTAATAGCCTCTAATGGGACTTACTGCTCTGCAGGAATGTAAGTTAAGAACAGCAAGGTGAGGATATTCTGTTTATTACTTAATGCTGTCAATGCTTTAGAATCAGTAATCATTGTAAAATGTGGCTTACTGTTCAGCAGGGATGTAGCCATCACGTATAGGGGTGCAATCCACTTCGGCCACCTTCACGTTACCCTGAATTTCTCTGAACTCCAGTCCCAGGTTCTCGCCACGGATAGTCACGAGTGTGCCACCTTCCCTGGGACCCCGGAGAGGAGTGATCTGTTGAAATTCAAATCTAGACTGATGATTTTGTACATGTGATTTTGTTTGTTTTCCTAAGAAACAAGTATTAGTGCATTGTGCAGTTTATTAGTGTCTGATAATAAACTCCTACTCAAGCATATTTTAACCAACTTCCCAAATGGTGTGACTAATGGTGTTAGTGATCAGCCAGTTAGACTACAATGTTTCTAGTTTTTTGTGTTTTGGTGTGTTTTGTGTAACCATTGTAATGACAAAGTCCCTCTTCAAAGGCAATACTCTGGTGTGGAGGGACAAACAGGTGAAGAATAGTAGCTATTAGGATTCATCTGAGTGTTTAGTGGGTCTGTTCACATATTATGTAACTCTCAGAAAAAAAAAAGACTTTTTTCAAGGGTAGGGGGATGGGAGAGACAGCTGCAGAGAAGAGAGCATACATGACAAAATAATAGCTCCAGTGACAGCTAAGGGGTCAAGACTCAGGGTCAAGGGACTGTCATTTCTCAATCCTGTTTTCATTGAAATCCACAACAATCTATTACATAAGATTAACTTAGAATCTGGCAATAGATGACATCTTTGCAGTAATCAGTGTCCCCTGATTTATCAGTACCATCTCTCATTGTTGATGAGGAGGTTCCAACATCCATCAACACTTTACTCACACAATTACTTTGCGGCCCAGTGAGTGTGTGTGTACACATCATCAGGCCAGCACAGATGGATGGATGTTAGAGACAGACAGAGAATAGTCTGTCCCTATCTTTCTCTGCCAAATTGAAGTCATCTATGCTGCAGGCAGGGGCCTGGCGTTAATGGTGCTGTGTCACCATTCCCCTGAAAAATAGTGATCCCAAGGATTTTAATTGAGGCTGAGACTCTCGTTGTTTTGCTGCTAAGTTTATACTAGACTGCGTGACCCCCAGTGGTGTTCACAGGTCGAGTGCTGAGTGTGTGTGTGCGTTTGTGTGTGGCCTTATCTCATGGCTTGGAGCTCTCGTATTTTGTGGTATGATAATCCTTATGTTACTATTACATCAAAGGATTTTAATTTACCTATTTGATTATTTTTCAAAGAAGTGAATTGAAACAAATTTAAGTAGTTGGGCTTGAAAGGAACTAGCCAATCGAATGACAGAGGCAAGCTCAAGCCAGGTCAAGCAGAACACAAGTCCTGTGGCTGTCATGTGGGAGATATCGTTATCATATGGTTCAGTGTCTCTGATTAATAAGGCTCCTTGCTGATATCTTAATGAAAAAAAGAGCCTTCTGGGAGTGGGGCTACAATACATGCAATTAAAAAGAGTGCACACAATGCATTGTGGCTCTCCATTTATTAACAAATATGGAGGATGGAGGAGGGAGATTCAAAGAGCAACAGTGAAAAAGAAGGAAGGAGGAAAGAATGGAAGAGAGAGAGGGATAGACGCAATGAGGCGCTGATTATATTTGTGACTTTGACAAGATAATTGACGGTTGGGTAGAAGCAAACACTTAATCACTTCTCCCTCTCTCGCCCTTTCTCTTTCCATCTCTCTATGTGAGTCTCTCCCACTCATATTGTTGATGAGAGATGTCATTATAATGAAGCATATTAGAATGCATTAGGATCCCGGTCGTCTTGGAAAAGTCCTCACTCCTCACCCACTGACAGTTTTTATGGGGGACGTGAGAAGGCTGCAATATGTCCCTGCTGCAGCCTCAGGGATGTAAGAAGAAATACAGGGCACATCTCCAGGAATAAATCTACTGTTCAGGGTGAAGACAAACACTAGAGTGGAGGCATGATAGAGTGCACCTGACTGATCCAGACTCTTTTATAAGTGCAATGAGGGACAAAATATCACCATCTTTTCATCACCTTCCTCAGGAGTTGATTTGATTTTGCCTGGATAAAAATAATCATAGTGGGTTAGGTTATCAATGAGAGGAGAAGGTCAAGTAATACGGTTGTAGTATACTGTTCTGGAGATGTCTATGTCCTTGAAGTCCAAAGATCCAGATTCAGACTTCTTTGTTCCATCCCTGTCTGACTCTCCTCCTTTCCTTACTTAAAATAATCAGATTCATGATGCATCCACAGTTATAAGTGACAGTATCAAGTTTATGGCGCTGCTTTCACCAAATCTCCAAGGTCAGCCCACTTATCTGGTGCTGGTGTATCTAGGATTCTGTAGGGAGTTAAAACCAGGCAAGGGCTTACTTTTTTCTTCCCTCTCTCTGTCCAAACCCATCACTCCCCTGGACACCAAAGCGGGATTCCCTTCTCTGTCTTTTTTATTCACGCGTTGCTTCACCCCTTCAACTCTAGTCGGTCACCATCTGCTCTGAACACTCCTCCTTGGGAAAATGACGCAGAGAGGACCCTTACATCCATCATGGGGAAGGGGGGTAAGGTGGGGGGTCCTCTTCCACCCCTTCAGCCTCTTGTGCCTCTAATCTGGCTCAGTCTACCCATATGTCACCGCTCCTCTCTTTTCATGTAAACCCAATCCATCCTCCTCTCTCTTCATCTGGGCATTTTTCCATCCATCTTTCCTTTGTATCCTCTTATCCTTCATCTCACCTTATCCCTCCTGCCATTGCCCCCTTTATATGTCTTGCACAGGTCAAGTCTATTTGCCTCACACAGTGTTTGTGGTTTTTCAGGAACATGCTGGGTTAAGTGAGGGTTTACGTGGACATCTGTGCATAGCTGATTGATAACTAGCAAGAAAGAGGATGATTTGTCTCTTTCTAGGTCTTAAATGTATCTCAGTGTTTGTAAGAAAAGAGTAAATTCCATCAAAAATGACCATTTACAGTTTTGAGAGAAGACATCTAAAATGTCTATCCACATGATTGCTGTTATGGTGGACGCTGACATGTGTCTCCTGGTATGCGTGTCTCACCTGTGTGATCCGTGGGTGGGTGCACTTGCTGTTGATGCCGTTGTGCTCCAGCCACTGGTTCTCAGGGTGGGGGCAGTGTTGCTTGAGGGTGCAGCGGTTCTCTCCTTTACACCAAACACACCCAAACAGTGGGTCTGCCTTCAGACACAAACCGCAGCTTCCACGCTGGGCGTCACACTTGTACAGATGGACTGTGCAGGAGGGAAGAAAGGAAGGGAAGGAAGAGGGAAGAAGGTAATGGCAGAGGGAGAAAGAGAAGAGAACAACCTTTGTACAAATGATTACAGAACTGAAAATGCATGTAAATTTATTTTGGGCAATAGCCTGAAAAATGATGAACAAACACTTCAAAACACATAACAAACTACAATTTGGGTTGTTTACCCATATCTCTGTGTCTGTCAGCTGCTGTTTGAATATGTGAACAACAAACTGAGCATTCTGAGAAAGACATTCATTGATATCTTTGTCTCATTATCTCTCCATCTATCATTGTCTCTATATACTCCCCTCTCTCTCTCTCTCTCTCTCTCGGAGTTTCCGATACAGCTGCCTCCTGCTCTGCTCACCCACCACACATTTAACATATTATCTCCATGGCAACGGGCCAGCCATTTTCTTTTTAATTGTGATTAGATGCATGTGTGATCTGTCCATCAAATGATGCCCTAGTAGCTGCTTCCTCCACAAGAAAACAGAGGTAGGAGGAGGATAGAGGAGGACTCTCTAGTTCAAACGTCTCCCTCTCACTTTCTCTAACTTTGGTTGCTTCTTTGATTCTACACTTATGCTCAAGGATATGTTTTGTACACTGTATTTGACTCAGACACACATGCACAACTACAAACACACACAAGCACTGTACAAACTTTGCTTACAGCAGTGTCATGTTGGCATATCATCCACATTCTAACAATTTGCTTTTTATGCCTGACTCCTCTGCCGTTGGTTAAAATGAGTTGTTTTCCTGCCAGAGAACTACAACCCCCAGAATGCTTCTGTTTTCCTGTCCCAGCATGGATCATGAACAGTGGTGGATTGCCAGTGGCCAAACTGAATCAAGCTCAGCCAATGAATTCTGAATGCCTTTCAGTACTGAGCTGTCATTCCACATATATCATGAGTAGATGGAGAGTTAGAAAAAAAGAAAGGCAGAGAAATATATCTTATGCCATAGCTCTTACTTTGCCCATTAATCCGGCAAGGAATAATATATTAGCTTTGCTTACTTAGATTCATTTTTTTTTTGGATTTCATTAAATATTGTTTTATCACCATTATTTTGCTCAGCTGTACCTATATGCTTTGCCAATATTGCCCTTCCAAAATGTATGCTAGTAAAACACATCGAATTGCTGAGATGAGAAAAATGAAATGAAAGGAGGAGAGAGGTGGTGGTGAGAAAGACTGACAGATTGCCAAACTCCCAGAGAGGTGTTGACAGAGCAAATAAGAGAAACAGCAGAAAATAAATAATATTTGAGAGGAGGGAGGCAAATGGAATTTAAAGTTAGGAAGGGCGACACAGACAGAACACAGTGAAGTGTAGGACAGACAGATGGAAACAGAGATATAGGGAGGGGACAGCGAGACCTACAGAAGTAAAGTGTAACAGAAGATGTGTTAAAGTTAACCACTCCACACACCAACATCAGGGGATGGATGCTGCACCTCAGCACACCGCCCGCCTGTTGCCATGGAGACTGGCTCCAAGGGCAACAATGGGGAGGCAGCGGCTTTACTGTGTGTGCGTATCTGTGTGTGTGTAAGTGAGTTTGTATTATATCTATGTCGACTATATGTGTATGTAATTTCTTGTGATACTGTGAGAACTATGGAAAAAGCTGATATGGGTTCAAGTGTGTGCCTGTGTGTTTGTGTGTGTGTGCATGTGTGTGTGTGTGCACGCACCTGAGTATACACACAACTCTGTGCACGCTCACCTTTGTTGTGGGCGGGGTTGTCAATGCTGAAATCTCCGTTCCAGATGACGGTCAGCTCCACGGGAAGACTGCTCATCTCCATCCCATCATAGAAATACTATCACCATAGCAACCACAGAGGAAAAGAGAGATAGGGAAGACAGCATGAGAGAGAGAGAGAGTAAGAGAGAAACTGTTGAGCTACTTTAAACTGTCTATTATCTCCAAGTCCAAAAGCCTCTGGTATAATAATACTCCTTTGAATGCAAAACACATCATCAACAGGTGGCTGTACACACAATGAATACACACGTGAACTCACTCAAGCGCACACTGAATTCACAACCACACACTGCACACACCAGAGAGCTTTCAAAGAGGAGATTATTTTTCATTTGGTTCTGTAACACCAGCAGCATGGAGGGTTGATGCTAGAATCATAATTTTCCGCTAAATTACAGTTTCCCTCCTTCACTACTCAATCAAAGTACAATATTTGGATGGTACTGTGATTATACACACAAATCCCACAGACATCTCTACACACAGATGCTGACACACACACTCAGAGTGATGAAGATAGACAGGAAGATGAGATGTTATTGTATCAACAGACGATTAGCATCAAGACCAGCATAAAGCCTTTTTCATGCGAGTCTTTCATTGCTGTCGATGCATTATTTAGTCAGTGAATGGAACCTGATCGCAGGGATAGTTGTGTGCGAGAGACAAAGTCAGGCTCTTGTCTCATCAACCTACTGTCTCGTAGACCAAAATCCCTCAGCTGGAATGAGTGTGTGTGTGTGTGTGTATGGCCGTCTCTGTGTGAGAGACCGAATAAGTATTACGGTCACTTTTATAGGAAAATTTTATAGAAATGGGGCATCTTTATAGAGATTGTGTTGGTGTGGGTGGTGGCGGTCAATGATGATATGTCACAGAGGCTGACGCATTAAAACACACAAAACACAAACACACACACCCTCCTTACCGATGTGTTTTGACACTGTACTGAGGAGCTGTTGAAGCGCAGGGCAGGAACTCGGTGCTCATTCCCCTGGATGGTCAGCAGACACTCGTACCCCCTCTGACCAGACTGAGGCTGGGGGAGGTTCTTTGCCCGAAGTGTGATGGGCTTCACCACGTTGACTGGAACCAGGATCCTCTCTGCGGGTAATAACTGGGGACACCCCTAGAAGAGAGACAAAGAAACAAAGGAGGACAGTGAGTCTAATGCATAATTGCAACAAGATTAATGTTACTCAAGGAGATCCTGCAATGACACTTTGAACTAAGTTTTTTGGAACTTGCTTCAAATGCATTCTGCACCAGAGTTTTATTAGAAATGCAGTTTTCCTGTCAGCTGAGGCACACATTGATGTAGACAACCTCTTTTATGCACTTTAATGGGAGAAAAAACACTTTCACAAGAGTAAATCTGGCTCCTCATATGCCATACTTAAAAAGACCATTCAGACAGAATAGTGAGCCAGGTTCAAGTTACATTAGCCTTATGGTGTAAAACATCATGACATAATTTCATGATGCCAATTTTAGAATCTCAGATATGTTAATTCATACCAGATTGCTGATTCTATTCCAGATGATCTCCACACAGAGGTAATAAAAATTTGGACAACTTACAAATACATGGTGTCTTGAGCACTGCTTTATTTTACTATTAGTAGTAACGTGGTAAAGAACAGTCTTTTAAAGCATATAAACATCTGATGCCCATGTATTTTTGACATTACCTAGATGTGAAAATGATCAGTTTCAACATTTTTAATCAGTTAAATCTGTTTGGAGACACTGAGGGTGCTAATTGGACAAGGAGTATTCCTAAAACCTGACTGACAACTGGTGTTCTGTAAACTTACAGAGCCATCAGCACACTCATTTATCTCATCAGGTAGCAGACACCGAACAGTACCTCACCAACATTAGTTTAATTTAATAAAATTGCCACTTCAGTGTGGTTTTAGTGTTTTAGGGCTTTCATATGTTCCTATTATTAGTTCCTGTTGGTTTGACATCAGCTAAGTCTCTCGGTTTGATAGTCCTAGGACCTGCTCATATACACTGTCAATGAAGGGCCCAGCTCAATAGGTACTCTACTGTCATTATCCACAGGAGGGAAACATTACTGATACAATTTAACAGGCTCTTATACAGAGATAGGAGCTCTCAGTTTGTATTTGTATGTTTGGTTTTTTTCGTTCATGTTTTTGTTCATGAAAAAAGATGTGCAGTAATTAGGCAAGAATGAATGACAGAGGGAGAAAGAGAAAGAGAAAAAGAAAGAGAAAGAGAGAGAGAGAGAGAGAGATGAGTCACTTAGCAATTGGAGGTCTAAAATTAACAGCCAATCAATTCAGGTGTGAATAGCTGGCTAAATATAGAGCACCTATGGCTTGCCTGAAAGATGAAGAGGAATGGAGAGGAAAGAGGAGGAGCAGGAGGAACAGGTGAGGAGAGGGGAAGAGATGGACGGAGAGGAAAAAACAAAAGACCACCAGAGGAGGACAGAGAGGACAAGTGGGAAAAAAAGCAGTGGCAAGAACAGGAAAGTGACTGACAAGCAGAAGTAAAAGTTGAGGAGGGAGTTAAAAGAGGGTAAAGATAGCAAATAGAGAACAGCACTTCCCTAAGTACTTTGCAAACTGTTTCATGTTTTCACTGAAGAGAGGTGGAGAGAGAGAGAGAGCAAAATAGGCAAAATGAGAGAGAGGAACAACAAAAGAACAGAGCAACTGAAAGAGGCAAAAAAAATACCATCAGGCATATGCGACAGGAGGAGCCTTAGCATGTCAAAGAGGCAGAGGGAAAGAGGGTGAAAAGAAGAAGAGCAGATAAGGTGAACCCCCACATGGATAGAGCTGGGGGGGAGTGAAGCATAGCGCACGTTGAACTGGGTGATAACACTTGTTTGAAGTTCATTAAAAGCCACTTGATTGGGTTAGGCTGAGTGACTGACTGGATGGCTGCGTGGTGAGAGAGGGGGGAACGCTCTGTGACACTATTCACAAAGTCATTATAGATAAATGACACACAGGGTGAGTGAGTTCAGTGGTGGAGGAGAGGAAGAAGAGGTGGTGCACGCGTGTTTGCTCTTCCCAAATCTCATTTTCCTAAGAACGAAGGGTCGTATTTGGAGAATGAAAATGAGTGGGAGAGCAAAGAGAGATGCAATCCATTTTTTAATCACATCTCTTCCAGTTAATACACTTGAACAATAGGGACAATAAATTTGATCTGGTTTGTGGAAATGAAGGCATAGGAGGCACTGGACTGTGACTTGACATGGTGACTTAAGCTGAATCTGGAAGACACAGATCTGCACTGATAGTGGCATATGGTGATGAGGTGACAGGACTGTACACATACACACACATACACAGCATCACAGTTAAAACGCACTATATTGGCTGAAACCCTACACCCACACCAAAACGACAGTGTCTTGTATATGTCAACATATTCAAGCTTAACATCCTCTCTGAGTGTGTGAGTATATACACACATGCATGCAAACACATACAAAAACTACAGCCTTGGAATGCCATGACAGTATAAGATAAACGCCACACATCAAACCCAGACAGCGTCATCTGCCTTTATGACAACATGTCATGAAGATGGAATTGAAAACTTCAAAATGCAAATTCCAACAGCTGCCAACCCCACACACACACACACACACACACACACAGTTACTTCACCATTTCATTAACACCTTCTACAATTCTCTTTACGACATATCAGAGTAATTCCTTTTTTTACAGCTATGCTCCAAATTCCCATCCATGTAATCTCTGGTAAATAATCTTACACGATCAGACATAAACACACTCTTTCACACAAGCACACACAGGCCTACACACACAAACACACACACATAAACATTAACCCATAAACAAGAGTCATCTGCACTTTAATTCTGAAGCAGGCTTCCCTCAATACTACAGTTTGTACACGCACACACGCACACACACTGCAACTGCAACTATCAACCTTGGTAGCGGTACAGCTGGTCATTCCTCATGTCTGTTTAAAATCAGAAGAATCTTAATTAATCTTAATTCTCACCCTTTTTTATTTTGTGACAGATGAAACAGCAACATATAAAAGCACAAAACACTAAACAGATGTCTTATTTGCTTCGACAACAAGGAATCTACAAGCAAGCGTGCACACTGTTGATAGCCCGTGTTTTATCTCTTGCGTAGCTGTGTTTTTTCTGTTTGTATGTATACATACACACTCAGGACACACTCGTATAACACATGGTGAATGCTGCCAGCAGTCCCTGAGGCCAAGTGGGCTTTCAGTGATTTGGACAAACACACGTGTATATCCTAGTTGGCTACTGGTGCTGGTGGTGTTGGCAGTGATGCTCGCTGTTGCCTGTTGAGATTTATGTCAACGTTAAGTTGATCTAATGTCAGTGTGTTTATTGGTGCTCCCCACCTTCTCAACCCCCAATGACTGAAGTGCGATAAATAACATAGTGGCAAATGCAAATCACCACACAGGTACACCAACATTGCAATGTAAAATAATAATTTGTTCAGTTACATATTTGTTTTTTTTGTTTTTTTTAGACATTTGTATGAGATTTCTACTGCAACACCAAAACAATAGGGGTGACTTTAATTTATGGTGCTCACATCAATTTCAATTTACATTAAAAAATGCAACATGTCTTCACTGAAATACAGACTGAATTGTAAGCACTTCATTGGCACTTCAAGTTCTGGTTGAAAACTACTGACAGCATGTTAAATGGATTACTTAAAGTAACGCAGGTGTGTCTGTTTCTAGAAACAGCTGATTAGGTGGATATTTGAAAACCTGGAGAAGTTCAACCAAAACTATTTGCAAGGTTAGATACCAGTGATTTTATTTGAATTCTGGGTGATACAACATTTTAATATTTTTTCTCCCATTTTAAGGAAGAGATAACTAATCTGAGTAGTAGATAGATTTTAGATGCGAAGGGAGCTAGTTTATACGTGTGTGTGAAGATGTGAACTTCAGTGACAGTCATGTAATCAAGGACTTGCACTAAAGCACTCGAAAGAGAAAAGTACCTGTCAACAGCATGACTCATCATAACCACATAATCAGCACTGACTTCTGAAAACAAAGTTGGCGCCTTTCTTTTTACTATATAATTATCCAACATTCTTCCTCTTTCCATCAATGACTCATTGTTTTCTCTGACCTCATCTCTGATTCTCCTTCATGTGCAGGCTTTATTCCTCCTTCATTTATCTCTCTGTAAACCAAGCCTGTTATGTTCATCCTATCTAGCCTCACTGACCCTTCTCTTTTCTCTTATCAACTCCCTCTCAGTGATTCTCTCCTCCTCTCTTTCCTGACTTCTTTTTTTCTCACAGACCTACTTAGATCTGATAATTAGATGCTGGTGGGAGTGTGAAGGGTGGAGATAGGGAGAATGACAGAGAGTAGGAAGCAGAGTAGGAACTGTGAATGTAAAAGCCCTTGGCGTAGTCTGAAGCATGGGAGGGTGAGAGAGGCGCATAATTATAGCAACGTAACGTGTGAAGATGAGGAGGATCTTAAGTTTTCATACACGTACACACACACACACACACACCTTGTGGTTACCAAGCACTCCCCTTAACTGGTCTCTGTTTTATCATCTCCAACAGAGCCTCAGGCAAAGGCACTCTCTTGCTCTGTGTTCACCTTCCCTCCTTTCCTGCTGCCTCTCACCTTGTTCCTATCCTGCTCATCCTCACCTTTAATTTTTTAACCCAAATACTTTCATCCTTTTTTTCTTCTGACATTTTTGGTCTCTAGCAGCCTCTGGTCCTTTCTGGGTTTGGGTTTTCTTTAATAGCTTTTTAGCCATCATTTCTGTAGGCTATGATAACAGTCTACCAATAAACTAATTGCTGAGATCTGAGAACATGGTGACAGAGCCACAATTAAATCTGATGGGCAACAAACACATCTTTTAAATCATCAGTTCGATTCTAAACAGTCTGTTGGTAGGATTATCTTAACCACTTTATCAAGGTAGTTGTAGCACCTACAAGTCAAAGTGCATCTCTCTGACCAACACAAGCGTCAGTAGTTAGTCTGTAAACTGTGATGTTTAAAAATTCACCGTTTGGGTTATTTCCCCATGTTTCGTTCTTTTGAACCCTTTCAAAATCACTGCTGTTTTTTCAGATTTATGGAACTCAAGAGGTAATGTGATGGCTAAAAAGCAAATAAATAAAATAAATCATATATATATGTTTTAAGTGGCATGGTGCCTTCAATCTTTCTTCAGTATCTTCATTTTGTCATTTCGCCCCACTTTGTTTCATTTCTTTCATTCTCAATTTTGACATATCCCTTTCCTTCAATTTGCAACACCAACTGACTCCTCAGGAGTTGTTGCTCAGGGCGACATTGATTTGCCCACAACCGAACCAGCACCTTCTCCACCATTCCTATCTAATATTGCAACCAATATTGGCTACCGCTATATTTAACTTCTTTAATAAAATTATCTTGATCACTTCTGATCAATAAGTTCCCCGTAACAAACTCCCAGGTACTGATCACCACAGCATTGCAGGAAGTAACCACGCAATGGATATAGTATATGTGCCAGGGAGAGTGATATGAATTGTGTAACATTAATATTTTTGTGTGTTTTGTATCTCCCTACCAGCTTTGAATATAGCCGCTTGGCAGCAGATCAGATATGAGCATACTGTGTTGTAGACAGAAGAAGAGGAAAGGGAATATCCTCCTGTGGAGCCAAATTAGACAAAGAGAGAACGTAAAAGGGTCCCTGTTAGTTTCATCAGTTGCTTTAGGTGCAACCCTATGCGGTACCAGAGAGTGTGGGATGCAGCCCAGTGCAAGCAAACATGCAGGTAAACAAACACTGTTTATCGGCAAACAAGCACAGCCTGTTCATATCTTAATCAGTAAATAGAAAGTGTCAGGAACTGCCTTTAACAGTTTATGTAACCAAATGGAGTCGCGTGCATGTTCTTTTGTCAGTGAGACTCATCAAATGGCTAAGTCTCTGAGATGTGTGAGGGCAAAGAGGGACGTGGCCTGCTTAATGCCAGCAAAACGCCTGATCCGAAAGTGCCCATATCATTGCTGGTGCATGAATAAAAGGTACCCACTGTACGCCCAAGCCTGGCTTTAACTCTGTCCTGCCAAGTGCATACTAACAACAAGCTCAACCAGTAGGAGATTTGCCTGGCCTCAATCATTAGCATGGCACCAAGGGATTATTCTGATCACTCGCCTGAAATCCCTTAACGTAAATAGCACAATAAAATTCATTCTAGCAGAAAGAGGCTATCCAATCCCATAGAGCAGTGTTGACTTGTTCTTCATTAGGTTTTGGGAAATGATTCTGTATAAAGTTCTAAATTATTAATTCAAAAACAGCAAACCAAGAATCTACATGACCTTGATTTGAGGGGTTAATTTTAAAAGCAAATTAAAAGTCATTAAGTCTGAGGAACACCTGCTTTTCTGAAACAACATGTCAAAGAAGGATGTCATTAATGCAAGGCCACCAAACCCCTACCGACGGCGATTTTCTTTTAACAAAACACAATAGAGAGGATTCACATTAGTTATCCTCAGTCAATATTACCCAGGTGCCTGAGTTAATAGTGCAAACCTGCAAGATTCAGGCTTGGGCCTGACTAAGCAGGAGGTTCGGTATGATAATGGAAACTGCGAAAAAGAAAATAATATTGGTTCAAGAGTTGAATGGCTCAGGAGAAACATGGTGAATAACACAATTGAGCAGACTGCTTATCAAAGGAGGCAATCTGGCTAAGTTTTGTCCCCTGCCCGCTGCGGGGCAGCCGCCTGCCAACCCAGACATGAGCACTAGTGACTTATCAGGCTCACCAGTTAGGATTGGGAGGCTACCACCCCAAAACCTCCCACAGTCTTCGAATTGGCAGGGTACAGGCAGGCACAAACGCATACATACGCACAGATGTAAAAATACAGAAGCATGACAACAACATACTGTACCCACAGGCCCACACTAGATGTTACAGACATACACCAGCACACCAACCCAAACCTTTCTTTATCTCCTTGGCGCTGTTCTGAAGGCTGTCAGTGCAGTGACTTAACCAGAGGAGACCTCTCTCAGGACGGGAAGTGGGCGTGGTTAGTATTCAATGAATGTACCCCATCCACAGTGGTTGGTCTCAGCAGCAGAGCAGCCTAATTACAGTGGCTCTGCTTCGACGGGAGTAGAACTATTGCCAATATCATTGATAATTCACATGACTGTTTGCCTAGGAATAGATGCAAGAGGAAATGGTTCGCTTTATTAGCTCACTGCTCCCTTTGATGAGCGAGACAAGAGACCTGTTGTGATGGAAGCACTACAGCTGAAAGGTGTCTCAACTTTAAGAGAACTTTTCATGTGAACCTAGAATGCTAGCCAAAGGGGTCTCATGTACAAACATTTCTCAATTTATTTCATCATGCTTATTACTTTGCTGGCCCACTGCTTAATAGTTCGAGCTGGCTCACATTAAAGCTATGGGGATTCTTGGACAATCTTTATAAAGGTTTGGACTGTCTTGAATCAACAGGCAGAGGTGCCGCCAGAAATTTTGAGCCTTTTTGAACACAAATGCTCAAACCCAGGGCGAGGGTATCACTTCCTAGGGGGCACCCATAGGGGCGGGTAGGCTCACCTTGTGGTTTCTTGACTGCCCCTCCTGGAAGGAACATGTGCGAGGGTCGTGGGTACAGCTTCTCATGTCTGTATTTACACCAGTGGCACTGGTAGACCACTCACATGACAGACACCTGAATGGAGAGTAGAGGAGAGGGGAGGACAGGTTTTGAATTAGTATTGAACTGTGGTAAATACACTGAGAACAAAAAAGTTCAATATACCTACCATTTTATGTATACAATATAATTTCCAACACTTAAGAATCAGTGTCAGTTTTTTTCATCAATACGCAGGGATAAGAGAACTATCTGCTAGAGCATTCCAAGTTGTCAAGGAGAGTGATATAAACCGACCACGGATGTTGCATGTTGACCCTATCTTGGTAAAAATTTTTATCACTTTCTCTTGAGCTCACAAATGTAAATCAGACATCTTAGAGCAACACTGAAAGCTATAAATAGACGAGACTTACCGGCTTGTGCACGCCACAGTTGTAGAAGACAAACTAGTATTTCATGCGAATGCCAGGCCTGTCTCTTTGGACTTGAGATAGAGCTGCACAACTAGTAATACCTAGAGAAAATAGATCACAGTCGTACCAATGATTGATACACAAAGACAGGCAGAGTATTTGTATTTAGATAACAAAAGAAGCAAATAAGGAGAAAAGTGGAACCGCTATAGCAACAATTGCTTTTTGTTTGTATCAGTTTATTATTCCCACTGCTGATAGTTACATTCAGCTTTTTGAAACAACAAACACTATCACACAATGGTGATGGTAAAGCATGCTCACAGCTACTTTTCCAGCACTACCAGTAGGAACACTTTTAAAGGACCCCGTCGAGTGATGATAATAATGATCACTACATACCCTTTTTGTTCTGGTTACATGATTTCATGAAGAAAATATGACTGCACTGCTTGAGCCACAGGAAGCCAGCCTGTTGCTGTGGTAAGGTAGTATCTTTAGAGAGAGGAGAAGGGTTTTGTTGGTTAAGTCTCACCATCCCTTCCACTCCATAAGAGACACACAAAGTTGGTACACGGTTTCAATGAGAATAATTCCTTTGAAAAAGAGTGCCCGACAAGGTAAAGGGAGAAGATGAAACAAAACCATGTGTTTGTGTGTGTGTGTGTGTGTGTGAAAGTGTGTGTGTGTATGTAAGCTGTGCCTCATCCATGTATTTGGTGTGTCCTTTGTTCGGCCCTAATGAAGGAGTTCATGTTTAATTCACAGCACACCAATATCTAACTGCTCTCTCTCTACTCTACCCTGTACCTTCTCTGTCTCTCATCCCACTCTATCTCTACACAGATTTTTCACCTCTTTTCCACACACTGTGACTCTTCTTTTCTCCCCCGTGTCTCTCTCCATCTCTAACAAAGAAGGAAATCATTCATCAATCACAGTAGCACCGGGCTGACAACGGATTCGTCCTAATTAGGGCCACCAATGTTACCTTGAAGCTCACACTATCTATCCCTCCTCTTTTATGCCAAACTTCTCTCCCTTCTTCTCCCTTTTAACCAAGCTAGACCTTTACTGAGCACTAGTAAAATGGAAGATGAAAGATTCAAACATAGAAAGATTCAAAAATGTGGGAATATTTTCCCTTCCTGGAGACCAGAATAAGATATAAGCATGTGTATTGTGGGTGTGGGAGAAAGCAAGCTAAAAGACTCTTCATTTGTGTGTGTCTCTGTAAAGTACATATTACGCATCTATGTTTGCACAACTGCAGCATCACCAGCTTTACACATGTGCCTGACATGGCAAATATTAAACAAATGTTTTAATTCCCCAGCACCCTTTGGGCTCCCCATCATTTTACATCTGTATGTCTTATCTGTGGATTACTTTATTGCAGTGGTATTGTGTGTGTATGTGTGTGTGATGTTTCTGTTCATGTGGGTAAAGGCTTGAACAAATAAAGAAAGCGGAATATTCTCATGTACAGCTGAGGGCTCCAAAAAGGTCTCACCACACTGTAATAAATGTTGGTCATCTCACCCTGTCTCTGCTTTTTTAGTCTACACGCATTTTGGCGTTTGGCTTTGAATCCAATATTTAACAAGATTTAGATAAAATGTTTGAAATGACAAATGCTGCGAATAGCATTTTTGTGGGCTCTATATCAGCAGTGGTGGGTCTGGGTGCCATTAGCAGCATGAGCATTCCTTTGTATGTAAATTTTGAGCATTATTGATGGATCACCATCTTTTCTTTTCGCTCATTTTCTTTTCATTCATTATTCATTTTTTTTTCTTTTGTAACCATGGAGGGATGGCATCTCATTATCTTAACATGAGGACACATTGAGGGTTGGTAATGAAGAATTAGCCTGCCTGGGGACAGGCCTTCCTGTATGGCTTGGTCTACAGAATTCAGGCTTAGCTTCTAATTACGGAGAGTGGAGGTAAAGATGGGGAATAAAAAATACAGAGAGAGAATATTTTCCTTCTTAACTTGTGGAATGAATAATGTCAGACATGTTTAGCTGTTTGATTTCGAAAGCAACAGAAACGTGCCATTATTCGCAGGACTGTGTAACTTCCAGGCACTGAATAAGCTAAATAACTGTGCTTGAACACTTGGTTGTGCAGCTTGATATTCTTCTTTTGCAGGGTTAACTGGGGTCCCATCACTCCCCTTGATACACATCCACTTTGAGGGAGGGTCAGAATAAATCCCACAGCAGACTAATAACTACAATGTTCACCAATTACTAAACATGTCCTAAGGCAGTGCTGCAAGGCCTGCTGAGTTGGCTTCAATGGCAATGAGAAACAAAAATCATAGAACACTTACAGCCCTAGGTTCAGCATGAATTCTGACTGTGGGGAAAAGACCAGGATGAATATGCTTCTCTAACAGATATGTATTGTATTCAACAGGTGCCTAATGCTGATAACATGTTGACTAAGACAATGGCTTTTTATTAATATTTTTCAATTTTACAAATAATTATATTTTACGTTATCAACCAGCTTCCTTCACCGTCACAGGTGATGATGTCATTTTCGTATGTTTATAATGCATCAAATGCCACAAATGGGACATACACCACTGGTTGAAGGAGTAATATACTTGATTCCATTTTGTTGCTTTTTGGGTGAAAAAGGCTCAACAGGGTCTACCTCACCTTGTCAACAATTATGTTGCAGCATCTCCTTCTCCTCAGCAGGTGAGAAGCACTTTGATCCGATTTCCCCTCCCACCAAGCCGCTCATCTCAGCCACAGATCCTCAAAGGTAGCTATACCTGCAGAAAGTTCTGGGATCGCAGGCTTCCAACACCAACTGTAGAAAGGAAAGATAGAAAGTGTGTAAACAGCTGTAAAGTATTACGCGGCAATCCTAGATAAACATTCACTTCACTGTAACCGCATTGACCAATATAAGAAACATAATAAAAGAGTAATGAAATGAGCTCATGAAAGTGATCAGCAGCCTGATGCCATGAACTGGCAGCAGCTAGGAGATAACAAAATAGGAGGATTCAGTTAAGTTTCAGTGGTCTATTCCACATTGTCACGCAGTGAAAACAATTAATCTGAAAGCAATATATCACGACAAAATGTATTTTAAATTAAAAATCTAGGTCAGATAAACAAGTTAGATCTGTGTCCTGACTGTTATAAATGAATGAGACTCCCAGCATCTGTGAGCACTTCAGAGCAGTTTTGAGCCAATATGTTCTCAAATATGACTGTAACATAATATTGCCCGTGGAGAGGCTAGCCGCAAACTGTGCAGAATAAAGATCCATCTGTAGTGTGGTCATGGCCAGAGAAGCCACTAGGGGACCTCTTTAGAATGAGGCATCAGATGTGTCCAACATCAAAACACTCTGGTGCAGAAATATGTAGATTGACTTGAAACTGAAATAAGTGTCATCTTACTGGCCCATATCTGATAGCAACATGCAATTACTGCCTTCAAGACACCTCCCATAATGCCTTAGCATCAATGAGCTTGTAAGGGATTTCACATTCAATCTTAATGTCCTGACTCTGGGCTCAGTGAGGAAAAAAGGTATTTTTATGGGAGAAAGTATCAGAAAGTCAAGACAAGTGGAAGAATGAGGGTTAGAAGAGATGTGGAACAAGCCTACTGAATGTATGGCTGAAACAAGTGCAGGATGAAAAGAGAGTGTTACAATAGGGAAGAAAGAGCTAGCAGGAAGACTGAGGTGAACAAATGAGGAGGTGAATAATGAGGAGAGGAGAAAAGGTTGTATACAAGCTTGCTGGACAGGGAGGAAAAGAGGACTTCTAAAATAGAGAATGCAAATTTTCTCCCACTTCATTTGAAAACGCTGTGTGTTCTCTGCCACCTCTGTAGCAAAACTGGCTTATGTGGAGCAGGAGAGAAAAACACCGTCCTGAATAAGAAGAAGAGGAAGAAAAACAGAGGGTCGTAAGTAGGTGGAGGGTCAAGACCAAAATATACATATTGATGGAAAAAGCGTGAGTTCGTACTGGGCCTTTTTGGTCTAGGCATTGACGAGGCGCAGTCCATAGAATAGCTGTGATATATGTTGAAAGCGCCCTCAGCGGCAGAGAAAGCTGACCTGCGCTTGTTTTTATATTGTTGTTTAATGAAAGACGGCAGCGCGTGTGAACATATACAGCTTCCCACGTAAGATGGACAGTGCATGACCCAGCTTTCATCTCTCTTTACACATCCTCTCTCATTCGTTGCTCGCCACCTTTCAACCTTCTTCTTCTCCCACTCTTTAATTTATTTTTCCTTTTAAGGAGTGGGAATACAGCCAGACCTTTGAGTTTCCTCAATTACATTTTTGAGAAGCACAAGCCGCAGGGCTGAATAATGAAAATAACCTACTCATGGTAACAGAAACAGAAACACACACCCACAACAATTCCTAGAAGTTTATAAAACACCATGCCTAATGCTGAGGATTATGTAGGATGAAAGGCTGTTTGTGTTAAGTGGGTTTTAAGCTAAGAGGAACTTTATTCAAAAGCTGTCAGATGCCACAAAAGACAGAGGGAAGAATATTTGACTTGATCTTTATAGCTCTTTACATTAATTTTTTTCGGTCACAAAATTTTCCTACAAATGCTCATATATTGTATTTCTTTAACTGTGACATGATTTATTGCAATGTATAAAACATCCTGTGTGTTACCGATGATGGCCATTTAAATATGCAACTAGAAATAATAAATGCCACGTAATTGCTTCATGTTTTTATTTGTGTTTAGAGGAGCTGTTGTAGTTTGTAATGATTGATTAGAAAGCGTAAATGTGGCACAGAGAAAATTCTCCTCGAACTTGCTGCATAACAGAATAAACTTCAGCAACAACCAAAAAGAGAATTAAAGCAAAAGAAAAACAATGGATTTTTTTCAAAATGGGTCTGATTTCAGCAGTAAAGTGTCTGTGTTTGCCAAGAATGCCTTAGCTTATCTTTCCAAAACAAATATTTAATAACACAAAGGTCAAGGAGGAACCCCCTGTCTGTCTGGCAGAAGCCTCTGCTCTGCAATCAGTTGATGGGGAGATCTGTATGTAGTTTTGGGTAAAGCCTGCTCGCTGGGGAAAAGGTTAACACTCAGCACTGCTTTCGATAACATCACACACACACGCCGCCACACACACCCAATGAATATCATTAAAGGATGCAGAGTGTACCAGAAAATCAACACCATGTGACCCCTCCGAGCAACACGGATGGAGAACAGTCATCTGTGCTTGACCTCGAAAATCATATTGGATATTTATGTACTGGTCCCTGAGGATCAAAACCATTTCCAAAATACCATTAAATAGGAAATGGAATTGAAATGACATCGCTATATGGTTAAGGTCAGTGGATTTTGTAATTCAGTGTTATAACTCGAAATATCAAGAAATCAACCACGCAGCAGTGGATAAAGAAACAACAAGCTAAAGATATAAAATAGCATAATTTGTAATAGGAAATGTCAATCTTCTCCTGGATCTGCAACCACACATACCCAAAGGATACACACATGTAGGTGCAATACACAGCCACTTAAAACATTAGAAGTAGCTTCCGCGTTCCTGTACCAGTGGAAAAATAATCCATCAAATTAGAATGGGCTCTAGCTGAGGTGAGACATCTGCAGTGTAAGTGACGTGAAGAAACAGCCATGTCTCTATGGACATTGGTTAATGCGCATAGCTGGCTAAAGTCTGCTTATAATAACTACCCAAATAGTATCATGGTATAAATGACATTGCATCAATATTAAATCACATTTCTCCTAACTGATTTAAGTCTCAACAAGTGTTTGCATTTCTCCAACTCCTGAAGAGAGATATTTTTTGTTGCAATGGATCATAGCTCTGTATACTAATCAATACCCCTTAAAAAAACTATAAACCATTCAGAGCCTTTAAATCTGGCAGCTGTTTTAGAAATGAAAATGTCCAGGGAAAGTGGCGACGAAGGCCAACAGTCGCACTAAACACAGCTGAGCAAACCAAAAAGGCACGATTGTTGACATTTGTTGGGAAGAGTATTTCAGTGGACAGGACTGGTAAGTCAGTGAGGTCAGGATTTGAAGGATGCATGCTGGTAGGCTGTAAAATGATGTAAAGCAGGATTGCTAGCCAGCACACTGGCTACTAATCAGTATCTAGAGCAATTATACTAGACACAAATTATGCTTGAGGTGTAATATTGTCAATCTGCTAGACAAGATTTTCTCACTAGCAATGACATTCAGCACCTTCACTGTTTACTGGTAATATGGCTCCCCACTAAACAAATGCTGCTTAAGAGTTTTATTTTATTGAGAAATATATTGAATCACAAGACACAAAGGAAGAAGCTATAGTAATAAAACAATACAATGAAAAGAAAGAAAAGGTACTCGCAACAATGCAGGTTAGATTAAAGAATATTTAACTAAATAAGGTAAAATGGCGATATGGCAAACACGCAATTCATCAAACTCTTGACAAAACAGGTCATCATTTCTTTTTGTGTATGGGTAATGTTTCTATCCACCACCGTGACGCCAACTGGGACACTGAGATGTTGTTTGGTGAACACTCGAGACGCACACACTGCTTGATGTCCGATGTAAAGCGCCAGGCTCTGATGAGCCAACATTTCTCCTTTCTGGCACACCTGGAAAAAACACAACAGAGGTGTTATTCACTTATCATAAATTCACATGCATGCATGCACATGCACATAGTAATTGACTAGGGCTTGCCCTTTCCACCCAAGTTGGCACCAGGGAAAGGAGAATGTCCTCTGCTCCTGACAGACAGAGTTAGAGACATTTATCATATTTCCTCTTCGCAGCACACCCATGCAGTGGCTAGTGAATTGAAACCTGCCCTGGGGTGGGAAACAGTTGCATTTAAACAATGGTCGCTTCTATATGTGGAAGTGAACCGGTCCGCTGGGAAACAGGGTAGCCCTGCCTTTGTAAAGCTGTTCACCGACTGGCATTCATGGGCAATGCCATGCAGGTGTGTAGCCGTGGATGTTGGTAAGTAGGGATGGACCTCTCCTTTAATGATTATCAAACCAGGTGGTCTAATCTGTCCATTAAAGTGGTCATAGGAGTTAGAGGATAGACCTGCAAAGTTGTAAGAGAAACTTACTGGCTCCTGTTCCAAACATCATCCCATGATATACTGCAGCATTTGCAGTCTGAACATCTAAATGGCTTGTGGGTATGTGAGGGTGTGGTATGAGGAGCTGTAATCATGCCCACCAAACCATTATGCAGGAAAGTTTATAACTCATATTACAGCAGAGGTGGTTGACAAACACTGATGAAACAAAGTTGTTGATAAAATGTATGTCCGTGAGAATTCCAGGAAAAATATACCTCAACCATTTATTCTTCGAACACACACCACACACTTCTTCCTCTCATCTAATCCCTCATAAACTTATCTCAGTTTAATCCCCTATTGATTTAGACAAAACTTGCAGCGCAATTAACAACTCAAGGGAATCCAGAGAGTGCCTCCAACCTTAGAGACATAAAGAATGAAAAGAAAGGAAGAGGTCGTAATGAATGAATGAAAGAAAGACTTTCGAGGCGCTTTGACGCCTGAGATGCAGTAATACCTATGCAGCAAGAAGCTTATCCTGAATTAAAGATTGAGGGAGGGTGGGTTGACTCGGACATGAGTATTGGTAAAGTTGCTGCCTAACATGCTGCAAAAGAAGACAGACATAAAGAAAAGAAAGAAATAATCTGTTTTAGAGAGGGGAGAACAGGAGGGAGAGGTAAGAGGCGAGAGAGAGAGAGGAAAGGAAAGCAAAAAGAAGCAAGATTTAAAGGAAGGCAACCATTGTTGGCTTTTCAGAAGCTCCTCGCTAAGTTGGTTTGAGTAGGGGCTGACTGCTTCGGGTTCCTTTGTGTTTTCTATCACTCCTGTCTGTCTTTCCTTTCTAGTCCTGATTTAATAAGACCACATCATATAAGTACCCAGCAAACAACTCACACAGAAACCCACAAATGTGCACACTTTCACCCATAAATATACATATAATAAACATCAACACTCAGTTTGCTTTCCTGCATACCCACAGGTCTGCTGTTTACACTAAGGGGAAAAGTAATACTGTAAAAAGACATTTTATGAATGTTGTTTTGTATGTGCTTTTGTGTTTGTATCATGATGTTTCTTCAGTTTGCCTTTACAGTGTCACTGCACACAGTTTTGGTAGAAAACCTCAAATGATGTCAAAAGTAAAGAAGTGTTGCAACATAGGCATTTACTGGCATTGGTTTTCAGAGTATCTATCATTGCGAGTGAATAATGAATGGCAACAGAGGTTTATTCCACCCATCAATTTATAACTTCAGAGACAAACATGTATTAGTAAATATATATACTAAATGCTGTTATGTTCAAGACAATTACATCACATTTTATTGATTCCTGAGGGATGCTATATAGTGAAATATTAATATAGAAAATACAAAGGATAGATACTAGACACTGTTGTTTACTACACAAGGTGTATGCTGCTTTTTTACTTTCAATTTTAGCCACCTCTTTTTCAGCTTTATGTAGTTTGGCTGTCTGGACATCAGGGTGACATGGATCGCCCACTTGTAAATTCAGGTCTAGATTACTTCTAAAGACAGCAGAAGCTGGTGACATCACTTAAAATTCCAGATAGGGACTGGTTGACCTCTCTCCAGCTGGCTCACATACCTGTGCTTGAACTGACCAATCATACTAGTTACATCAAAATTTGTAAAGTCCTTTTTTAAAAAATGTGTCTTATTGTCTTATTCACACCTTCCATGAACATGGCACAAATACATCACAATCAGGACTACGTTTCACTTTGTACAATTATATGGTTGTTTACCACATTGGGAGGGATAGAGTCATCAGTGAATGGACAGAGATCCCAAGTGGTAGTATTTTGATTAATGAGGGTTGAGATAAATGCTTATGTTACAACCTTGTATGGCTCAGGTTTATGACATCATCTCTGTGAGATGCTAGATGCTGTAAATAACAGAGAAGTGCAGAACAGTAAGATGAAGATAGGGAGGGCTAAAAGTGACACTGTCTAGCTTCCTACAATTCACATTTTTAGGCTGGGTTTTATGTGTGGACACAATGTAATGCTTACTAGAAATAATTACTTTTATGTAAGATTTGGTACAAATGTTTTATCATCTGTAGATTCTTTTTATAATGTATCTTAATATAGTTACGTTTCAACAAGACATAATGAGGGCAGCGTAAGGATGAGAGCACTGAACCTGGAGTAACTGGATCAGGCTTGATAATACATTAACAATAGTGAGGGTATATCACTCTGTTTCAAAAGAGGACAGGGCCAATTTGTTTTGTTTGTTACGCGAAATGTGCAGTAAATATGGACATTTTCTTGAAAACAAACATCCCAATGAAGGACATCAATCTTCAGGGAGGTTCAGTGATCCCAAACCTCAAGGATTACTCTCCACTCAATGTTTGGACCCCTCCCAGGATTAGGTTTACAATTATTATTCAGAGAATGAAATCTGATTACCCAGAGGCGCAGATTTTGCCTCTATCCTGTCATGGTGTTTGCAATGCCAGTTTTCACTGTGTATATTTTACTTTCCTTCACATACTCACTTAGTCTGAAAATGTCATATTAGTCATAAAAAGAGGTGTAGTGCCAGTGTATCGTAAGTATCTGACTCCTCTGTTTATCTATGGAGACATATAGGCCCGCAGAGACCTAAGTTTTATCTCATTCTCAGAGTCAGTAAGCTTCAGACTGCTGGGCAGGATGAACAACCAACAGGTCGTGAATAATCTGCCACATCCCAGACATGGAGTATGCAGGGAGGCTCATCCCTCTCACTCCCCAAGGATGGGAACGCACCACTACAAAAAAAGCAGGCTTTTGTCAATGAGAGACTACTGCAATGGCACAGTGGAGAGCTCTCAGACAGAGAGTCACACCAATATTACATGGGGTATTCTAGAAAAAATGGTCCTGAGTTAACTTTTTGGCAGTCAATGCCATGTCAGTCTCCCCAGCTGTTTACCTCTCACAAATAAACACAAGACAGGAGAAAATTACTGCTGCCAAGACAAATTTCCAGAGACATACAGTTGGTGGAGGAGATGGATTACAGTGTGGTGTCTTGCATATGATAAGTGTTCAAACTGGACTTTCAAATGTCCACACTTGGTGCAAACATCTGTAATTGCATTGTGGGGCAAAAACACCTTCAATCACCGACTCTACTTTAATTACTGTGATTGCTTTCTTCAGTCTTTCCCGTGATAAACCCTTGCTGTTTATGTTCATTCTCCCTACTATCAGCAGGAAACCGCACGATAATAATTGGTGGGTTTTAGGCGGTCTTGCATCCTGACTGTCGTTTGCCAAATGTAAGATATGCCACATATTGATTTGATCCACATTGCTGTGAAGGGGTATTTATGTAGCCGTTTCGGCTGATTGGGCCTCAAAAGAAAGGATATTGAAGATAATGCCGTACATGGTTTAGCTGATGTAAGGTGGCATTATCAGAGCAAAGCACCGGATAATTGTTTTCACCACTATCCAGACAGACCTGAAAGAAAAAGATTGCACTGTTTGTAACAATATGAAACAATCCCCTTTGTAAACACAGAAGAATAGACTATTTAGAGAACCCCAGAAATCAAAGGATTTAGATTTCAAATAACAGTCATAAAAGCTCGACTGTATTATCTTTTTGTGGAGAATCACACATCCAACATCTTCATTTGGTTAAACACTGTTGGTTGTGCAGAGCTGTTTGACTGACTGGCAATGACACGTTATGAGAGAGTGAGCTGAAAGGGTGATTGATTGGGTCTCTGAATGGAAACTAATCTGCACTCTTGTTTCTCCCAGCCTTGATAAGGTGACACAATTGAGTGAGACTGGAGAGGGTAGAGATGATTTTTAGCCTCTGCAATTGTTGCTGATGAGGCTGTCATGGCCATTCAAAGTGTTGAGAAGTTGTAGATAATATATTTAATCGCTACACAATATTCATCATTTAGCCCTTTGTTACTTAATTGACTATAATGTTTAGGAATACAAGATGATCTCATCATTCTGTGCAGTATGTGCACAGACAAAATATACATAATCAAGTACTAAGATGATTTAATGAAATCGTAATATGTCTGATTCACTGCAGACCCTGTATCATACATATGTTTATCTTCAACATGACTTCTTTAACTTTAAAAAAGGAGCAACACTGATAACCATTCATTCTTGATTCAGAAAGAAGCAGGAAAACATTCAAGCAGTATAATGAGACATAACCTGTAAATGACGATGAGACAAAGAACAAGGAGAAAAGACTAAAGAGCAGAGCCTTTGTCTATTTGGGTAGCTGGGAAAACAGAAAATACCAAAAATTTAAATGAGCAACCTAGAAAGAGTAATGAAGAACCTTTCAATATAATGTAGTGTCATGGCAACAAAAAAATAAAACATGAAGGAAAAGTCAGTATCAAAGATACTGTATTCTTTTGTATTTGACACAAGGAACAAAAATATAATTCCAAGCTTGATCCCCTTGTGGCTGAAACTAGTGGAGCATCAGTGGGCACAGGTTGCAGGGCCCAGAGTGAGAGAGAATATAATAAAAGAGAGGTATCTGGCCATGGAGACTTCAGGTGCATGCATACACGGGAGGCATGGAGAAGGCCGGCAGGCTGGGAAATGAAAGCTATTAATTACAAAGTTGGAAGTCCAGGTATCCTCAGCTTTATCATGTTTGCGTCACTGGAAGCAACAAGCACACACATGCACACACAAACACGCACTCCACTGACACCTGCACACGCACACACACACGCATGCACACACATTAAGTAAAAAAACATAAGCACAGACATATAAATGGTCAGCATGTATATACAATCTGTGTATATATATACACTTGTGTATACATACAATATCTCATACATATCTGCATATTCATGTTACCAGCAACAATAAAACCTCCGGCAGACTTTAAAGTATTCTTTGTATATCATACAACTGGATGTCTGGCTTTACGATGCTGTCAGAAAATCAATGCACAATAAAATAGGCAGCAATTTGTCGTCCAGCTGAAACCCACCAACATACTACCCATGCATCATCAGACACTATATGGAACTTACATACTAATAGCCTGAGGTTGTATAAGTTGCTATAGAGCAGAGCTGTGTCAGATCTCAGTCAAATGACACAAACCCACATTCAGCTAGGCTATACCTCTTACTCTAAAGGCTGTAACCACACACACACACACACACACACACAAAAGTCAGTGTGCCCTCAGAGATTATCATTAAGAGGAAAACTACAGATAAACCGCATGAGGACCAGGTGGGAGAGTCATTACCTCGGCCCACCGGCCATGACCCCTGTTTCTCCCGGTCGGACAAACACACACACACACACACACACACACACACACACACACACACACACACACACACACACACAATAATAATAATCATCATTCAGTTTAAAGATAGAGACTGCTGTTCTAAGGCCTCCAGAAATCCTATTACCATTTTACGTATCACTTCCAAAGCAGCAACACCGCCGGCCGAAATTATAGTAACACTCACAGAGATTTGGGTATTATAAATATAATAGATGAACAACTTAAACATATATATTAAAAATAGGAGATGGGGGAGAGGGAGCCTAATTTTAATAAACGTTCAAATAGTTAAATAAAACAGAGTAGTTAGCATACTACCTATATATTCTGTAACAATTCCATAAATTCTATATTTCTTCATGTACACAAACAATAGATAGAGATCAGGCAGAGACCAATCTGTCCCGACAGTAGTAGCTGCTCTTCTGTAGTGACTTTTGGTGCCTTGCACCACCTACTACACTTTTAAAGTAGCTGTCAAAGCCATGCCACTCAATTTCCTCATTTCTCTCTCTCCTCACACACACACACACACACACACACACACACACACACACACACACACACACATAAATGAACAACTTACTATCTATAATGGCATGGTAGTAAGCCTTAATAAGTTTCAGGCATGTGGACGCCACCATACTGGTACATTTATATTAGGGTTGTATTTTCTACATAAATACCACCTGAGAAAGCTGCACAGCCTGAGATAAGAGCACGTTATATCATCGCTAAAATCATTCATTCATGTCCACCGCCATCCAATAAGGCATGGGGAGCTGGCTCATCCCAGAATGACACCAAGAGCACTACAAACCAGCTTTTGAATTTCACTCCGAATTGAGACACAAACATTACTTGAAAACACAACCAGGACAATAAGGAGTATTAGTTGGTCGGCTGTTACCCGCACATCCATTGCTATCTCAAAATTACCACTTAAATTAACCATGAGTTCAAGACACGACCTTTTACTCCGGCACCAGCATTTACGCAATTAGAACTGCACAGAGGCACAAGACAACAAGATCCAGTCATTCTGAATTTCCAATCGCTCCGTTAGTATCAATGCCCACCAGATACTGCACAAACACACCCAACCTCATTGAAAAATAAAGCCCAGACACTGACAAGAAAATATTATCATTACACTGTGAGACCACAGGCTTCCAAGGTATTTTGTGAACTGAAGTCTTTCATGACATGCTGCACCGCGTCTCTTGAGGATGACAGGCACCGAGGACTGTTCTTTCCAACAGTCTCTGTGACTGGCTTTTATTCCCATGTTATAAAGATGGATCATATGAAGGTAGAGTGGTAAAGTGCTTCATCATTGCAGGAGTTATTCACAAAAGGAAGCCACCAGAGACACAATGTGAAGTGTGGAATGGCAGCGTCGGATTCCACAGATAAGCCAATACTTTTGCTTTACTTCCTTAAACATATACAAAATATGACCGTGACTGTGACCATGCCACCAAGATACAAATAAATCTTCAGAATATTAATTAACCTCAGACAGGGCAATGAAAAGATTCTAAATATACTCAAACTTTATGTTTTAGACACATGCAGCTTGGTAAGAGCAAACGGAGAATGTAAACAAAATCGGCTGAAGATATACCCCTGCACAGGGCAATTTTGAAGTCCCAGGACAACACTGTCAGACAACCAGAATTTTGCACAATGCAGTGTTGCCTGTTGAGTAATGACTGTCTTGGTGGCTGTGAGTGATCTCAGTGACAATATAAGGACATAAATACTGAAAAATCGTGGGACAATATGTTGCATTAGCAACATGTTGTCATATTCACTATAAGGCAAGCTGCCACACAAATGTAGCTGATGTCAAGGGACATGTGAGGATGACTGCGGGGCTCCCAGGGGTGCCTCCCACTGCCAGTCAAGACGGAACCTAAGCATGTGACAGCCACCCTCACATTCCCCACTAGAGCATTCGTTTAGAGAGTTTAACGAAATTTTTCGCTTGCACACTCTTTCTTATACCACCTTCACCGCTATATCACCTCTATACCGTCAACAAAGATCTCATTCATCCTCTGCCCATCACAAGGTCCCAGAAATTGACTGCGCTTCTGGTGACAAAGGCAAGACACCCCCACTGAAAGCGTGCGGCTCAGCATGTCCATTTCCCAGTGCCCCGGTAGGTGCGTGACAACAGACAGTGAGAGCAGCCATCCTGACAGCGGCACAAAGCTTAAAGTGCATACAGTGACTGTCGAGCCCAAGAGGCAGGTTTTGATCAAGATGAAGACAGCTGAGAGGGGAACCAGTAGCACCTGCCCATCCTGATGCTCTGGGTCACCTGGCCCTGTCTCTCCTCAGCTTCCCTAGTATCCAGCAAGAGGAGATGGGGTGAAACCAGTCACCATACTACAGGATGTCTCCTGCACGTATAATGAAAGGGGGCATGAGATGGATGGGCAAGATCAGCAGTTACCTGAATAAATTTAAATTTTAGAGCCGACCAAGGTCATCAGCACTCAAAAACTGGGGCTCAGCCTCCACTTGGGAATATTAGCTGAGCAGTGGCCAATGCGTATGTAACTATTGGTACTTACGAAGCTTGACGTGCTGAGACCCAGGCTCCTATTTGTCAAGGAGACCAGAAAAGTTCATTTAAAAATTAATTAGTTTAGTCTGTTACAACAAAACAACCTGCAGAGACAATATTTTGATTTTTATGCTTGTCCAATCATACTAATTGTTCAGTTATTTCACCAACAAACTCACGAGTATTTTAATTTATGTCAATACCCATCATGTATTTAAACAGAAATTATCAACACACACATTAACTACATTATACAGAAAGTTATGCCCACTGCTTAGCGCCTCAGGTATATTTACCAATGGCTGCCTCACGTCGACGTCTCACTGATAGGTAAACCGCTTTTTCTTGTGTAAACAATGCCTTCCTGGGCACAATATATGTTTCAGCACGCTTGTCTCCAGGGATATTGGTACGCTACAACCAACACAATGCCTTAGTAGCAACTTCGTGGGTACCGCAGTTTAATTAGAATCTGAAGTGGCATACCATGGGTGCAATGAGCACACCGATAACGATGACCGAATACAAAGGAAGAAGACGGTGCAGAATTAATGAGAGAGAGGCAGGAGACAGTCCAGTCCAGTGATCCGCTGGCGCTTTTCTCGGGGCAGTTATACCATATCGATAGCACCAAAGATGTCCTGGGAATACAGCGATGAAGATGAGAGGCTGCGCATGACGAAACATTACGTTATTTTGTGCTTTACTACACTCTGAACCATGTCAATCCTAATAAGTTTAAATACAAGCTTGACAATAAGTGCTCATCGAGGTGCATCAAAGACTACACAATTATACAAAAAGTATTTAGATTTATCTATTCGTCCATTTTGATAAACGGAGTCTACCAAAAGGAAATGCAAGAGCAACCGTAAAACGATTGGGGTATATTGTCAGAATCAAACCCATGAGACGAGCAGGTATAGTGGATGTCCAGTCCACCATCCAAGGACTGTATGATCGTTTGTGCCTGTTTCCTAGAGGTTTACTATTGATTGGTACAGACAGACCTCTAATGAATCAGAAGAAGGTATTGCCTGCGGTCAGCTGCACAGATGACTACGTCCCACCCACCAGGGACGATCAAGGAGTAGCTCAAGAAGAGAGAGAAAGGAGTTTAGGATGGAGCGGGAGCATGGATGCTGCTTTATGGGCAAAACATGTTTCTGAACATTAAACATACTGCAATCTGACACATAGATAATGTGTAATATGAAAAACAAATAGGTAAATAATAATAAACACACACTGAAACTGATGGATAAATGAATGAATACAGACTGTGACTGGACGGTGGTACATAGACACACAAACACACCTACACAAATGACAAAGAATTTAATGTACTGGTACCGCTGATATATGACCAAGAAAATTGATAAAATAAGGGTAGATATAGCAAAAGAAATAAAAACTGAGAAGGGAGAGGATTGAAAGATTGGGAATACACACGTAGGCAGAGATATACAAACCAATTATTAATGTGGAAGATACTGCAAACATTAGCACCACTTAGCAATACGCAACTGAAACGGGCAATGGAT
>BRZM01003663.1:0-48933 GCA_033238685.1 Lates japonicus
GTATTTAAGCACTCACTTAATGTGCTAATAGTGTTAGACTGGGGAGACGCTGCAGAGCTTTTAACTTTCATCTCCTAAAGCTCTTTGTTGGTAGAAAATGCTGATTTCATGGCTGCTGGGCTTAAATCCATTGGTAATCAGTCACAATCACAAAATATTAAGTGAGGTTCTGGATGTAGATATGATGTGAGAACAAGGGAATATTATTTTTTTAATCAAAGACACTGATGGAATTGTTTCACTGTTAATTTGGATGTAGTGTATGTATATGGTGCCAACAGTTGAGTGCAGAGACAGCTCTCTACTCAGGCACTGGGCTTTATGTGTGCTTTATGTTTGTGTGTGTGTGTCTGTCCAAGGGTCTGCAGAGCAGTCACTGGGCCACTGTGACTGGGTTGAATCTCCACCAGGCAGTGGGGTTGCATGCTTCTCTTCACATTTTGGGGGTCACAGAGCGTGATGGAGGGGTGGAGTGGGAGTACATTATCTTCCTCCTTCAGAGTTCCTGGGTTCTCCAAGTGTGTGTGTGTGTGTGTGTGTGTGTGTGTGTGTGTGTGTGTGTGTGTGTGTGTGTGTGTGTGTGAGCGTCCACGAGTGTGAGTGTGTGTGTGTGCTCCATAGGTTGCTCTTGGGTTGCTAGCAACCTTGTGTCTGTACGCTGGAGTGGGGGTGGAAAGGGAGAGAAGCACCAGGTCAACAGAGACTGACACTCACAAGCACTGCTGCGTCTGATTGGACACATCAGTACTCCTGATGAATGATGCTGATCATTATCATGCGGACTGGCTGTAGACCTGAATGGTGCTGCGGTCTCAAAGTCCAGTCCCTCCCTCTACAGAAGGCAAGGTCCATTTGTCATTATCAGAAACTGTGCCTGAGATTCTGGCTTGAAAAAATTAATGAATGACATGTGTTCAGAAGGCTACATTAGCCTGAAGTTAATACAGTTTTAAGTCATGTTACACAAATGTTATCCTGCAGTGTCTGAGTTTTGAAGTGGACACTAGATTTTGGTCAAATATTTATGACCCGCTATCTAGTGTATGTAAAAGAATATGCAGTCAGCTTTTATCATGGGAGCAGTATTTGCCAAAAAAGACCAATGATCAACAAACCCATCTTCTTTCCAAAGATGGTTACAAGAATTGATTTTTCATAAATTTTGAACAACTTCAATTTCAAAATGTTAACAGTTTTAAATTTCATTTTAAATCATTCTTTTATGTTTGGTAAGGTTTCTTTGATTTTGCTTTTGTACTGAGTGTGTTTCTGTGTTGATGACAGCTTCAGCTTGTGAACTGAAAATGAGTCACCGATGATTCAACACATAAGCCGTAAATCACCTGTTTAACTTTGGCAAATTTTTGGTGTTGTTCATCGCTTACTCTCCATCACGTTTTCCATCTCAGAAAATCCAGACCCCAGCAATCAGGACAGTTCTGCTCTTTCTCAACAGGACAGTTATGTCTTCTTCTTTGTCTGACTATATTTGGCACAAATAATCTTATCTGTCTCCCTTGTATACAGATTTAAACGTTCTGGTTCAATATAAAAGACTAAATGAAGATTCTCCACCAGTTTCTCCACCATCTCTGCTGAAGGAGGTGATGTGAGGACATACAGAATCACATCAGGGGCAAATGGGTCCAAGTGATATTAGGGATGGTGGGTTGTCGTGACGCTCCGCTGTCACCAAGGGAACAGGAGGCCAAGGGCAAGCCTTCATGGCTGAATGGCACGGTTGGTCGCTACGGGAGACAGATCCGAGGCTGCTGTCACACAGGCCCAGGATCAGGCATGGCAGGTTAACAAGGACAAGCTGAACTGGACTTACTGTACCTGAACAAACCTGCCACATGCAGGGGTGATAATGGTGATTATGGTATTATGGTGATTATTATGATGACGAGGAGGAGTTTACAGGGTGACAGTTAGGGAGTCTGGCTGATGATATATCTGCCATGTTTTTAGAGGGAATTTTACATTGAAATGAACATGCCAAACTGATACCACCCTTTTTTCTTTTAACCCGTTTTAGCTCATTCATTTATTCATTTTTTCCAGCCTGGATATTCACCATTTGGTTCAGTCTCACCTTTGCCATCAGCCTCAGCCAGGTTGTTATTTTCAGTAAACAGCCTGCACCACTAGCACCAGCTGCCGTGTAACAATAACTATGAGCTGGTGAAGAAAGTTGAGCACCTAGCAAGGTAAAAGCAGATATTCTTTCTTCTCATTTACTCGTCAGCCAGTGTAAATAGGTCAGTGAATACTGGATTTAACGCCATATCTATAACTCGGCCAGAGGGGCTTGCTAACACGTTAGCTATAGCAAGGCTAATAATGAAATATTTCACGACTGTTGTGGGCAAATTTTCGTCGTTTCTGCTTCAAAATGGAGGGAAAATGATTGAATAATGTTAATGTTTGCCTACTACTTACTTCTGTCAGTTTATGTATTACAAACAGTCTGTTTTGCATTGCTCTCTATGGGTTGAATATTTCTAACAGGTCTGGCTAAATGCTAATCAGTGATGTAGCAGCAGGTGTTTTCCGTTAAGCCAGCTGCCAAATCTGTACAAAACTGTGCAGATTTATTTTTATTTTTTATTACTACCAACACATGGACATGCTGTAAGAAATGTAGGACCAGTACCCCCTGTTTTTGGAGGTATTGTAATGACTCTTTAGTGTGTCTGTGTCTCCATTTGTGCTAGATTATGACACTGCATGTACCCATTTATTTCAGTTGCTCATTCTTGTCACTGATTAATTTACTCTTTTCTTTAAATGAATCAATAAGTGTCAGAAAATAGTGGAAACCCCACCACAAGTTCTGACAGCCCTCTGTAATGTCTTTAAATTGTTTTTGTGTGAAGAGCAGTACAAAACCCAAACACCCTCACTTCAAAATGATAGAAAAACAAGCAAACTGTCATGCATTTTTTCTTGATGAATGACTTAGATATTTAATCAATTACTAAAGGGATTGATGATTACTTTTTTAATAATCAATTAACCAAACAAATCTCTATTCTCAATTGAGCTTCAAAGGGGAAAAATGAAAATTGAACAACTTTAGATACTTTCTGCATCAGGATATCATGCCCTCAGGATTGCAAATATGCAATATCCAAATGTGTCTTTATAGTTTTAGCTAACCTACATAGTTATTATACCAATAGACATAGAAGAACATCATAGAATACCAAAAACAATGACAACATTTGTTGTATTTATCACCTCTCCCTCTGTGCTTTGGGTTTGGTAAAAAGGTCAGATCTTACACTGGTGAGACCCTCAGTAACACCGAACCTTATGGGTTTATAGATTTAACCAGGGGGGGATTTTGGTGGCATATGGCTGGGGTGAACATGTGGAGACAGGTAGAACAGTAGCAATATATGAGAAACAGTGGGTGGGCTTAAGGGAGCTTTGTGGTGGATGTTAGGCTGGTGGGGGGCAGTTAGAAGGGCAGATATGGCAGTGGTGTGTGGAGCATTGCCCATCATGGGTAAGTAGTGAGTGGGGGAGGGTGATCCTGGCAGTCTTGGAGTAAGTCAGATAAACAGCTCTTCTTGTTCCCTGCTGTGGAGGGGGGGTTTTAAAGCCTGGTGGCAGACAGCCAGCACCAGTGATGGCACCAACTGTCACTGGCAGCCCCTCACTCTCTGCTGCCACACTGACTGAAGCCTCTGTGTGTGTGTGTGTGTGTGTGTGTTGGTGTGTGAACTGAAGTGTTTTGCTTTCAGTCAGTGGTCATTTCTGGTCCCCTTTAGTATGGCTGGGCAATATGGTTACTTGAAAATTTTGTTGTAATCTTAATAAGGACATTTTCTGATATTGATATCACAATATGGCAAATTAATACAATATCACATAAACTAAACAGACAGATATGCAAACTGTATAAGGGTGTGTGGACCATTACCTTAAGTGTTAATACTAATGTTACTCAAATGAAAATATATTCAAAGTCACTCCTTAATGATGCATTCATCTCAGAAGTAATGACACATGACTCCTCCCTACATAATAATACATGGACTGCTTTTTGGTAGTGTCAGTTTATTGATTATTTTGGTGACATTTGGTGATGTTGGCTCTGGTATTGGATTGAAACCACATTTTGTGGAAGTGCCCACCCTGAATTCCAAGCACTGAAATGTATACAACTGTTATTCTATTTATTAAACTAAACTTTAAAGCAAACACTCAAATAATTGTGTTAACTTTTAATTATAGCTTGTGTGGAATCACTAATGGAATAGTTTGACATCTTGTCGCGAGTTAGACGGGAAGATGAATACCACTTTCATTACTGTTAAATATGCAGGAGGAGCTTGAAGACGGTCGTCATAGCTTAGCACAAAAACTGGGAAACTAGCTGTTTACTCTGGTTTTCTTTCAGCAAGAAAGCAAATTACTGTATTTCCCAAAAACTGAACAACAGAAATGTGAAAAAACAATATCCTGATGAGATCATATCATGATATGATACTGCTCTAAGTTGATAGTTAATTGAATTATCCTCCAGCCCTGGTTTCTATGCAGACTTGCATTAGAAGAGATTCTACTGTATTAAAGTTTGTGTGTGTGTGTGTGTGTGTGTGTGTGTGTGTCAGTGGTGTGTTAGTCGTCTCTGTGTTAATTAAATTATGTCTCCAGGTGAGTCCTCTAGTAGTTACTGTACTGTGGTTCATATTCAGCACTCAGTCAAGTGAATCAGTCCTACTCCCCTCCTCTCTCCTGCTCTCTTTGCCTTCTCTCCCATTAATCACAACCTTATAAGACACTCAGCCACTTCCGCTCTGCCACCCACTCCTCCATCCCTCTCTGTTTCTTTATCATATTTAATCACCTGCAGTCAGTGGTCAGGCAGATCTCAGCTCTGTGATGATTGGTTGCGCCAGGGAATGGGCGGTGCCTGCTCTGATCCATCTCGCACACGTACCAGCGCAGCAGGACAAATCCTCACTCTCTCTCTCTCTCTCTCTCTCTCACTCTCCCTCCCCCTCTCTCAACCTCTCACTCTGCCTTGCGTACATACGCCAGAGCACAGACTACTGCAGCAGAACGCAGGGCCAGTAGGATTTTCCTCCTCGTACGGGAACAGCTGAGAAACCACAGAGACAGTTACCCGCTGAGGAGGAGAGAGACGTTATTCATGGAGAATCCGCTGAGGAGTACCTGACCCACAGGCTGCCGAGTGTGTAGGTGAGCGTGTGTTTGTCCCACTGTATATGTGTGTCCATGCATGCGAGTTCACTGCAGAAGCAGCAGCACTGCAGATACACCGACCAGGGGCTCTGCTCATCCCTCTCTCCCCTCCCCCCACTCTCATCCTCCTCTTCATCTCCTCTCCTCTTCTTCTCCTAGTGCATCCATTAAAAAGTAGGTGGTTTACCAGTTTGTGAAAGCACAGGGTTGTGTATGTTGTGTGTGGTTGTGAGAGAGTATAATTGGTCTGGCCACACCTGGACTCAGCAGCTGCAGGGTGGACACGAGGTGCGCTTGATTTTTTCTCGCCTCACGAGTTGATGTGGGCTCATGTGAGGCACAAATCGAGCTCACCCCTGCCAGTTTTTAAACTGTCTTCAAATGATCCTCCTCCTGCAGGTTTGCATCTGGCTCTCAGAAGCAGTTGTGTGGACTCCTACACGCACGCCTAATCCCTCCTCCCGGACCGGCCCACCCCCTCCCTTACCTGCCCCTCATCCTCATTTAAGGATAGGATGCCTGGCTCTGCGCCCCTGTGCTGAGGAGGCGTCGGCGGGCAGCAGTATGGGCGCTGCGCTGGCCAGCATCCCCACAACCCCCTCCACCACCGATCTGCCACCACCACGCTGCCCCACCGAGACGGGCGCTCCCCCCAGCCCCGCTGATGGGCGAAGACACTGACGCCACCCCAACGCTCAACCACCGCGGCTTCCTCCCCGACCACAACTATGTGACTGAAGGTAAGAAGATGACAGAGGGAGATGTGTGTGTCTATATGTTACAGTGTGCGCTTCCATGTGAGCCTGCATTTATATATCAGACTTTGGGAGAGAGAGTGTGTGTCTGTGTGTGTGACGAATTGTGTGTATGCTTGTCTGTCAGACAAAACAAGCTCAGGACGGCTTGCTAATCTTCTACAAGCTCTGTGTAGATCAGTGTTCAGAGAGAGTTGGAGACAGAGCAACATAAACAAGGGAGCAAAACACTCCTCTCTGCAAAATTAAGACATTTTTGGCAAGTTTTCCTCTCCCCATCCTCTCATAATATTTTCTTTTTCTCAGTTATATGCATCCTGCACCTTTCTTTTTTTTGTTTGATTGTTTGTTTGTGCTTTTGTAATCACTTTTTTATCTTGTGCAACACAGCTATTTTGCTACGCTGCAGGGAAGAATTGATCTGAATCCTCTGTTACTCTCTCTTCTTCAATATAACAGGTGCGGGTGTCAGAGTGAATATATAGCGTATCAGATCTCAGGCAGGGGGGCTGCACATAAGCCATACAAACCACTGAGTTCCTTTAGTTTGTTTCCTAAAACAGATGGATTATAACCCTGGATAACCCCCCCCTTCCCCTCCTTCAGATAATCTCAGTTACACCACTAATCTCACCTGCACACTAGCTTCCCTGTCTGCCTTCCTGCCTGTCTGTCTGTCCCCAATCTGTTTCTTACACTCAGCTCATTGTTTGCCACGCCTCTCAGACCAGAACAGCGGATTATCATTTGGGGGTCACGAACGTGTTGCGAGCTCATTTGTGATCCTCCGTATCGCTGCAGAAAGGGAATTATGCTTCCTGTGTCTGTGCCGTAATATAATTTCACTCACACAGAAGCACATACTGTAGTCAGGGGAGACCTGTAGTTCTGCCTGTTGATTGTGTAAATGCTTGTGTGTGCATTCAACACCCTGTAGAGGACTGAAGACTATTTCTGTGCATTTCTTTGTTTGTCTCTGTGTGTGTGAGTGTATGTACATGAATAGTGTTTCCATGAGCAATATTTGTCTTTTGTCCATGTCAGAGAAGGATTTTGATGAGTGAGTGGCAGAAAATCAGTCTTAACATCCATCACCAACCATCCATTATTGCCATAGCAACAGTCCTTGATGATAAACATGCTGCTTTTCATGCCCAGCCAATATGATTGACAGGTCATCTCCACCCACCAATAATGGCAGTATTAATTATTCCACACATCTCAGGCAGACACAGACATTATTCAGGTTGAATTGCTGATTAGCTCACACCAAGGTGGGCACACCACTGAACACTATTGAGCTGAAAAGGCTGTGCAACACATGGACAGCCTGAAAATAAATAGTTCCCAAAGACTTAAGTGCAAATTATGCACTAAAAATCAATTTCGCAAGAATTCCCCCTAACGACGAACAAAGGCAATTTTCTGCCACAAACAAACAAAATGATTCATTACCTGCCTCTTCTTCTACATCCACTCCAACCCCCCTCCACCTTTCCTCCATATTCACCCCATCCCCCGTCCTCCTCCCCATTTCCATCCCCCACTGCCTCCCCCTCTTCCCCCCATCAGTCCTCTAATGCAACTCACAGCATTGCCCGGTGCTGAAGTGGCGCATCTGCCAAACTATTATCCAACAGTGCTCTAAAGGCTGCTCAAACACAATGTGCCTCTGTATGTGTGTGTTAAAGAGAGAGACAGAGGGTGGTGGGGACAGAGGTGGTGCATGTAATTTTATGCTCGGGTGTATTTTGTTATCTCCTGTGTATCTCCATCTTTCTTTCTTTCTTTTTTTTTTGTTGCCTGTGTTGCATTCATATTCATGTCTGTGTGTCTGAGCGCATACTGTGTGTCTTTTTGTTTGCTCAGGCCTGTGTATGTATGTATGGGTGTGTGTCTGCAGGTGTTTTGTATGTGTGTTTGTGTGTGTGTGCGCATACATAACAGTGTGTCTGTAGGTCTTCCCATGGGGATTCCCCTGCCCTTTAACTCCTACAGGGGAGGGATGCTTAACCTCCCTCTACCTCACCGTCCCTCACCTCCCTTCCTCCCTCCATCTCTTACTCCCCTCCCTTTCACTCCCTTTGACTTTCTCAGTATCTCCCTTTTGCTACAACCTCACCTCCAGCTGGAGTAGCATTGGGTTCGAGGATGAATGAGGAAATATTAACAAATTCTAAATATTTCCATTTTTGCGATTTTCGTAAGTAAGGTAAATATGAATTATTGTGTCATAAATAATGCATAAAGATCAATCACAGTATTATTGTGTACTGTATAGAAGAATGTCTACATATTAATGCTACTGATGGAAAACGTAAAATGTCTCATTTCAAGGACCTAAAAGAAGCAGCCTAGTTTTTAGGGTGATGTGTTTTGGACAGATTCCAGTTGGCTTTGAAAAAGTGTGGAGTGGAGCTCAAACAAACTGAACACACTAAAATCAAAAAATTGGAATTACAAGTCCTTGATGCTGCAGCAACAGTGGTTATTAGGTAAATTGTAAATGTAACTCTAAACATGAAAATAGAAAACATTTTGCACAGCACAAACATTCACTTTCATTTCTTTTTTCAATATCTCAAGATCTTGGTACTGTTTAGTAACTTGTAAAGAGCATATTTCAAAATGTTCTACAATTTAAAGATGATGAAAGATTTATTAAAAACAGAAGAATCAATAATGACAATAATTGTTGATAATAGCCCTCATACATACCATTATATCATTGTCACTCCTGGGGAAATGTGAGAGAGAAATCCACACTTCTTGATTTCTTCTCCTGCAGTGCAGTGAGCACAGTTCTGATCACCTGCACAACTGAGTTTCATAAAAGAGGCCTAACAAGACCCACTAAGACTCTGTCCCATTAGTTGTTTATCTCTGTTCATCCTCCATGTCTTGCCAGCCTTCTCGCCAAACCCAACATGTGAATATTTCATGTGACATAGATGCCATATGATCATGAATACACCACCAGTAGATTTTCTTTGGTGAGTACTCATGGCCTAATGTGGTGATGCAGTAACTCAGTCCGTACCCTTAACCCTTCCCCCTAACCCCTCCCCACCTGGTCCTCCCTTCCCTCCTTACCCTCTGCCTCCCTGTTGCCCTCCTCCCTCCCTCCCTTCCTTCCCCTCCATCCTTGCTCCTCTTGCAGGGCTGCTCCTGGCTATAGCCTGAAGAGCTCCGCCCATCCTGTCCACCCCTCTCCACCCTGGAGTCCTCCCCCAGGATGTTGAGCCCCATCCAGGTCCTGTGCTCCGACATCACTACCCTTTCTCTGGAGCCTGAGCCGTTTGCCTCTTACACTGAAGGTGTGTGCTCTATCCTCTTCTATCCCGAAGGTCATATCTATGTCGCACAGTTGCGCCACATGACCCCAGTGTCAGATATGAGAGTGTGCGTCTGCGTGTGGGTGGTTGGATGTGTGTGTGAGAGAGAGAGAGAGAGTGTGTGTGTGTGTGTGCGCGCATCTGGAGTGTGTATGTCAATAAGCGCACGCGTGTGTATGTGTGAGTAGTTTGAATCAGGTGAATTCTCACCTGAGTCTGAATGTTATAAATATCTTAAACATCACTTTGTCTCTGTCTGTCTGCCTCATCCCTTTTGTGTGTCTCTATCTTTGTACCTGCCTCTTTATTTTCGTCTCAGTCTGCCTGCTTCAGTGTGGATTGTGTGTGTGTGCGTTAGTGTGTGTGATTGATTTCTTTAAATAGTTTGACCAGATGACACCCCGTCTCCTTCAAAGCATAGCTGTCTTACTGTTATCTCTATTTAACACCGAGGAGGACACACACAAACACTCACATCAATGCACATGAAGATGCACAGATGCACTTTTTAAACCTCTAAACACATACTGTATGCACTGTACATGTATTCTGCAGACATCCATTATTTCTTTGATTTACTGATTAATTGTGTGGTCTGTGAAATGTCTGATAATAGAGACAAATCATAATCTCCCAGAGCCTTCAGATTGCTTGTTTTGTCTGATAAGCAGTTAAACCTAACAGTATTTTGTGTGCGATTTTAAAAGACCAAATAAACCAGCAAAAATTCACATCTGAGAAGGAGGAACCAGCAAATTTTCAGCATTTTTGCCCCCAAAAATTACTTTAGGATTAACTGATTATCAAAATCATTGCAGATTAATTTTCTGTCGATCGCCTAATTGACTAATCATTTCAACTCTAAACACATGCAGAGAGAGAGAGAGAGACAAGGACAGCGTAAAACTATGAGTATGGGATTACATTTCAGTATTCATGAGTTATCAGTATATAATCTGAGTTTAGATTGGGTGTAAACCAGTTAAGCTCCTAATCCTTTTTTATGTTACAGTGTCACAAATCTGTTGGAAAAAAAAAAGATTTTTGTCAAAAATGAATCAAACATTGACAAACAGTGAGAAGATGACTTTGCAGCCAGGTGAAGCAGGATTACAGCCGTATTTCACACACGCTGAAGCCAGCTTGGTTTGTGAGTCTAATTGTTTGTGTCTATAACCATTAGGCTCACACCGGCTCTGCTCCATTGTGCCAATGTGTGTTTGGAGAAATGGCTGATTCCCTGCTCTGCTGGGCTTAAATCACTCCTCTCCACACATGTGCACCTCTAACACAAACACATGCACCAGTCTTTTTTTTTCTCCAGATAACTCCAAAACTGCAGGACAGGGATCAATTTAACGTCTCCCTCCGGCAGTCTCTCCCCCTCGTCTCCTCTCTCTCAACCCGTTTATTTCTCTACAGGGTAATTGAGTACACACACTTCTGCACACGTACACAGGAAATGTGGGATGCTTGAGCTGCAGCACACACACAGACTCTCCAACACACATACACACACATCTCCTGCTGAGTGGTGGCTTGTCCTTGCTTTTAAGGAGTGTGTGTTTTTGGCTCAGCCTTAATGGTCCACGCTTACCCAGACCCAAGATATCTATAATTGGGACTGTAGGACGTCTGCTCCCCTCTCTGTCCCTATAGTAGCCTTAACAAAAAAAAATAATGAAACCTCTTTACCAATGCCACCACCCTCATCTAGCCCATAAACCTCCTCTCCTCTCCTCTCTAAGGAAAAGCAGAAAAATCCTCATAGTTGAGTTGAGAAGCAGGAACTAGAGAATGTTTTGTTTTTGTGCTTGAAAAGTGATTTACATTATTTATCAGCTCAACACTTAATTGATGATAGAGTTCTACGTGTCAGCTATTTTATTTTTATTTTTTTACAATTAATGGTTCAGTTTGAGTAATTTCCAAAAGCAGTGAAACTGCCCATCAGAAGGTGACATATTCAAAATTATTCAATTCATAATATGACAAATAAAACAGAGGAAACCAAAGCAAATTCTCAAATTGTGGAAGCTGGAACCAGCAACAGTCCGCCATTTTTCTTGATAAAAAAATGAATTACCAAATTGTTTGGTCTATTTTCTGTTCGCTTCTGTTCTGTTATCAGTTTCATTTCATATCATTTCAGCTCCACCTGTAACGTTCTTTGATCATTGAAGAGCTGCTGTCCTCACAGTGCATTAGAGTGTTTGTGTGCTTGGTGTTTATCCCTTGTGCATGATTTTTTCTGCCTCTCTGTGTCATTGGGTTCATTCATGTTTGTGTGTTGTTGTTTTGAGTTGATATGTACTGTACGTGTAGGCGCATGCACTTGCAGTCACAGTGTGTTCCCCCAGCTCCTGCAGTGTGGCAGTGAGTCAGACAGGCCTGCTGATGCTAATGGACTGTCTGTGGGAGACAGACACAGCTAGCTTGCTATACTGTAGATCACACAAATCCACACTATAAGACACTGACTTACAGCTTGACACAGTCACACATACACACACACACACACACACACATATCAGTACACTGGCCAGCGGTGCCTCTTGGAGGAGATCCACAGCACTCATGATGGCGCTTGTGTCTGCAGTGGTTGTTTTGTATTCTTAGTGGTTTATTTTTCTGTGGTGCTCTTCTAATAAGGAGACTGAAAGAGACAGATGGGTGTGAGTGGTGTGTGTGTGAGGGAGAGAAAGAGAGAGACACAGAATGATAAAGAGGAGGGAGGCCGAGAAACAGACAGAGGATGAGAGAGTGTGTGCTCCATATTTTATCTGGCTACACTGTGTGCTGCCTCTGTGCTTTTGCTTAGCTTAGCTCTTTCTCTGTGTGACTTGAGTGGGGACACAGTTGTCTGTAAGTGTGCACACACTCACTCATACACTCACACACATTTGCAGCGCGTCATCACGTGCATTCACAACTCCCTGGTGTGCGTACATGTGTCTGTGGAATTTAACTGGATGCGTATTGGTCTGTGTGTTTGTACGAGTGCCATCGTGTGTGCTTGTGCATTAATTATCTACATATCCTCAATTTGGGTTCGTGTGTTGCATCTCCTGGTGTTAATTTAGCAATGTTTGTCAGTGGACAAAAGTGCAGCACCATAATTATTTTACCACGCTCCTTCTTCCTGTGAGGATTGGATTGATGAATCCCACTTCCTCCTTCACCAGACTGCCATATACGGCTAACCGTTAGGAGTACCGCTGCTGCTGGTTGGCTCGGCTTGATACTATGGCAACCCCATGCTCACCGGAGGACCCCTCCGCCGCCTCCGCCCCAGCGCCTCTTCCCTCCACCTCCCTCTCCATCCTTCCCATTCTTCCACCACCAGCATCACCACCACTACATACACGCTAACGTACAGCCAGGCAGCAGAGTGCCGTGGGGGGAGGGATGAGAGAAAGAGATGAGGCTGAATGTGAAAAGACAACCAGGGAGAAAATGAGAGAGTGAAGTGGGGCAAAAGAGAGAAACTGGAGAACAAGAGATGAGAGGTGACAAAAGAATGTGTTGGGGGGAGAGGGAGAGAGCGAGAGAGAGCATGAAAATAGAGGAAAGAAACTGAAGCTGAAGAATAAAGAAGGCACTGCAGATGATGAGAGATCAGGTAACAGTGCAATAACTAATGGGAAGATGACAGAAACAGAGAAAGGCAACCAGTAAAACATGAAGAGTGTGAGGAACAGGGTGAATATGGTTGTGTTGGTGTAGAGATTGAAGAGCGGTCCCTGCCTCCCCTCATCATAAAACCTCTCTCTCTCTCTCAAGGCCACCACGAAATAGGCAAGGCTACAGCTCTGAATCACATCTCAATAAACGCGCTCTCCACGCTCTGTTTTTATTGCAGTCAGAGCTTATTGAGGACCATGTTCTAAAGCACACTGGACCCCTTTGTTGAAGGCTTGGTAGGATACAGCATCTGAGATCAGTCTTGTTTTTAAGTCATTTTGGAAGAGATGATTTGATCATGGGGTAGTTCAGTAGCAGATCTGAGCTTTTGCTGTACAGAAATCTGTGTGAGGCATCACTGCTCTGGAGGCTACAACACTAGATCAGTCAAAATGTAGCTTGTTAATTCACCTGTGGGTTCATTACCTTGAATGTCATGTGGAAATAACGGCAGTCTTTGTGTTTTTTAGGTGTTATAGGTTTATAGATTTTATGGCTAGCAATGAATCGTTGTCAGTCAAAAAACTGTATTGCCCTGTTTTTACATTCCAGCAGATACAATGTTATGCAGCAGATGTGTTACACTTTTGTCTTCTTTGTACTAGGTCATCATCCATGCTAGGCTAACAACACAGTGAGCTGCACAAGTTACATGCAAGCAACTGTAAAGATATATCAGGTGAAACTGATGAAAATGTTGCTGCAGAGCATCATCTCTACCGTGACATATGAAATGGAATTGGATGCTGTGATAACCCAGTATGGTTGTCAGACTGTGATGTGTGCAGCCAGAGATTCCAGCAGTGATGGGAAGACTCTTTAAAGGAATAGTTTGACATTTTGGGAAATACACATATTTGCTGTTTTGCCGAGAATTAGATAAGAAGATCAATAGCACTCTCATGTCTGTAAGCTAAATGTGAACCTAGAGCCAGTCAGGCAGCTTAGCTTAGCATAAAGACAGGGAATAGAGGGAAACAGCTCTGCCTGAAGGAAGAAACAGAAACAGAAATATTTCTACAAGACTCTAAAACATTAACACATTAAAAAACAAACAAAAACATATCTAAAACATTATTCCTTTAAAATAATTTAGCAAATCATTTATTGTTAGTAGGTGTCATGTGAAGACAACAACATATGGATAAAATCTGATAAGGAAAGCTTAAGGATCTGCGTGTTGGTACCATTTTGAAGACTATCCAGTCATTGTAGTCATCGCCATGGTGATCAGCATCACCAGCAACTGTCTGTCCTTAACACAGCTTGAATTTACAAGTGTGAAAACTGCGCAGAGATTAGTCCAACCACAGACTGAAACTTGACAACTGAGCTTGACGTGCAATTCACTTCTGCCAGTAAACAGACTGGACTTGTTTATTTTTTCAAACAATTAAGAGAAATAATGACACCTGAATGCAGAGATGAGATGAAAAAACAAGGTCAAAACACCAGCCTAAAAAAATGTACATGATGATGGCTTTTTTAATTTATTCACTCGTGATCACAGCAGCAGACTAATCAGCTATTATAGCTGTTTTTGAATTGGATGAAATTAGATGACCTGTGATAACTTAATATGGCTTCGTTCCAGCTACATCCTCTCTTGCCACCTCTTTTCAGTGACCCTGTAGTTACTATGGAAGAGTTTTTTCCTGCTTCTAAAGCAGCTTTGTCTCCAAATAAACTTCATTCTGCAGCACAAAGCGTAAGTGAAAGGGAGCTAGGCAGACAGGAGGACAGGGAGGAGATTACATGCAACATTAAACCAGATTCAAGCTCCAAATGTCACACTGGCATGCCCTTCATTAGACCGTACAACCGAGTGCTTTCTACTTCAGATTCTGGTTATTGTGCGATGCAGGGAGAACCACTGAAAGCATTGACTCAGTAAATCCTAAGTGTTTAATAATGTGCTTACTCCTCATATTACAGAGTTGTCACTGACTCAGAGTGTGTTGGTGTTTCAGGACACAGAGCTACTGTTGGGGACATTGTTGCAAATATGCAAATGAATGTACTGGAAAATAATGTTTGAATGATGCTTAATCGGTAATTTAAAAATACACTCTGAGGTGTGTTTACACCTTCAGACCCTACAGCAATAATTCTTACTATACGCACACGAACATACACAAACGGTGAACTCAAGTGACACTGTAATCCTGTGTGTCATTGTGTATGTGTCATAGTGGAGCACAGATAACACCTGTGCCTAATGTGAAACAGCTGTGTGTGTGTGTGTGTAGGTGTCAGTCTTTGATTTTCTGCATGTTTTGACAGGCCTATGTGTACTGCATAGTCTGACTTTCTTCTGACAGCTTACACACATTTGCAGATTATTTGTGTTAGTGATCAAATATTGTTTTATTCCGCTCATTAATTTGCATATTTTAATCCACTTACATGTAAATTCAATGACTCTGGCCTTGGTTTAATAATCTAGAGCCAAATAAACAGATTATATAGATGAATGATGATGTGTGGTCAATTAGCTAATGGCTGCTCTCTCTTTCTCCACCGTTCTTTCCTCTCATACCACATCTCTCTCTCTCTGTCTTTCTCTCTTCCTCCATCTTTGTCTCTCTCTCCCCCAGCTGATATCATCTCCACTGTTGAGTTCAACCACACAGGAGAGCTCCTGGCCACAGGGGACAAGGGGGGCCGAGTGGTCATCTTTCAGAGGGAACCAGAGGTAGACACACACACACACACACACACCAACACTCACACACTTACACTCGTACACACAAATACACCATTTTTCATTTCAGCTGTAAGAGCGGCGATGAGCGTACACTGCTCCCCTCCAGCTACACTTTAGATTGATTGATAAATAGTTGATGCTCCCGCTGTGTCAGGAGAGTGCATCATTACAGCTGTGCAGAGTCCATGCCATGCTATTTCTTCACCTGATCAAGGTGAAGGTGACTTAATCTGGCACAGGGGTGTTACATTGCGCAGTGGTTGTACGTCTGAGCAAGTGCACATTTTTCTCCACACATCCCCTTTTCTTCCATTTCCTCCTTCTCTTTCCACAGAGCAAGACCGAGCCATTCTCCCAGGGAGAGTACAATGTCTACAGCACCTTTCAGAGCCATGAGCCCGAGTTCGACTACCTTAAGAGTCTGGAGATCGAGGAGAAGATCAATAAGATCCGATGGCTGCCTCAGCAGAACGCTGCACACTTCCTCCTCTCCACCAATGGTGAGAGGCCCCCCTACGCACACATCTTAGTGGAACAAGACAGATGTGGAAGTAGTGATGTGCTCGGTTTACCAATGTTTCTCCCTCAGCGGGTGAATCGTGTGGTGGGGCAGTTGAAATTATGTTATTTTCTTAGGAGGTTTTCCCTCGCCTAGAGGACAGCAGCTCGTGTTGTGCATTAAGATCTGAGTTCGTCTGCTTTGGCTTAGAGGTCCATTCATCAGTTTACAGTTTATGGCTATATTGGAAGACCTATGGATTTTCCCTGAGAGCCCCGTTATTGATTTATTTAAGCACTATATTATTTATGATTGAGGGTATGAAAAATGTAAGACCTGCCTCAGCAGTTGAGTACTGCTGCTGCTGAGATGCTTGCTGTGTTTTTCCTCAATATAATACAGAGACTTTTTGTGTCTGTCAGTGTTGATGAAACAAAGCCTCGCTCTTAGCTCATTGAGTGTTTCCGAGTCCGAGCTGTCTTTCAGAGTTGATGGTTTAGAGTGTGGAGGATTATCTTGTCTATTATGTCATTGCTGTTGCAGTCAAGTGCCGGAGTTGATTTTTGTCTTTATGCATAAATCTTAAAACAGCTCTTTTTGTAAGTAAGGTTTTAGTCTTTCAGCTTTACCAGTTTCAGATGAAATCCTATATTTAGTCTACGCTGATATTTTAATCACATCTCCAGATAGCTTCCTAACCCCAAAGCTTATCCACAGGCACCTTTTATTCATTTGTCACACTTTGAAATGATCTTTTTTCTTATTTGATTGTTTAATGGCCCCGTCTATTTCCCAGATAAGACCATTAAGTTGTGGAAGGTGAGTGAAAGAGACAAACGGCCTGAGGGATACAACCTGAAGGATGAGGAGGGTCGCATCAAAGACATCTCCACCGTCACCTCCCTACAGGTAAATATCTATCTATCTATCTATCTATCTATCTATCTATCTATCTATCTATCTATCTATCTATCTATCTATCTATCTATCTATCTATCTATCTATCTATCTTCTGTCTGTCTATCGATCTATCTATCTACACATGTGAGTGCACGCACTAAAACATTTAGAAATGCAGTAGGTCGTGCGACATAACTGGGTCAGTGGGTACAGATGTGTTTGCATGTGTGAAAATGGGTCACTGGCACAAAGGTACATGTGTGTATGCGTGAGTGCGTGGGACGGAGAAATCCTCTGTTTCCAGCTGCAGCTAACAGCAACGCAACATCTGCGCTGGATTCAAATGAGTCAGAGCATCGGTGTTTCTGTTCGTGGTGAATTCTCAGCGCAGCGCGTCCATGTGTGTGAATGATTGTACAATATGTCCTGTTCTGCAGGAGCCTGTGTATGATGGTGGTGGTGCTCCCGCTGAGCTGTGTACAAATAAGGACATATTTAAGCTGTGAAAGAAAATATAACTCGTGTATTGACAAAGAAGTTGTATGTTAAAGCAGATGTCAAGATGTGAAAATGCAGCCAAATGAGCTTTAAGACATGTACTGAGTTGGCTCTTGATCTTGCTACCAAGTGAGCAATTTTGTGTTCTAGCAATAATGTATTATTGATGTCAAAGGAAGTAATGCATTAAATATTAATTCATGATACAATAAAATTATTTAAATGAAATCTGCTGTCAGTAGTTTGACCATTTTTCTTCTCATAATCAGGATGTTAAACTTGTGTCTCTCTCTTTCTTTCTTTCTTTTTTCCCCAAGGTACCGGTGTTGAAGCCGATGGACCTGATGGTGGAGGTGAGCCCGCGGCGAGTGTTTGCAAACGCCCACACCTACCACGTCAACTCCATCTCCGTCAACTCCGACTATGAGACTTACATGTCAGCTGATGACCTGAGGATCAACCTCTGGCATCTGGACATCACTGACCGCAGCTTCAGTATCCTTTACCGGTTACACAGTGACAAGGAGTGACGAAGAACAAACCCCTATAAAAGCAGGAGTAGATTTATTAAAGCACAAGGACACAGATAATTAATGCATACATTAACACATAGATGCTTATACATGCTCAATAATCAATCCTCGCCCTCACACACACACACATAGCAAACTCCCATTGCAAATCCCACTTTGTTGTATAAAGAAATGCACAAAGACACACACTGTTGGGGGAGGGGAATATTATTCTTGAGGAGTGAAAATGTAGCTTAATGAATAATTCAAAGGCTGCATAAATATTTCAGCCCTTTTCTGAGTTCTAATCCAGCTCAATAGGACACAGTGCAGTCACATCCCCGACCCAGACAGGATTTATAATATTACAATTTATTTGAATATGAAATTACTTTTCTCCCAACAATCCCCCCTCAAGATATATTTATATTGGTTTGGTTTATTTCTGCTGTAAATTATTTACATTGTGAAGGTTATATATACATTTACGCACACTTATGTTTTTATTGTGTGTGTAGATTATGTGCCTGTGTGTGTTTCCACATGAATTAAAATGTAGTCTAATTAGTTTCTCAGTGAGTTAGTCAGTGAATAAAATTGATCAGAGGATGAATGAATGAATTTGTACATACAGTATGTTGGACTTCAGCAGGTGAAAACAGTTCAGGCAAAAATAAATTGCAGATCCCTGGGAAGCCGCCTCTCTTTGTTGTTTTCCTGAGTGATGCTTTCTCTTAGATATTGTGGACATCAAACCAGCCAACATGGAGGATCTGACAGAGGTGATCACAGCGGCTGAGTTTCACCCCCACCACTGTAACTTGTTTGTCTATAGCAGCAGCAAAGGCACCCTGCGCCTCTGTGACATGAGAGAAGCAGCGCTGTGCGACAAACACTCCAAATGTGAGTAAACCTGGAGCTGGAATGGAAATGTGCACATGGTGTTTCTTAACTATAGTCTTTCTCTGGGAAACTACTCAAAAAGTCTCAAAATATCTGATACTGGTAGTTTTAGTCTATGAACTAAAAATCAACTTTGTTGTTTTCAGAGCTTGACTTAAGTTTGTAGATTGTTATCTTACCTTTCAGGCTAAGTGTCAGAATGTACAGTCCATAGCTTTAGTTTTTGCCAGCCAGTGTCTGTGTCAGTGCTAAAACTAAAATGATGAACATTATACCTGCTTCACACCAGCCTGTTAGCATAGCATGTCAATGTTAGCATTAAGCTCAGAGCATCACTTTGCCTAATTACAGCCTCTCAGAGCCACTAGCATGGCTTTAGACTTAAGATACCTAAATTATCACAGTGAATTAATATTAGTTTGCTTTATGTATATGTGGTTTTGTAGTGAAGAGCAATTAAGAGCTCTTTTGACACTACATACTGTGTTTATAATTTGTAGTTAATCAACTAAACCTTTCAAAACCTCAGATATGTTCATTTACCGTAAAGTTAAAATGTGTAAGAAGTTTCCACGCACATTAGAAACAGTATGTCTGTTTTGGGACTTTTTTATTGTGTAATAATATTTCTCTCAAGTGTAGGTCCATTAGTTTCTCTATAAATCAGCTTTTTCTTATACTTTTTTCCTAAGATTTATTGTTTCCCAACTTTCTCTTTTTTATATTTTTTGTCCCTGTTTACTTCCAAGTTGAAATGGCCAGTTTCCCATGTGTTTTACAGCTCTGGCCAGTATCAGTCACAGGTGAAGTGAACACTACAAATGGTGCTCAGTGGAGCACTTCTATAATGAGAAATGTCTGTGTGTGCCATCTGTATAGTTTGTCTGCATCAACACAAAGACGCATCTGAGACATTTCTGTATCTCTGACATAACGACACACATACCATCATCATGTAACACACATAATCAAGTGTGTTTCTGCCTGGCATCTGGTTTAACACCACTCACCCTCCTGTCCTTGTCTCTCCCTTTTTTTCCTCTCCCACCCTCTCCAGTATTTGAGGAGCCTGAGGACCCCAGCGCCCGCTCCTTCTTCTCCGAGATCATCTCCTCTGTGTCGGATGTCAAGTTCAGCCACAGCGGCCGCTACCTGCTCACCAGAGACTACCTGACCGCCAAAGTCTGGGACCTCAACATGGAGAGCAAGCCCCTGGAGACGTACCAGGTGTGTGTGTGACAGGAAAAACACGAGGGATGTATTAAAATACAGGAAACACACTGAATATTTTCTCTCAGGCTCAGCTACTGTGATGAGATTCCTTCTGGCAAGGAGCAGATTTACTCAGGGCAAAGTGGACTAATCAGTGGTTGAGGAAGCACAAACATATTTTTCCTTTCAATCCACTTAACTCCCAAAGAGTACAGATTATTGAAGATCACAACTGACACTTAAACTGCATAGTATAAGCTGGAATTTCCCTCGATGAATACTGATATTCCAACTACTCTTTCCTACTTGTAGCACATTGCAAACCATCGTAGAGCATTGTGTTTAGGCAGAATACTGAAGCTGTAAAGCTTATTGGCTGTTTTTTCTTCATCATCAGTAGCTCATACATTGGCTGTGTGGCTCAGTTAACTTTAACATTCAGTCATGTACAACCTGTGTAACATGTCTCATTATTAGTCTGCTCATGTCTTCATCAGGAAACCTGACAGAATTCAGAGACTTTCATGATCTATATCAAAGCTTTTCTTGTGGCTTGTGGTGGCCAAACACCTTAATTAGACACTTAGTTTTTTTTCTTTCATTTGTAACACAAGTTCTGTACAGCATAATTCAGGTATTCATCAGAGTCATTGTGCTACTTAGATTCTCTAAACAACACCACTATATCAAATGTATTATGTTCTGTATTAAATACTCGCTTCCTTGATGTAAGTGTTTGTGCCTGAGATCACGCTTGTGTTGAGCAGACTGCTAGGTGACTAACTGTCCCTGAAGGAGGGCATTGTCATGATGGCGAATGTGCATAATTGGAGACAGAAATGAATCACAGGAACAAGGTTGCCTCTCAGTATCACAATGCTTTCTGATGATTTGATTTTTCCAAAACCTTTTAGGGATAATTGGATTGATTACGCGCCAGATAATGCACTTTTTCTCATCAGTGCAGAATCACCAGAAACCCTTGCTGAGTTTTTAACTTTGGCCCATAATCTGTAGATGCATCTGTGTGTGTCTGGCAGATTAATACAAACACACACCAACAGTAAATTATCTTTATACCGCTTACGTGGGGTGCAGTTTAACTGGGCCCTAACATTCTGCGAAAAATCTACACATACAACACAAAATATTGAGCTGATAGAAAGAGCTTTTTCTGTTTTCTACTTTCACATGTCATCACACTCAGTTTGTCTCCAGATAATGTCACTTGTAAGTGTTTACAATCAGCCACACCAGCTTCTGTTTATACATTTATGTGCAGCAGAAGTATTTGGCAGTTCCTTTTTTTTCAGAGTTGTGTTTAGTATTCCTTCCGCGGGTGTGTGGGTGAACATGTGTTTGTGTGTGTGTGTGTGTGTGTGTCTGCCTGACGTGTGAGGGCCTATGAGGCAGCCACAAGTGGGAGGCTAAGACGCACTGGAGCTATTTATAGGCTCCCGAGCCTCCACTCATAAAGTGAAAGCGGGAAGGAGGGATACCTTACACAGCGCCCGACACCTAGATCTGCAATGCAGCACGGAGAGGGAGGCAGAGGGAGGTGGGGGAGGGAGAGAGAGGAGAAAAAGGGTGAGGGTTTGGGAGGTGGTGTGATGAGAGTAGGAGAGGAGAATGAGGGGAGAGTTTGTAAATGAGGAGGAGAGACAGATATGGAGATTGCAGTGTATGTGAGTAGTGGAGTAAAGAAGAGAAAAATGATTAGGCTAAACTTTATTTAGGTAAATGTACACCTGCTATTCCTCTCCTGGAGAATGGCAAATATGCACAAATCCATGAGGGATAAGGCACTGTACTCTCTAAATCAGAGCTCACGTGGCTGGAAAAAAACAAACAAAACAGGAAAAAAAAAGACTGTATATTCAGCTCCAGCTGACACTGTATCATTTCACTCATGCAGAAAGAATCTATAGGGAAAACAAAATGTCAATGGGTTTGACACAACCATGAGCCGAATTTCAGCTTGACCGCTATTGATTGGGAGGCGATTGTTGACTGCTGACTTATGCAGAATGTGAAACAGGAGGGGGCTTTAATGCAGAGTATGGTATGGAGTGCTGTGTGATTTCCAAACCTTTGTATCACAGCGGACACAGTGCTGACACAGGCAGGTCGAATAGTTAATAGAGGGGAAAGAGCATAGTCAGTGAATATGTGGAGTGTGTGTGAGCCTATTATGTGTGTCTCTATTATCATGCCCTTGGTGGGTGATAGCGAGCTGATGTTAATGATTTACTGATATGGAAAAGGAGTTTAGATTAAATGTACTCCTGCCCTCGTATTGCTGAGGGCCAGTGTCGGTGTCTTTATTAGTCTTGCCTTCAGGGAGGTTTATGTTACAACTTGCCCGCATTTAATGTGTTTTGTCTGTGCTGAAATTTGTATATGTGTGTATGTGTCTCCTTTTCTGCTCAACTTCATTTATAGTTTACACTCAGAGTCAATACTCAAGGAAGCAGCTGTGCTGACCTCGCGGTTTAATCATATCTGTGTGTGTGTGTGTGTGTGTTTACCCTCCAGGTTCGCGATTACCCAGCAAGTTGTGTTCCCTTTATGAAAACGACTGCATCTTGACAAGTTTGAGTGTGCCTGGAACGGCTCAGACAGGTAATTTGAAGTGTCCAGACGCTTTCGCTCATGCATGTTTATGTGTTTTGTAAAAGTTGGAGGTGAGGAAAGGACAACTGCTGCTTGTATTTGTGTTTTAAGCTTTTAAAGGGGTTCACCCAGTTTGGTATCCCTTGCCACAGTATTATTGCTTCAGTTTATCTGCTGAGGTTTAGAGAACCATCACCCAAATACAATACAGTGATTGATCCAGCATAATCAAAGAGATCAATGAATACCTCTTAAAGCATAAAGTAGTACATTTGAAAATTCAGCAGCAGTGTCTTTTTCCAGTAGCTGTGTCGTGGTTGCTCAGATAACAGACCACTTTGTGAACTGTAGAGCAGTTTGAGGAACTACTTTTTTCCTGAACGTTTTTACATTTAAGAGTGTTCACTTTGTGTTTGTTCTTGTGCAGAATCAAACCACAGATGATGCAGTTGTAGGATATGATTGTCTTCATGAGGGTGCCCTGTTTACAGTGGCTTTTTTTGGATGGATTATCAAGAGTAAACACTAGAGGATGCTGATTTTGGAAAGGCAAATGCTCATGAGTTTTTCAAAAAATAATGTTTTTTTAATGCTGTGAGTTTAATTCATGTTAAGGGTCATCTCTGTTTGAATGTTGAATTATTATATCACTTATGTAAGAATAAGAAGCATTTACATGTTACATTCGCTGAGAACATAAATTGAGCTACTTTACTAATAATTGTTGTTTAGGTTATTGCATGTATTAAGTAGCTAGCAATTGCACCTGTCAAGTAAATCGTACATAAGCATAAAATAAATAAACTTAAGTGAAGTACAAGTACCTTTAAACTGTACTTAATATAGCAAATTTCCAAGGACCTCAGCTACTGAGAATCTATTTCAATGAAGTTATCCATATGATGGTGGATAACAATGAATGATGGAAATGAAATGGCCTGTGACAGTCCCTCAATTAGTTTAGTAAGAGAGGAGTGCCATTCTCAGTCACTGGATCCTTCCTCCTCTAATCCAGTGATCATGACCGGAGCCTACAACAACTTCTTCCGCATGTTCGACCGAACACCAAACGCGACGCGGACCCTGAGGCATCAAGAGCAGCAAACCCCAGCCGCCCTGAAGCCGCTGGAGGGTCTGGCGCTGTCGAGGGAAGCGCCGAAGGACGCATATCAGCGCGGACAGCCTGACTTCACCAAGAAGATCCCACACGCCTGGCACCCGACCGAGAAACATCATCGCCATCGCCGCCACCAACAACCTGTACATCTTCCAGACAAACTTCAACTCTGAAATGCATTAATGAACGTTGTGATGTTGTATGGATACGAATGAGTTTACACTCGAACACACAACTATGCCAGAATGTACACCTTTGCATATATACACACACAGGAATATGCTCTTAGCACACATCCACACACACGCATCAGCAGAGAGCATACACACACGTATGTCCTCTCTGACACACTCCTCACCTCCTCCCCAGCCTCCCAGAACTGGAAAGGACCTACAAAGGGCTAGAAAGGGAACAGGCTGATTACTTAATGGATTATGGATTGCAAAAGTGTCCCGAACTGTACTTTTGATTGTTAACTTCTGGATTGTGTTTGATGGTGTGTTGATTAAGTTACAGCTCAGCTTGAGGGGGATAAACTCTGCCCCCACTGGAGAGACGCTTACATGTTTGCTTTTTTTTTCTTCTTCAGGCTCTTTTGCTTTCTCCACCTCCTCCCTCCTCCTCTCCTCTTGTAGACGGGTACCGAAAGGTGCCTATTCTTATCCCTTGCCCACTGTTTTGTGTGTAACAAAACCCTTTGTGGTTGTCTAACAGCGGCACTGATGAAAATGGGGTATCATGTAACTGGCAGTTTGTTTTGATTTCAGATCAGCTACCCCACTTGCTTTGTTACTTTGTTAAATGATGTTAATGATGGTAATTATGATGACAGTTTAAAATGATATGTGATGTGCGAGGACTAACTCGGGACCCCCTTAACCTAAGTGCACCCAGGCGCCTCTGAGCTCAACTGGACCGCAGGTTCAGTGAGGTAAAACATTTACAGTCCTGCAGATAGAAGCAGAGGTTAGTAGATTAATACACCGCGGCTCACTGCACACACAACACTCACATCTGCCCCATGGTGTGTTTGTCATCATGTTTTGTCCGAAACAGACTCATCCAACTTTCTGATTGTGGATTTGCTTGGTCTAGTCAGCTGCAGTGCTACTTTGCCGTTAAATACAACCCAAATCGAGCAAAAAAACGAAAAATAAACAAAATAATTTCAACAATCAAGCAAAAAAAAAAAGATGCTGCATGTCAAACAATTTAGCTCAGGTGTTTATGGGGTAAATTGACTGACTGACTGACGGCTGCCTTTAACCATTTAGACCCAGCTGTACAGTTTCAGGCCCGCGGCCCTGCAGCACGAGTGTAACCATAGATGACCCTATTTCTCCTACCTTTATTTGTGTCTTCGACTGAAGATGTTTACTATGTTCGTCTATACACTTATATACATTTTGAATGAAGTCGGCCCAAGAATCAGTTTCTACTCGACTAAAACTGAGAACCAAGAAGAATGGGAATGTTCCTGACAAGTTGTACTCTTACAGAAAAAAGAAAAAAATCAAAGGGCCTAAATGGTGTCTGTATATATCAACTGTTTTTGACATGTATGAGTTTTTTTTTTAACATCCATAAACGGATCATGGACTTGACTGCTCAGCGATGATTTCCAAAGCCACAGCAGAGAGATGGTACTTAATCTCCTCAGCCTTCCTCACTGATTACTTCGCTGATGTGTGTAGCTTTTATTTTTAGAGAACAGTTTATTCTTTTTATTTATCCTTTTTTTGAAACATCTGTCTGTATTATTCATCGCCCTGACCAAACTAATGTCGCGATTCACATATTTTGTTGTTAATGGTTGCCGTTGACAAAATTGTCAAATGGACAGTTATAAATATACAATATGTTTTTTCTGAATAAAGATTTAAATTTAAATTGCATCCAATGAGCGCATAGCTGTGATTTTTATTGCAGCTTAATTAGAGAGCTGGTAATATTGCCATTATGCTAATGTGCAACGCTTTATAGCTTCAATTTATATGAGCCCAAAATACCACATTGTCTGTGATATTAGTGAGCCGCGTAGGCGGAGGCACCCAGTGTCATGACACACTTGGCTAATAATATGGAGATAAGATGATTCCAGGATTCACTATTGTGATGTTTCACACTTGTCCTTACATGCCCCCTTTGAAGATGAAAATTACACTTCCCCAGTTTGCATTTTAATTAATTGCAACATCACTGGAGAATCTAGTAATAAAAGAAGCCATTTTGAATTTTAGAGATATAATTACTCGAGCACATGAACAGCGTGATTCTTCTTCATAAATGCTTTTCTTCAGTTTGTGCTGCGCAAATGAAAATGTTGGGCCCTGCTCAAAACTGCCTGAGTTTCTGCACAGAAAACACCATGATCTCCTGATATATTCAGAGTAAAACAGACTTTTCATAATCTGGATCTGACTGAACTTGATTGAGTACCACTCAAGTTTCTTCCCTTCATTAAAAGTCTGTTCATCTTGTGCTTCACATGTAACTAATTTATACACTTTTTCACAACAGACATTTTGACTACAGTAGGAAAAGTACAGAAAGTGCTAATAACATTTAGATTGGCTCTCTTCTGTCTAAGTGTCCCAAGTAAGCCAACAAGTGACAGTGAGTCAGTGAACAAAACCAGGACCCTGAAACTGGAGACAGCTAAATGGAATTCAGCCTCAGACCCATTGCATTGAAATTATGTGAAAGAGTATAAGTAAAATAAAAGAAACTTACTCAGAGGTAGGATTTAAGAACTTGGTTCAAACCTTAAAAGTTTGTGTATAAATGAATATGTGATGCAATTAATGTTAAACAAAATGGCAACAAGCAAATGTTTTCAACATTTATGTCATCACAGTACAGAAAACAGTAGTGACATCCTATTTTAAAACACGCCATCACTCAGGGGTTGCAAAATGCTCGACATTAAATCCCTGCACAGCAGAGATGGAGACAAAACAAGAGGAGGAAGTGGACGGCCAGAGGGGGAAACAGTACATGAGAACAGAGAGGGCAGAGGTAAATATGATAACTGCTCTGTAAGATGCAGGTGAAGACACGGGTTTACTCCTGTTCTCAAAAATATTACTGAAATGAGTGTTATGTGTGTTATAAGCACTTAAAAATAATTTCCAGCAACAACCACTTCCAAATTACACACTGGACATGTGCACACTGTACACTTTGAAAAGGTGATTTGCAGTACACAGACATAAGAGAAAGTGAGTGCACAGTTCAACAAAGACACTGTAAATGTCACTCGACAATCAATTTGGCCACAAAATAGTATGATATTGACCAACATACATAAACTGGCTGCAGCAGATGTAGTAATGGTAGCAAACAAAGAAAGTTAAAATGACTTATTTGTAGGCTCACTGTGGTGAGCTTATATGGGATGAAATGTGCATAGGAAATGTAAACTGACTCAGCTGAGGAGGTTTGGATCGTGGGTTTTCACATTAGTGTTGGGCAGTAAATTACATAAATAGCTCATAAGAGTTTGTGCTTCTCCCATTATAAATTTCATTGTCATTATATTATGTATTCTCACACATTTTGGCTCAAAAGCTATAAAAATGCAAACACACCGCCAGTGCAGATACTGTGAAATGTTTGAGTATCCGCCTCCCTCTACAGTAATTAACTCTCCAAACATATTGCAGTTAGATTCTGTTAAACCAGAGGTACACAGTCATTAATGTTCCACTGGAGATAGTATTATTAATATTATTATCACACATCTTAGCATCAATTTTACATTCCCAGAGGTGGGTCTGTCGATCTCTTTCCTCCCCACCCCGTCCCAGTCACAGTCTCTATTTGTGTCTCTGTGTCTGAGTGTGCCCAGCTGAGCGGTCAGGAAAGGGTTGAAGGCAAGAAGTCAAACCCAAACTGCAGGGCACCGAGCCGTGCCCTCCAGTCATGTTCGATTCAGGTCGTTTCCGGCGGCTGGGCACGCTGGTGTCAGATGACAAGCAGTGAATGGCTTTAGTTCAAACACGGCCATTGGAGCCTCCAAACGCCCCCAGTATGGTGCTAAACTCAATTAGGCTTCCGTTTAAGCAACAGCACAGACTCTTGAACTCACAAGGTTCGTAGAGAACTATGTCCTTGGTCGCTGGTCAGCTTTCCACGATCGTCCCATCTTGGTCTTCTCCTCCAGCGGCATGCCCATGACTTCCAAATTTGTACCCCCATCGGCCGCTTGATGTGGCATCTGCATGGCCAGTTTTTTGAGTTTACAGAGGGGGTCCTCGGGAGGAGGGAGCCGGGCGGGCAGAGGCTGGGCTCGGCCAGGCTTTGGCCTCACACAAAGGATAATGCTCACCAGACAGGCACCGCATCCAGTTGCCACAAACACAGGCAGGAGGTTGATGACTGACTGCGCCCATTCTCGGCGTCGGGTCACGAGATTTGGAAGCGTCCGTCCAGGTGACGCCGATGCCCTTCGAGGTGTGAGAGCAATAGAATCTGAGTTTCAGCCATGTTGACCTTTTTCCATGCCAGAGGATCGCAGAGGTTGCTGTACCGCCACGTCAGGGTGGAGCTGCACCTTCATGCCTTCCAGACCTGTAGACGACATCCAGCAGAAGAGCACCAATCGCTTGAGCCACACCAGGATGAGCTTGACGATGTTGCCCGCCACAGAGACCGTGGAAAACATAATGGGTTGAGGCTGAAGCGGGTCCAAGCTCCAGCAACGACTGGCACGGGCAACTGTCAGCGTGACCACCATTTTGGCTGCCCAGGGCGAGGAACCACTGCAGCAGTTGATGATGAGCACGCGCCAGGCCCAGCTGAGGCATAGGAAGAGCACAGGAAGAGGAAGCAGCCCACACAGGCGTGATGAGGGCCACCTGCTGAGGCGCTATTGAGGAACACCACAGAGCTCACACCAGGTGAAGGCAGACTAGGTAGGGCACCAGGCACAGGTAGGTGCCCTTGAAGCCTCTCAGCTGGGCTTACACGGGAACAGGAGAGATAGAAAAGATGCCCATAGAGCAGAGACAGGGCACCTCTATTAACACCACAATGTCTCCTAGAGGCACAGTGATGAACGTCACCTCAAAGACTCCTGAGGAACCAGAGGGAGTCTGGCAGGAGGTGAATGAGGGAGCAGGCATCGGGAGGACCCCCGTGACCAGGGCTTTAATGAGCAAAGAGCTGTGCGGAGGCGTGAGGCTGAGGAAGGCGGTGACGTGTGTGAAGAAGAGAGCGATGGCAGCCAGCTCAGAGCAGGGGATCCCAGGATTATTACAACGGGAAGGAGAAAAACCACAAAGACCACAGAGAGCAGGAAGTACCTGGGACAATACAGAGACGAGTCATAATCATTCTGCTGCATGAGCACCATCATGCAAGACTGTATGATTGTATCTGGGAGACAAAAGAACTTGAACAAGTTGCAGTCAAACCAGTAAACCTACCAAAACTAAACTTTACAAAAAGCAAGTGAACAATTAAAAGTGGTAAACTGACAAAGGAACAAATGTTTATATGGATGAAGGTGTAAACAGATGAACATACAGATAGGGCCTAAGTGTGTCCATCCGGGTTGTTCTCAGCCTGCCCAGATCGAGACTGTCTGAAGTGAGCCAGCATATCTGTCAGTGCCCGAAGCTCCCATGCTTTTGAATTCTGCAGAAAGAGACGCGGTATTGGTTTTACTTCACAATAAAAACAACATACATTTATACTGCTGCAAAAATGTCATATTGCTTTTTAACTCGATCCAAAATGTAAATATCAACAGTAGTGGTCACTGACCTGAAATACCTCGCAGCTGCAGATGACCATGGAGAAGAACGAGAGGTAGAAACCAGCAGAGGGATGAGGAAGATGAAGAACTGATAGTGAGATTGGAGATGATGAAGAAGAAGATGTGAGCGCTGCTGGACGTGGTGGTGGGGATCAGAGTGCTGAGCCACTGTACGCCGCCCGAGAGCTTCCAGTCAATGAGGTGTCTTCTTGATCTCCAGCAGAGCGCGCATAGGGGGGAACTTCAGCAGCTGGGAGGAGTCAGAGTCAAGACCTGTTATCATTGTAATACGTGACTGAATACTGATGCTAAACTTGACCCATAGGAAACAAAGCAAAGGGAAGATAAATGGGAGAAATGTAGGGACAAGATGGAAAGAAAGAGTCACCACAGGTTATCAGACAAAACACAAAACGTAAACATCAGGAAATGGAAAATATAACAGATTACACGTATTAACGCCCGGGGTTCAGTAAACGCACTGAACTTAATCAAACCCTGTGTGAAATGAAAGGTAACCTCCTCAGTATACACAGCTACATCCTTACAGAGTTCGAGAGTTTCCCACCTTCTGGTGGTGGGCAGCTCATCCGGATTCTTCACCACTACATCGCCATCGCTGCCATCATCATGCCGCCCCGCGGCCATGACCGGTGAGGGCGCACTCCCGAGCGACTTCTAGTCATCTCGACAAAATCATCAAGGCCGACATGGAAGTGGCCACACAGAAAAATTAATAATTGTGTTTGTTAACCCACAAACAAATCTTTCTTATTGTAGCTACTATAGTTACTGTATAAGTTGCTAATATAGGAGACAACACACACCGCAGGTAATTATTGCCCAGGACCTCTGTTTCTTGGCAGAGCTGTTAAGCGACCAGGGAGACTGGTTTCTGCAGGTGGAGAAAAGATGAAAGAGAAAAAGAAAACATCCGCTTAATATGCAACTTATCTGTATTTCTTGTCTGTTTCAAATCATTTGTAGTCCATGAGAATACTAAGATTTCACCTCTGTATCAGCTGTTTACTGTAATTTAAATAAGACAATAAACTGTATGATGTCAGTGTAATTGCTCTCGCACCTGGCCTGTGTGGATCGTGTTCAACATTCCCTCCAGCATCTCAGAAATGGCCACCCACTCTTCCTCTCCGGATTCAACTTCCAGTACATGAGCAGAGCCGCTTCCTGACTCCCTCTCGAAACGCTGCCTCTGTGCACAACCTCACCTCCTCAAGTTCTCCAAAGTGATGCCTGAAAAACAAAGAAGAAAAAAAAACATTCCCAGGCAGCTATTATAACATCAAGCCACGATTGTTAGTGTTATGGGACAGTTTAAAAGCCCTTTCCTGGAGGCTAAGCATTGCTGCAGTTTGACGGCGTCCTGTGCCTTGTTTAGCAGCGCCTGGACCAGCCAAGTGGGACCGCTGTGCAGTTGTTCAGCCTCATCCCTTTCTTCTGCCAGGCCAGCAACGCCCCATCTGGTGTCACACACACACACACCCAGACCTTTAGACTTGCAAGACAAGCACCGCTGTCACCAGGACCTGCCCTTCCCATCAATACTGCCTCTGTAAACAACATTTGTCATTACTTGAGTTGATCTGTTCTGTACCACTTATATGGCTATTAAAGTCGACAGTATCTGCAGCGCCGCTCACTGACACTGACCTTTGGTTTGTGCTTAGTACTCCTGACTTTGCTCTCTCCTCCAGATCTTCAAAACTGACCTCCTCTGGCCTCTGAGGGAAACAGAAACCATAAAATCACTATGTAAATGATGATCACTGTGAATAACTGTATACTGCTGAATGTGGGTATTTACTGTGAAGGGGATTATGAAAAGCCAAACTTTACAGCAACTGACCCCTTTTAGTCTGTGCAATAACTTCTTTCTTCTTAAAACATGTCCACACCCACCCACATACCCACACACACACACACTAATTCTTGGATTACCCTGATTTACAGGGCCTAAACTGTTGACCAAGCCATTTCAATTAAAACCAAACAACTAACAAGCCAAAAATTTGGTAGGAAATACTTAATACTACTAAGATACTTGAGTTTTTATTTTTCTTGCCAGCTAAATAGCTTTAAAATGGGCAGTGATTTCAACTAATGTTAAAAAATGGATTTTCTTCTATGCTGAGCATTTCAAAATAAAATTTTAATTTTTCTTAGTTTTAAAACTCAAATCATGGTCCAGATAAACATTAACAGGGACATGAAACAGGCCAGTTTGATGTGACAGTCAGTGACATGAGTGATCCCAGAGTGTGAGCATGAGCCGATCCTTCCAGAAACAGCCTCCTGTCCTGATAAGACCGTCCCATCGAACCCCGCCACTTTAATTATCTATCTTTTCAACTGATGACTCTGCCGCTTCTCAAATCCCAGCAGTGCTCGCTAGAGCTGAAGGAGTCACGTGGAGTAGCGGCAGCCACTCTGTTGTGTTTAAAACAAATGACAAATCTTCCCAGAGAGATGGAGGGTGGCAACAAATGTGAAACACATTCCAAGATTCAAACCACGACAGCTGTAAGTGATATCAAGTAGGGAGGCGTTGGTCGGTCTATGTCTGCCTGTTACAGGAAGCAAAGAAGAAAATGTGATGACACCCGGCACTTCCACCAGATGTCATTCATGTTCCTGGTACGCCGTCAGGTCGAATTCCACCACCTGTGCCTTAAAATAACTGCTTGTTCAGCCGCAGTCAACAGCAGCTGCCAGCTTCCCCGATGTAACTTGGCGCTTACAAAGTGATGCAACCCGCTCCCATTTTTACCACTAGCTACATTATAATTATCTCTTCAGTTCTGACAACTGAACGCATGGTGCACGGTGTTTGTTTTTCAGGGGACAGGATTAGGTCTAATGGAAAACTGGGGTGTAAATAAGATGACCCGAGGTGTTAGATTTCATACCCTTCCAGTTGATACTCCAAATTAACACATCTAGACATCACTGCAAAGTCATGCAGCAACTAAACTTGATATCCCCCAGAAGAACTGGAGATCTCCCACTATGTGAACTTTAAATGCATGGATTTGGTCAGGAACCAAAACAGAGTTGAAATGGTCGGCGATAAGACAGGGTTTTCTTCTTCTCATGTCAGCAAAATGGGAGGGGCTGTTTTACATGTTGTGGTAAATGTCTACAGTTGTCATGGAGACACTACAGCACAAGCCAGAGTGGGACTGGGAGTGTTACGTAATCTGATTGTTAAGGAACAGGGAAGTGAAACAGAGAAGAGATCAGAGGTCAGAGTTTCACTGTTACCTGTCTAGGTGTGGAGGAGGTGGAGACCCTGTAGAGGCTATGTGCTGGAGCTGAGATCTGCCCGGCTGAGAGGCTCCTTATGGGCTGGGCGGAGGGGTGAGGGGGGTGGCGTGACAGGGAGGACGAGCGGTAGAAAGACCTGAGACATCCGACGGGAGGCGGTGAGGGAGAAGGTGAGGCCGGAGGTAGGCATGGTGAGTTTAGGGCTTCGTCAACGAGGTCGGTGCGGTTGTGGTAGCAGATGGATTGGGTGAAGAGAGGCCAGCCCTGAGGGTGGTGGTTGGAGACGAGATGGGTTTTGAAGCGGATGCGCTGTTAGTCAGTGATGGGTCCATGGCTGAAAAAATGGCATCAGACAACCAAATCAGTAAAACAAGAAAACCCAGAGTTTAATCACAGTCAGAGAAACGACTGAGTATCTGAAACAGTCGACCGCATGTTTATAACAGCAGAGCAGACAGCAGCACGTGTTCAAGGCAAAACAGATGACAGGGGGAGGGATGGAGGAAGAGAAGACAGTGTCTGTGCGACCAGTGGTGGAGTAACAGCTGCTGTGAAAGGACACTTTCTTTTCAAACACCTCCACTCACTCAGCTGAGACTGCGAATAAGACTGCTGTACACACACATCACTGAATCTCACTGTAAACTATAGCTAGTGAAATAATTTTGATAAATCGTGTAAAAGCATTATGATACTTTTTGCAGATAATATTACATTAATACATCAATGTAAAGTAGTAATGTAACAACTGGCTATAAAAAAAGAATTTATTTATTTTTTGTCTAAGTAGCTGACATTCAATTTACTGCAAAAATGAAAGATATAGAAAGATCAGTTCTTCCTTGACTCTGTATGTTTGGGGTCACAGCCTATCGCCAGAATCAACATGGGACTGATCAGATGACACTTGGACCTTACTGCTTAATGAACAAGAGTAATAATACTAAAAAAATAATGAACTATATTTATACAGCACTCTCCAAAACGTGCCTGTTTCACCTTTAGTACTAGGTGCCAACACCTGTGGTTCCTGCAAACCATGTGGCACCAAGACCCAAGTGCCGTAGATTTTCATTCTACTAACCCTACAACAACTGATGATGATTAAAGAAATAGGCTGAGCAGTATGAGTCTGCACACTTATTCGCCTCCATGACACACAGCTTAGTACCGACATGAGCTGGCTAAAACAGTCCAATTCTTTTTTCTTAAGGCTAAACACCCCTATAGAAAAACCATGTTGTGTTTAGGTTTAGTTTGGCCTAGTTGTGCTATAGATCTTTTGTTTTCTGTGAAAGCAAACCCGTCCTGTTGTCTGCAGTCTATTTTAGACATTATTTATTGAGTGAGTCCGAGCAGCTATATTGAGAAGGTGACATCCTTGAAGTGCTCTGACCGAAACGCGATGGGTCCTGTTGCAGTTTAGGAACCCCTTGACCAGCAAGAAGAGGCTCCATTAACACGGCTTTAACTGGATGAAGTTGACATGTAAATAATCCAAATACTGATCCTTCATATACGTTTTTCACAACTACAATATAATGTATATACAGTGCTACAGTCGTAATGTAAGCGATATATAAAAGGCAGTGGTAGATATAACAGCTATTAGAATAACTTGTTGTAGTTTTGCTGCTAATGCTATCGTTGTCTGCTCACCTTACCACGAATCAATATCGGTTTATTTTAACCACCGAGTGAAAAGGTTTCGAGATCAATCAGTTTCTTTTGTTATTCGGTGTCCCAAGTCATTCTTCCCTTCGCTTTTAGGGATCTGCTCTGGACACTGTTGTCCCTGTGCGGTCAAAACTCCAAACACACACAGTGTACAGGAAAGTCTGTCAGCTGCTCCAATAGACGGCCACGCCCCCTTCATGTTATGTGTTAGATTGGACAAAACAGTGCACTGATTCTATAAACGCGATTTGATTGGTCAATTGTCCGGAAGCAGCTGTAATTTCTCTCAGTCATGAGCAATCAACTGTCGACAGACTTCCTGCCAGGTAAGTGGATGAATCTTTAATGTCAGGGATAGGAATCTCAGTTTAAATAATTCGTTGAAATGAGCCACCACAAATGTTTTTTTTTATAGTTGAACTTGAGGCTACTCTATACGCCTGCTCTGTTTTAGCAATCATTATTCGATATCTTTTTTTTCCGCTTGCAACAACGAAATATTAGTTTTCCACCAGGAGATGGTACACGACATGTTGTTTTATTTACGTGTGGTACCCTTAAGAAAAGAATAGCCACAAGGATCACTCTTAGAAGTGCATAAAAACAAAAGTCAAGTCGTCAAGTCAATTTTATTTATATAGTCAATTCACAACAGAAGTTATCTCGAGGCACTGTACATATAGAGCAGGTCTAGACCGTACCCTTTATCTTATAAAATTTACAGAGAGAACCCAACAGATCCCACCATGAGCAAGCACTAGGCGACTGTGGTACAAAAAAACTCCTTTAAGAGGCAGAAACCTCGAGCAGGAACTGACCAAGGTGGGCGCCATCTGCCTCGACCGGTTGGTGACAGAAAGAGAGGGGGTGGGGGAATGGGGTAGGAGAAAGACAACCTTGCAAATACACAGACTAAGTCAAAGAAAACAAACAAAAAAATAATAATTTTGAGACACTTAAAATTTATTTAATGCCTTTGTCTCTACAGTATTTTGGTCACTGAATTGGAGTAAAAGGCAGTACATTTTTTATTTTAGTTCTTTTAAGAATGAAACATTTTCTTTACAAAAGCGTTGCTGTAAGGTTGTATCTGATAGCAGACGTCACTTTCCCTTTTGTTAGTTACTGTGAACAGAGTTAAGGTTGTTTATGTTCTCTGGCAAAAACGAGTCATATACACAAATGTATGCTTTGAGTTGTATCACTGGACTTTATTTTAGATTTGAACAGATACCTCTAACTTGTGGTGAATATACACTGTTATTGTTACCAGTTTTTATGTGCCATGTCTGTTAAAATGCTGCTGTCATGCTGTAAATAATTTCATTATCAGTTTATCTGTTGATTATTTTCTCTTGATTAATGGATTAGTTTTGTGCATAAATGTCATAAAATAGTGAGAAATGCCTGCACAATTTCCATCAGCCCACGAAACATTTTGAATGTCTTGTTTATCCCACCAACAGTCTGAAACCCCAAAAATATTCAGTTTACCATCATAAAAGCAAGGCAAGACCTGCATCAAATCTTCATGTGTGAGAAACTGGAAACAAAAAATGACTTTAAAAATGACTCAAATAAATGTTGCCAAAGAATTTTCTGTAGATTAATTAATAATTGCAACAAAACAAACCAAAACAAAAACAACATTCATTACATTTACACGCCATGTTTATTGAGGTATACTTAAAGCGCAGTTAATTCCTATTGTTACTCACAGATTTAGGAAAACGTATGTAAACGCTTTTGATTCAAAGGAAACATCAGCTTTTGCTGAAGTGTCAAAAGCTTAGGTTGAGGACAGATTTGTTCACAGGCCACTATTTGCCTACCACTGCAGTACATTATATTTTAAAGTCACATTGGCTGCTGCTGTGGAATGTTGTTTAGGAATTTATGAAAAGCATAAGGTGCTTATAATGAACTATGTAATCGGATTTACTTTACTTATTCAGTGTTGTCCAGCAAGTTTCATCACATGATCCAAACTCAACATCACGGGTCAGAGAGCACAGTGCAAATGCACCAATGTTATTTACTCTGCAAAATAAACTGGTTGAAGATTGAAGTTTGCAAAGCCTGCCTCCAAATCTGTGATCTGAGTGGTAATATTTTCCTCGCAACTTTATTCACTGACTCACTCTGTTGATTAAGCCCAAACATAAGTTACTGAGGGTTTGTAACTTTGCTCAGACGCAGCTCTGGCTGTCGCACCGCCTGCCATCAGAGCACTGGGAAACAGAGCAAGGAAAGTGAAAACATTAAAGTTCAGGGAAGGGGACCCAGGCAAAAAAACCAGAAAGAGAGCAGACAACAAAGGATTTTGAAAAGAGAAAGACTCAGGGGAATGAGTGAAATTAAAGTTCTAGTCTGGAAATGAGCAGATACCACATTGTGGGAAAAGAGGAAAATGAAGGTAATTGCTTAACTGTTGCCATGCTTGAAGCAGTTATGTAAATGCCTCCCGATTAGTAGATTATCGCAATCCAGTTGAGAGGATAAGCTGACCTGTGTTACTGTTTTGGTCTTTCACATGCACACCTTCAGTCTTTATTAGGCAATCTGTCTTTGAATGGATTTAGACACATGTGCACTCAACGGCGCAGTTCTAATTTAAATTGCCAAGGCGGCTCAAGATAGATATTTGTACAATGAGGCTTGTTATGAGTCCAAATCTTTGATTATGCAACCCCTGCAGATTTGTTAGCTGAAAGTGCCCCTGACTGAGACGGTCACAGTCATCACTTGCAGGTTTTTACCATGTGGCTGGCTACTTAGCTTTAGCTGATTGAAAATTAAAACAAGCTGGTCTCTTCAGTCAGTCTGTTTGTCGCCCTCTGTATACCCCTCCTGGAAGTAATGACCAGACTCAAGTGTGATGGAGACTCCTCGTCATCTTTTCTAATTCTCTTATCTGGCAAGCCCTCTCCTCAGTTGCAGTGGATTAAAACAGAACCAGGGTCCAACATTCACTCAGCCCCACTCTTCGCCCTCAGTGTCTAGGTAACAGGTCCCTGTGGCGCGCGCACAGACCCCACCCATCGGCATTGCCAGTGAGACTCTCACACAGGAAGAGAAGCCTGAGGAGGACGAGAGGAGGTATGGCTGCAGCGTTATAGCAACCAGAAGGGTTATGTGAGAACGGGACATTGACTGCAGCGAAGATGAGTATTTCCACTGTAAATTCGCCCAATAGCTGCCTTGACCTTTGAAGATTCTTCTGCAGGGAAAATGGGCCAATGTTGATGACTGTGGCCAGCGGACACTTAGTAGCAGTAGCTTGTATTCAATAATACTATATGTGTACTCTATAAATATTCTACCATATTGTTTATGTTATGATAACATAAGAACAGAGACACGCCAGATACAATCAGCTCCAGGAAACTCTCACTAGACAGGGAGTTTATCCAACTTCGTGAAATTTGGTGCCACTGACTGATCACCCTGAAGCATTTTTAATTTAAATCTGCTATTATGAACTCCTTGTTGTGCTTAAATCACTGGCGCTTCCCACATTTCCAAGTGGGGAAAACTTAGCCCTTCCTGTGGGTTATGTCCCTTCTTCGGCCGCTCTATTTCGTATTGATCTGCTGCTATTTTGTGGCCTATGTGGAAAAGAGGCAGAGAAAAAGAAATATTAACTTTATACAACAAGGAGAGTAATTGTTGAATACAGACAAGCCTTTAGTCACAACTGTTTATGTCTGGCTTACTATAGTTTTTGATTTAATTGTGTTTGTCTGACTGTTAATACTAAATCATAAGTTCTTTTGCAATGAATTATACATTGTTTATTTACATTTTCAGCCCCAAATTAAGACAACTTATAACTCTCATAACCTCTAGTTGAGTCATACTACTTGTGCTATGGTTACGTTAAACAACTTGTGTTATGATTCTGGGTGTGGGCAGTAAAAGTGCATTACAGAGGAGGCATTGGACATTAAATTCAATAGAATTTCCATTAAACTCTCATAGTTTACTGATGAAGTCAGAAACAGAAAGATTTTATGTTATTGTGTTCGAAAGCTTTTTAACAAAGCAGCTTCAAAGGCCAGTTTCTACAGTTACACACAAGTTTGTCCTCTTGTTACAGTAGATGTCACAGAAATGAAGGTTTGTGTTTTAGACACATGGAACATCAGGCTCAGATTTTTAGTGACTAACAGTGGTGAGTCATTCCTGCAGTTTCAATTACCTTCATATGAGAGTAGTTACGCCACCACGAGCGCTCCAGACCGCGGGACTTGGGTTTTACATTGTGGAAAACAGTCAGTTTGCGGCTGATTCAGAAATTGCCTGAAAGGTGTCTGATGTTTCACCGCAACCTTTGTGTGTATTTATATATGTGTGATTGTGTTTCCATTAAATTTATAAGCACCAGGTTAGCTAGATACATTCTCATTTGATTCCCTGGTCCCTTCTGAATACTAAAGGGCCGTCTCTAAAGGCTGCAATAAGTTTAATCTGTGGGCAGTCATGAATATGTTGTTATTATTGGCAGCTCTGGTGGATATGTTGAAAATGTAAGATGATTATGTTGTTAATAAAACAGCGTTCTCACATTACTGTGTTCCTCACAGCTGGGCAAAAGAAATGGAAATAGGTTGACAGACTAGATCTCATTATCATTAAGTAATGAGTGAGATAGTTAGTTTTTTCCATAAAGAAATCTGTAAATAAGATAAGCCAGGCCAACAAGCCAAGTCAGCTGACCTTCTTTGAACGCATAATACAGAATAAATAGGGATGCTTCACTTATAGCTGCCATCACTTTAACACTTTAATCATCACCTATATTATCACCTGAATCTAATGACACCTTGAGTTGTTCTCAATCTGAGGACAGATATCATACACAACCGTTATTGTGATGTCAAATGCAAAGTTTCTATTGTCTGAGAATCTCCTATTCTCCTGTTGTTCTCTCAGAGGAGCATGGTACAAAACAGACTGCCTAAACAGTAAAAAATAAAACCTCAGGCAAAACAATTAACAGAAACACTCATTACCGCCTCCCTGACACACATTCGCTTCTCTGAGTCAATTCTTCAGCAAACAAAACAGGACGCAAATCCTCCTCTCCTCACCCCTCTGCCTGCAACCACAATGTTTTTTTCACCAATGCTCCATCTGGGTGTCTGTTTGCTGGCCTCAGCAGGAACCTGAATGGAGAGCAGCCTAATACCTTAAAACTCACCCACTTTGCTTGTCTGCTTTACCTCCCACAAAAAATGTCCCATGCATATAAATAGCAACCACCGACTGAAGGTTATGGATGAGCGAGCCACCTGCAGGATAGACACAATATAGACAACTGAGACTCATCCCCGACTGTGTGCTCCTCTTCCTGCTTCCTATGGCGCTGCCCTGCAGCACAGGCTGCATGCTGTAGTGATGTGGTGTGGCTCAGAGTGGCAGGCAGCAGGCAGGCACAATGTGGTGGGGAGGCAGAGAGACAGGCAGCTGTGCGTAAGTAATGCATCCTCCAGAATCTGGGTCACACTGGTCCTTCACACCACTTTCTATATTGTCAGATTATTTCACCTACTTTTATGATTTGACGCAGTCATTTGTCCCAGATAAATATACTCTCGAATTTAGAGGGTCGTACCTGTAATTGAGTCGAAGTTACAGTGCATCACTGGGTTTCAGATGAAGATACAGACAGAGGAAAATGATTATTATTGATCATGGTAGTTAAGCCACAACCTTTGGCTTATTAAGAACAGCTTATAATGATGCCAGGCAAGAGGCAGAGTGGCTCTCACATCATTGTTGCTATGCATACCAAAATTATGGTATGAAGTAATTCATAAATAAAATATAATAGTAGTTTTCAAGGAAATAAAATGAATGAAATGATAGAGAAATTAGATATATCAATATTTATTAGCTGCCTTAATGAAATTAGTAACTAATAAATATTTTGAATTCTCTCTCCAGTATCATGTTACATTAATACCTACTTAATGACATATGATGTTATTTACTAGCCACAGCATGCTGAAATAATATGTTTAAGTATTATTGCATTGTCGATATAGGATGATAGAGGATAAGAGGATGTTACTTCAGCTTTAGCCTTATAAAGATATAATTGTTTCACTGGCAACATGGGTCACCAGTCTGTAAAATATATACATTTTTCTTATTTTATCACTCAGGAAATGTGTTTAGTTTGCAAACAGTTTTGGTTGCCAGTCTTTGCTTCTTGTTGATTGAGTTGAACTCACTTGCCAGTTCCCCGCCCTAACTGCAGAGCAAACATTAAGGATAATATCTGTAGAAACACCGTCTTTTTCTGCTGATATCATGTATACAGTATCTGTGCCACTGTACGCCCCTGACGCGCACGTTTCTCCTGCACCGGCTGCGTGTCCACGCATTTACCGCGCGCGGTGTCAATTTTGAACACGCAGTCAGGTGTCGCGCTTCTATCACGCTACCGGCGACGCCTGCCCGGCTGTTTTTTCCCCGCGCTCATTGCCGACCCGGGCATCGAAACCCTTTATTTATTTTTCTTTTCTTTTTTTTTTACCTGCGTGATGAAACGTATAGGAGCGATGATCGCGCGCACTATGTTTGTGTGTGTGTGTGTGTGTGTGGGCGGAGGAAATGTCAACGTGCAGCGCGAGGAGGGGAAGAAGCCCGGAGCTGAGTCCAGTCTGTAGCTAGAGGATAATATCAGTGGAAATACAACTTCGGCTGTTGTATTAACTGGGGAGAGATGAAGTTGTAACATGGTCGCTGTTTGCAGTCAGCTTAGCTCTGCATCTTTGAGCGTTGAGGTGAGTTTCAAAATGTCTCTCCACACACCGAAGCCTGTAGCCTCCCTTCCTGATGAAGACGAAGCAGCGACGTTTCAACATCAGACCACTTAGACCACCGGACCCTCCATTTCAGGTAAGTTTGTTCGTTTCGTACCGATAGTCAACTTCTGCCCACCAAAATTGACTCTGACAGGCTGTTTTTGCTGCTGTGACACATGTCCGACATCCGTGTTTCTCGTCCGCTAGTAACGGACACCGACCCGGCTTCATCATATCAGGCCTCGCGTGAGTGTTTCACAGCCGCCGCCTCATCGACCCAGACAGGGATGTGAAATACGGTGTTTAGGTTGCATGGTTGAGCTCTGTGTGTACCATCAGGCTAAAGAGGAAGTATAGCGTGGATAACGTTACCGGACACGAGTGATTAACATTCAGCTGTTTTTTACTGTCGTCGCGTTACTGAGGCTTCTTCCTGTCCTACCCGGTGGCTCAGGGAGGCCACTGTGAATATGGACCAACACATTTAGTCTTGCTTTTACGCCACGCCACGCCAGCAATGCTACGACACAGAAACATCAACACATTAGACTGTGCAGCCTGAGGCAAGGACATCCGACCTCTGTGGCTGGAGGAGATGCTGCAGCAGCCCCCATGCATGTCGCCGTGGTGGTTGGCAAGCCACAGGCAGGTTTGCTAGCAGCGCTCACTCCCAGCAGCACTCCACCCTCAATCTCCCATTTGACAGCTCATTAGAGCTTACTACATTGCATTAAGCCATCCCAGCATCTACAGCTCATCCTTTTCTAAAAGCAGTCCTCTGCTGTGTATGCACCCTGTTCACCCATCCGTGTTTATGGGCAGGACTCGGTCTGTCAGTAACAGCCTGCTGTAGCAGGCGGCTCTGGAGGCCTGTAACCTGCTGCCCCAGTGGACTGCCAACATGTGCTGCACCTCGCTTCTGTTTGATCAGCCTGTTCGCTAAGGCCCGAAAATCACAATGCATGCTGTGCTCATTGTATGTGCTGGATAGCCTGTGCAGGTGTCAGAAAGATAAGGTCACTGTCTGTTTATGATCATTTCCATGCTACATTTTCACCTCTGTCCTCAATCCTTCAGTCTGCTTTATGATTTAGAGTAGATGAATGTGCTGACATTCAGTGGGGCCCAGCTTATGTCATAGTTTCCTCTTTTTTCACTCACCCCCTGCCTTCTCCACCCTCCTCTTCCTAGCTTAATTTATCAGATTCATTCTTCATTGATAATCCCAGTATTCATCCATATACCCTGCCTTCTTTCAGTGTAATACTCAGACGTGGTCAAGCATGAGGATAATCCTGTGACTGTACCCACAAGTGTATTCCTCTTATTGCTTTGCTCCCTTCTTATAACCTCCTCTCCATGAAGACACATCAGAGTAGTGCGCATCCTATATTCTTAATGCAAAGGGTGAAGAAGATGAATAAGGTCAATTGTGTATTAATGTTTTGTGTGTTTGGGAGGGTGAATAGCAACCAATAGTAGTGACCGATGCTGTGTAGTCAGAGAGAGTGGGAGGAGGCGGAGGTTAATCACTACTACTGACTGCACCATCATGTTCCTTCTGAGGGAGAGGCCATCACTGCTAACACACCAGAGATGCACCCATGCATGCAGAAGCATACACATTGATGTATTAATAGGTTGAAGCTACAAAATGCTTGCAGTAGTGAATGTTGTGTAATGACAGAGCTGACACATTACCAGGTAAACTCTGAGCAATAAAAGTAGCAACAGCATAACTGAGTAGCAGTGTATGACAGAGAGAGAGACTTATTGTTTATCTGTTTGGGTTGACTAGTCATTGGGGGTCAGTAACTTGCAGTCATTCTATGGCATAGCAGTTTTTAGGTCATATGCTCCACTAGTGTTGCACTCTGGCTGCTACTCAGTCTCAATGGGATCTTTACAGTGTCTTAAGTGTGTATCTCAGACCGGGGTTGAGTGTGTTTGTGTGTGATCAGGAGGGATGTCTGAGTGTGGCTAGACCTGCTCTGACAGTCTACACCTGCTGCTGCTGGTGGTGGTATGTCCACACGAGAAGGTGTGTGTCCTGTAACAATGTGCAGTAAGGCAAACAGGAGTATATCTTCAGGTATCCACACCCTCACTGTTGATTTTTAACCTAGACTGAGAAGTGAGGAGTCTTTGTCTGAGCTCCCATTAGCAGCCCTTTTATGTATTTATTACCCGTATGTCTCACTGAGTCTAGTTAATGTTTGACTCTACAAGTGTGTGTGTGTGTGTGGTCTGTCTTGCCTGAGGAGGCCCATCTGTAAGTGTGTAATAAGCTTGTGACCACTGCAAAGACGTGTATGGCTACCCAACATTTTGTACTATTTGTAAACTATAATAGTCTTTCCTAGCCTTTTATATCACAGGACATGTAGTCACGAGAAGTTAGTAAATTACTCAAACAAATGTAATATTAATGTTTGAGCATGTATTTTATGTTTTTCTTAATTTATTTTGTAGTCACAATTAGTGACAATTGTACTGTGGATGATTTTTTTTAGAAGTTAGTGTGTTTATAGACTAGATGTCCACATGACAAGTTTATTGCACTAATGCAAACTTATTCCACCACATCTGACTTGTTTTACATGGATGATTAAATTAATACAGACATTGATAGCAAATGTGAGATGTGGTAATTTGATAGTCACACAGAAAAACCTTTGACAACTAGAGCTGAAAAGGGTTAGTCAATCAACAATAAATTAATCTTCAAGTATTTTAATAGCTGATTTGTTTAAGCACTTTATTTCAATACATTTCAAATCCTTCTCAACCAAAGGCAAACCCAGCAACACCCACTAACCAGTGTGTGCTGTTGAAACCTATACAGGCCCGTCATTTCACACACGGTAAGTGAGCGATTTCTGAGGCAGTTATGAAACTACTCTATACTGTGTTTCACACTTTTGTTCAGCCTGTTTTGAAAGAATCCAGGCTAGAGTATCAGCCAGTGGCGTACATGTGACAATCCCATAAGCCACGACATGCTATAAGTGTTTCAGCTTATATTTACGCTTATTGGTGCTAATGAACATTTCATTGCTGACTTTTTTGGGTGGCTTAAAGAGTGAAAGAGTCCGTTTTCAAGCAGCAATTAGCTTGATTGTGAAACCTGGCAGCTGCAGAATTTCTCTATCACTTCTTTCTGCAGTCACTGCTAAGTGATTTTTGCTCGTTGTTTATATGATCCCATTGCTAGCATTAACTGGCTTTATTGCTGCAGTTTTGTTCAACTTATATAACCTCTTTTGAAAGTATGATTTGTGATTGATTTGATGAGTCACAGTGATTTTTATGGATGTGAGATTTATCAGCTATATATGTAAGGATGACGATGATGCAGAATAGGCTGTCAGTTTTCTGTTGAAAGGTTTTACTCTGCAGAATATCAACTAGACTAGCTGTTTATACTTCAGCGGATGGGTAATTTAAGGTCTACAACCTGTGCTGGCTTTTTGTTTGTTTCTGTGAACATTAAAGGTGTTTGTTAGCTTCATGGGTGCCCCTATAAATGCTCCAGTTTCCTATATAACATTCCTGTTTCCATGAACTATAAACTTCAGAGATAGCTCCTGGCTTCCAGCTTGGGAACACGCGGGCTCTAGGAGGCTTTAGGAACTGTGTGAGGTTGACTGCATGTATGTGTGTTTGTGCCTGTACGCATACACATCCTAGGCAAAATCTGGACTTTAAGCGTGTGAAAGACAAACTGAGTTCTGTGAAAATGCAAATGTATAAATATACTAGCTCTGACCTGAAATATGCGATGGCAACTATGTAAACAGACATGATTGACATGAAACCGCCGCTAAACTATCACTATGTTCCATCCAGATGTTGAAGGATGAGCTGTTTCCCCTATGAAAAACCAGTGAAAACCATCCAACAGGTGCCTTCAGCCATTTCCCCAGCTTGGGTACACCTGGTCTCAGATAATGGCACAGACATGCAGAAACATGTTGAAAACAGTGACAGGGTGGGAATTCAGTATAAAATATTTTTGTTCTTGTAAATTGTATGTGTAAATTCCAGCACACATGATTGCACAATACGCTTACTGGTTATCTTGGAAATGAATGCCTGATACAAATGTGGAGAGCTCTTGGTGCCTGTGTGAATAGATGTCAGCTGTATCTGTCCCTTAGTTGTTCTGTTTAAAGACCTCAGAGAATGTGTTTCCTCTGTGTGAAATGATCCCCCTGCCCCCTGTGAATGAGAGTGAGATCACGATTGCCTCTGCTCACTAGCATCACCACAGCGAAAGTGGGGGGGGTGAGGGATGTAGAGAGGTTAGAGAATTGCAAGAGGAGGTGGAAGGGGGGTCTAGTAGAGCTTCCGTGTTTTTCACTTTTCCTCTGCTCTTTCCTTCTCTGCCTCTCTTACAGGCTTAATCTCCTCTCATTTGCTTCCTCTCTCATCTCCACCGGTTCCCAACTGTGCGCAAGGTGTAAAAACCATGGAAGAAGGTTTGCTTTGCCCTCCAGCTGGCCGGTACTGTCTCTCAGTCAACCTCGGCCTCAGAGATTGGACCAGATAACAGCATCGTATGTGTGTGCGTGTGTTTCTCAAATGTGCAGCTCTATACGATACGTATTGGCGCAAGTGCAGATGTGTTCATACTGCACCCCTGTCTGTGTGCACGTTTCAACCACCCTTAGACTTCTCCTTCCCATCATCCTTTAAGGAGAGGGTAGAGTTTTTGAGAGCAAGGGTTGCCTTGGTAACTATTATTGCTGCCATCTGTGTATGTTGTATGAATGGTTGTGTGTAGAAAAGATGAGGCGCCCAGTCTTAATGCTTCAGCTCCTTGATCGCTGTATTATTTATTTAATAGTCAGCAGAAAGACTGAAGGTTACTGTTACAATTCATTCCAGGAAGAGATTAGAGGAGTCCATCAGCTGAGTGAATGTGTGTCATTGTATGGCAACACAATCAATAATAAACCTGCTAACCTGCAAACACAACTGCAGCCTGCCTTGAAAAGGAGGAGATTAAACTAATCATCAATTTGGAATCCATTTGACTTGATTGTGTGTTTCAATTGTACATTAATGCTAGGCCTGCCCTTTATTCTTATGTTTGCAGAACAAGGAGACATTACAGATCTCTGGGCAGAGGGATGTCACTTACTCCTCGTAGTAAAGGATCTCGTGTACAGAACAAGAGAAGGGTCCAGTGAGATGTTAGTGGCTAGGCTCATAACTATGGTGGCCAGATGCATTTTCTGGGCGCGCTGTGGAGCTCTCTAAGCACAGCCCAGGGACTGGAATAGGATGATGATAAATGGCCCACGGGTATATGTTAGAGAGAAGAGGGTGACAGAGGAGAGTGTAAAATGTTAGTCCCAAAATAGTCTGTTTTCCCTGGCTCTGGTGCTACTGGTGGCTTGGGCCCAGGAGTATTGTGCAGAGGCTTTTGTATAACCCAGTTTTAAAACACTGACTCACCTTTTTCCATCTTTTTCTTTTTTCTCTGTGTCTGTCTGTCTCAACTCAAACAGAAACTCTCACCATCCTCCAGCAACGGCGTAGGCTTGACAGCCACGTGAAGATGATGATGATGATGCTGCAGGGTCTCGCAGGGAGGAGGAGCGACTGACTCCTCTCCTCCGTTACCAATAATTGGCACTCTATGTCTGTCCTGATTGGGCGGCCGAGTGTTATGTCATCAACCACCCCTGCGGCCCCACCCCTTAAGAAGGGGAAGGAAGCCGGAGAAGTCGGAGGTGATGGCTGACTCGGTGCAGGGCACCAACGAGAGCTGAGGAGCAACTCATGGACACCCAGAATGAATTGCAGCAGGAGCGGGGCAAGGAGGGGAGGGAAGAAGGAGGCCTCGTAGAAAAAACGATGACATGACATTAGAGAGGTAGTCTCATCACAATAGGAGCGGAGAGCAGCAGGAGAGGGCCATTTTACAGAACAATTTAGGAAATTCTATATACTTATAAGGAGGTACACTGTAATAATGGTGATTACACTCAGTGATATAAATATACTCTCATGTAATGCCAGTGATGAACTAGTCCCAAAGTTTCACAAATGTTCCATATCGATTATGCACATATTGTCATGAGAGTGCACCACAAGGTCAGTCCACACTGTATTTATTTAAACACCTCTATGATGGTGTAAGATGGCATGGAACAATGGGTGTAAGAATGTCAACAGCAGTACATGCAGTGGATAATATTGACAGTTAGGTGGGACACGTATACAGATACATGTGATTCATCTTTTTTTTTTTTCTGCTCACTTAAAAATCATGATAAAATGCAGCTGAGCAGAAAGGGTGTTTGATTTAACATTTATTTAAGCCATACAGAAACCATAATCATTGCTCTCTCCATTACAGTGTCTCCTGCCCCTGTCCAGGAGTAAATCATCACTTGATAGCTGCTCATCCATTTTGTTTCAGACCGCCAGGACCCAAAGTACAAACTTGCAAATCATCGTGGTGCTACACGAGACTGGGCAAATGAACACACTGACTGGGGACTGCGGGATACTGTGGCGTCATGATGACCGGCTGACAGGAGAATTTCCAACTTACCGTGTCTCTCCCAGGTATGTAAGCTCATGAAGCTGGCTCCAGGAGCAGCGGTAGGCTCGGAGCCTTGAAAGCAACACAAACATGTTGCGGGCGCTATACTGACCTGGGCGTACAACTCCATCAAGAGAAGTTACGAGATAGCGGCTGCCCGTGAGTGCCCTGTAGGCGCGGCAGCATGAGGTCGAACCGCCCGGCCATCAAGATCCGGATGTGGAGGCAGAGGCCTATGGCTTGTAAACGCACTGAGAGACGTGAGCGTTGATAAGCTCAAAATGCTCTGCTCTGTGAAGCTCGGGAGGAGGCCAGGAGAGCTTTTGATGGGAGAGGTTAAAGCTACAGTAGGAGGAAGGTTGTAGCATAAGTGAGTGACAGTAATCCAGTATTGATTATGCTTCTGAAACAGATCTGTGCAAGTATGGGCGGTAACGGTGATATCACCCTCCAATACACCTGGAGTGTAATCCCAATCCTATTACACACACCATCTGGTAGCACGGCTCAGCCTGGATGTACCTCAAAACCTCTGCCTCTGTCAGCAGCAATGTCAGTGTTTCACCATATTTACTTCCAACAATGGCATCAGTTGTCAGTTGTCGGTCTGTCTTGGAGTTTATTTTGTATTTAGGCTGCAACATCACCAACTGTGAACGAAAGTGTTGCGCATCGAATATTTTCTCTCAGGGCACTGTATATGTTGTTCTAGATAAAGATAACAACAATTTTGTGGAAAGTTGGTATTCTGAAGCCATTATGTGCGGTACATGTATATGTTCTGTATGTGTGTGTGTGTTCTTATGTCGAGTGTTGATTGTTGGGACTAAAAAACTCTTTTGTAAATTTGTTGCTGAAAACAGGAAGCAGGGGTGAAAAAG
>BRZM01003664.1:0-18386 GCA_033238685.1 Lates japonicus
AGGTACTGTATTAGTATTTGGACAAAGTGAAAATTTTGATATTGCTGTCAATAGATTACAATTCATCCTGAGGTAGACATGGACATACTTATATGAAATTTAATGGCAACCCATCCAATACTTCTTGTAAGCAAGAGCACAAAAGTCATAAGTCATAAGATTCGTTCTCAGAGGACCATGAATGTCTGTACAAAATTTCATGATGATGAGATATTTCAGTCTGAGCCAAAGTGCTGGAGTGACTGACAGACAGAGTGCTGTCATCCACAGAATTATTCTGTTTACATGGCTAAAAACCATTGTTATAATTCAGATTAAATGTTGCATCACACAAGCCCAACAACTACATGATGATTTTCCATTCAAATAAATGATATTTCAAAGCTTTTCTGTGTGTGTCTGTGTGGTTGAGAGAGTGACACAGAGACAGAGACACAGGGAGCTGTTATCTTAGCTGTCGATTATATTTGATTGATAAGACCAGGTATTGAAGCAGTGACTTCACCGAAACTCTATTACATACAATACACAAATACTGACTGTTCAAAGTTATACAAACATCACATTATTTAAACAGCTTTTACTGAAAGCACATTACTGAACCCACACATGAATCATAATCTAAATTTAGCTCAGTCAATTTTATTTACATAGCACCAAGTCATGACAGAAGTTATCTTAGGACACTTTTTATATATAGCAGGTCTAGACTGTACTCTTTGTAATAACCTTTACAGAGACCCAACATTCCCCCGTGATCAAGCACTTTTCGACAGTGTCAAGGAAAAACTCCCTTTAAATGGGAAGAGACCTCACGCAGAACCAGGCTCTAAGCTTGGGATGGGCGAAAGGGAGTGTCATTTACTAATCGTCATCATTTTGTACCTGACTGCGGATATTGTTACATGGTCACATTAATGCTGCCGCTGCTGTTAGGGTCACTTCTTCCATATTAGATTTCATGATGATTTAAGGATGTCTTAAGTAATTTAAGAAAATAAATATTTAAAATGTTGAAATGTTGTGTGATGTATTTACTCTCTGTTCATTACACACACATGACTGCAAGAAAAATCTAAGTACTGTTTTTGAATCATTGTAACATGTATAATTTTACAAGAGTATTCATGAGCGTTCAACTCCAAACACTGACCTCTAAAAGAAACTACAGTGACAAGTTTTATCAATAAAGGTGGATAAAGCTAATTATAAAAATTATAATAGTAACACTACTAATAATCCATCACATTTTTATGTCGAATGGAACAAAATGCAAGTTCAAACCTCTCTGTGAAAATGTGGTAAATATTCATTACCAAGGAATACACAGCAGATTAACATGTTACAAATGTTGCATCAAATTGTCATATTTCTTCAAAGCAGTTTAGCATCTCTCCTCTCAGCAGTCCTCTACAACTAGCCTGCTTGAGTATCCAGTCATGAATTAACTTAACGTCTAAAAGTAAATTACTGAAAGATTTAAAATTATTGTAGCTGGTCTTGGTTAAGTAGTTGATGTCTCTAACAGCAGTGGCGACTTTGGGCCACAGCCAGTGTAAAAGGTTGAAAACCTAAAGCCATTTCATGGTTGTTTTATGTGAACTATCCCTTTAAGGCGGGAGGTCAATGCGGACACAACTGAATAAACATCTCAGCTGAATGAGGGAAGGGCAAGGAAATAAAACATTAACAGACAAAAGATTATGAGTTAAAGCCTGAGTGTCTGTTCAATACTGTAAGTATATGACAGTACTTTGAACTGTGCCTCTGATTACTGGTCAGCAAAAGAGAATTCACATTTGATAAGATACAGACTGTAAATTATGAGTTTGAAGTTTCTCCTAAACAAAGAATTGCTTGACTCAAACAAAGTATAAACATCTTTATCTGCATCTAAAAGTCATCTTCACAGCATATTGGTGAGCTCTACACAGTACAAGAATAAACATTGAATATAAAATTGGACTAGTATTATTAAATCTTGCACTTTTGCACACTTCCATATGTTGCTTAATGTATAGAGACCACCAATTAATTCTGAGGGTGTGCTAGAACAACCTGGCCTTCAGCCAACTTCTTTTAGTTGACAGCACTGTACTATGTAAACACAACATTTCAAAAGACAGACAACATTGCTAAACCTATACACTCCAGTACAAAAAATGTATTTGCAAAGAGCAAGAATTTCAACTCATCTTTTGTCCTGTCGCAGACTCGTTAATGCTTAACCATTAGTAAAATAGACAGTTTCTGCCTTCAATAAATCACCCACCAACCACTTGTTACTCAGCTCTCTGTGATTGCTCTGCCCTCTATTCAGTATTTCCACATAAGTATTTACTTAAGGAACTTGAAATTACCTCCCTAAAATCACAAGCTACCAATTCCTCAAAAGGCTAGATAGGAAGGAAGACAAGATGATGTGAGCAACCAAAAAAAGAAGAATGATACACACAGTGGAAAACCTACAGTGCAATATGAGCATCACTTCAGAAGATATTTTACAATTATTAACCACACATTTAAACCTTTCTCTGATTGACTTGAAACATCCTGCACGTAGGTATAATACAGTTTGCAGTGATGACTACAGTGCTCCTCAGAGGCTTCTTAAAACACTACTAGAGAACAAAAGAATGAAGTGTTGTGATAACTGCCTCCTGAAGTAGCAAAGCAGTGCCAAAGGACTCCAGTCTTTTAAAGCTGTGATAACTGTTTTACAAGAGATCATTTCTACCTCCGCTGCCAATCAAGAGAGAGAAAAAAGCTCAGTGTATACTTACATTTCTATGGTAACGTGCCAGGCACATGAAATGTCATCAATTTTGGGCGGGAATAGAAGACTTATAATGTAGCAACAGCCAGCAAATCAATGTTCAAATTAGGCCAGGTTTCAGTGCATGAGAAAAAAATCCTGAGTCAGTTCTCACACTCCCAAAATGTATATCAGATCCAGAAGCTGCGAATAGAGCTCCTCACACAGGCAATATCTATTTAGTTTTGCTAATTATTAATAGAAAACTACTTTCAAGATGAAAGAGATCATCGAGGTTATAGCACTTTTTCTAGGTTTTGTAAGCTGGATATTGATTCTCGTATCACTACAAGATCAGTATTGGAAAGAATCCACCACAGATGGCAGCGTAATTACAACCTCCACAATCTATGAAAACCTATGGATGTCCTGTGCAAGTGACTCAACAGGAATCTATAACTGTCGAGACTTTCCATCCCTTTTTGCTCTTCCAGGTAAGTAAAAGCAGAAGTAATAATTGTCTAATGGCCTATTTATAATCATAAAGTTATGTATTACAGGATCCCAGAACAGACATTAAATTTACATCTCTTGTTTAACAAAAAAGAAGTTAGTTATAATAATTAACAAATAGCTTGGACTTCTATTAATATATATATATATATATATTTTTTACATTTTTGTGTGTTCCTGTTCAAATGTTTCTCTGATGATTCAGCTGTACGTAATAGCTGAGTATGCATTTTATTATCTGTAATGTCATACAGAGAGAAATGCAGCTTTATATTCTTTGACTGAAGCACATTTTTTTCTTCTGTGAGAGTCCAAAGTAGAAGACAGTCCATTAGAAAGAACATTCTTAACAAAAGAAAAAATAAATATATAAAGATAAATGTCTATATATAATATACAGCAATATCTGTGCTGTAATCCACAGGGGTTTGTCAAGATGCAGCAGCTGTGAAATCCAGTACAATGGCTTTGTAACATTTTTATGAAGCTTGTAACCTTTATATTTGTTGAGGCTGTACAAGAGTTGAATCCACCTTGAATATCCACTAAGATTGGAATGGATTACATTATAATTTTAGGTGTACATCTAAAAAAAAAAAAAAAAAAACAACCGTGCAAATATTATTATAGGGCTGTAAGATTATCATTATATTGCAGACATGCTTCTCTTTCCTCTGTATAATTAATTGTGTCCATTGTATTTAATGCAGTGCATACTGGACATCTTTTAGATCCTGCATATTTATACATGGTAATTGTATATTGTATCTAATAAGTGGTTGAGTCAAACTGTTCTTTATTCTTGTGGTACTTAATTCTTGTTGAGACTCTATGCCTAAAACTATACTATAATTCAGAACACCACAACAAACGACTGTATGTCTTCTTAAATATCTATAAAATTGGACATCGGGTGGATTTAAAGCAGTTAAAACAAACAGCTTGTTCAATTATTTATTTATTTTTGAGGTCTAAACCATATGGACTTGAGAAAAGTTTTAGGTCAAATGTACTTTTTGTCTGCGTGACCAGGGGGCTGCTGTGGTACCTCATCACCATGGTGATAAAAGCCTGATAATGAACAACTCTACATTTGTTAACAAATGAAGACAAGTCTTTTGGGCTTACTTGTCAGATAAGCAGGTTTATCTGTGGGGCAGAAAACCTGGTCATCCGCGGGTCAGTATGTGGAGACACACCTCACCCCTTCAGTGCCTTCAGCTTTCCCATCACCTCATCCATCACAGACACAGGATGAAGTGAGGAGCTGAAACGTGACTTGAATCCCATCAATAACGGTTTGATATTATTGACAAAGTGTTCAATAGCCAACGACAAAAGGTGACAAATAGCTTAAAGTCTATATACGTTAGTAAGCAGGTTTGAAGGTTGGACTTCACCTCTGTTAGGTTGGGTAAACATTTGGAGCCTTTGAAAAGGTTCAATAGAGTTGAGAATAATAGGGGAAATCATAAGTGGGCTATTTGGAATTAATCATTGATTTGTAGTTTTCTGTACCATCTTAGCTCGGGGGTTGCTGGGAATTGTTCTGGCACACCGAGACTGCGGGGCCAACAAAACCACACATTTGTGCAGGAAGATAGCTTGGAGAGTCAACGTTTGTATTTAGTGTTTTTCTCTCTGGATGAATCCACGCGGATTGGACAGAAGAAGCAAGGGAATATGAATGCGATAGTGGAAGCTTTTGCCTTCTTCCTGGGCTTTCTGGGCTGGTTGATGGTTGGGATTGCCCTTCCAAATCGATACTGGAAGGTTTCTACAGTGGATGGTAATGTTATCACCACATCAACCATCTATGAAAACCTATGGATGTCCTGTGCAACTGACTCTACAGGAGTTCACAACTGCCGGGATTTTCCATCTTTGCTTGCACTTAATGGTATGTGGCCAACACAGCAATTGTTTTATTAGTATTGATGACTACTTATCAGGCTTCAATAATAATCCACCCACTCATGGAATGATATTTTGAAGACTGTAGTGTAGTAAACAAAAAACAACAAAAAACACTTTACTCTTCAAGTAACTGTTTAGAAGTTGTGTAGGGACAATTGCTTTAATAATTGAGCACTAAAAAATGGTTCTCAGGCATATGTTATATACCATAAAACAGTTTGACCTTGAAAGATTCATTGGATCCAATCTAACACTGGAGAACTGAATATATTGTTTCCTTCCACATCTACTTGACTTAAACATGACCTGAGAATACCTCTTGAGCCTTCTACGGCACTTCCTATAATCAGCATTAAATAGGGGTAATATACCGTAAGACATGATAAGATGAGAAAGAATAAGTAAGCACAACAACAGGGAACCCAGACAAACAGATACTCATAAAATCATAAAAACTTGTTGATTTCGAAGAAGTAATGTTTATGAACATTTCTTAGGGTCTGTTAACTACCTTAGTCGAAACTACCTGTTTAAGAATCAGTTAAGGTATATAAGTGTAAATATTTACCAAGACCAACATGATAACGCTTGATGACGCTTTCCTGGTATCGACAAGAATCAAGTGGTAGACTTTTCTCTATCATTCAGTCATTTTACTCAGAAAGTGTCACCATTAGATGCCTTACCCCAGTCTTTAACCACAAGTTAATATTTTTGTCAAGGCTTCAACTCATCACAGGGAGAAATACAGATCTAGTTCCAACTTATATTATATATATTTCAGTCTTTATCAGATGGGAGATGAGAGCAAAAAGGTTGATACATTGGTTAGGAATCAAACCTGACCCATTTAGACAAGTGAGAATCATTAGATGTTGTTTTAGGGGAGCATTATTGCAAGCGTAAGTGTATTATCATTTATTTTTTTAATGTTTGCACACAGGGTACATTCAGGCCTCCCGGGCACTGATGATTGCTGCCATCGTGTTTGGGACCTTTGGGCTCGTGGCAACTCTTGCAGGAATGAAGTGCTCAAAAATAGGAGGAGAAAACTACATCCTGAAGGGGAGGGTTGCTGCAATTGGAGGAGTGTTCTTTCTACTGCAAGGTAAAGACATTAGGATGGATGAAATTGCCATGTAACAAGGCAAACAAACAAAAAAAAGCATGAGAAAATGTTTGGTCAGAGGACATTTTCAAACAAGTTCCATGTTTATGATACTTTAAAATGAAAAATCTAGATGAAAATATTCAGTACCCCAAGCTAAGCTTAGAAGATCAAAAATACACTCTCTATCTTGACGCAGAACACCTAAAGAGATAAACACGTCTGTTAATCCAAACTCTGTGTACAGAAGACAAGCTATCAGAAAATGGGTCACCAGTTCAAAAGGTCCCTACTCTAACAAACCTGCTGATGCACAAACTCCTGCTTTTACCAAAGGACTGTCAGAATAGGTGACACTAATGTAAAATACAAAATGTGATGCAGGAAGAAGAGACTGATAATTACCCTGTAGTTATAGAATTCACACACACACACACGTACATAGGCCTGAATACACAATGAGTTCATTAGAATTACTCTTCCTATTTATTGTGATGTAATTTGAGACATTTTAAAATAAAAAGCAGTGATAGTGTGATGGTTTTCGCCTCATCAACAGCCCTTCAGCACTCAGTTGACTTCAAGATTAAGTATTCAGTTTATCTCTTTACAATCTAGTTTTAACATCATTAATTTTATCTTAGCTTGTAAGTATGTGTTCTTGTTTGCACTGAAAAAGGTCCCACTTGTCTAAAGTAAACAATGTTTTGTGTTTTGCAGGGATTTGCACCCTGATTGCCGTGTCTTGGTATGCAGCCAATATCACACAACAGTTTTTTGACCAGTTCTATCCAGGGACTAAGTGAGTCAATACAATCTGTATCAATATTTCAGTGAGTTCAAAGAAGTGGAACGACAACTGAATGTTGTTGTTTACCATGGAGTAATTGATAATACTTGTATACTGATGTGTAACTATATGTAATGATAACATGTTAAATGTTCTTGTATCACAGGTATGAGATCGGAGAGGGCCTGTACATTGGCTGGTCTTCAGCTGTGCTTGCCATTTGTGGAGGAAAATTGATGTGCTTGCAAAGTCAAAAGACCTGCAATGAGTAATCAAACGCTTGATATTGTCCTACTGCGTATGGGAGAATTGGTGCTTATTCTCATATTTGTCTTTTGTGGTTCAGGCCATATCCATACCAGCCATCCTCCAGAGGACATGTACTGTCAACAGTGGCAACGTCTCAGTCTGCACCAAGCAACTATGGAAGAAATGCGTATGTCTGATTGTGGAAAGCCAGCTGAGTTGGAGTCAATTACCATTCTGAATGCACTATGGCAGCATTTACAAATTTCTGATCACTGTTTAAAGGTTTAAGTGCAGTAACCTTGATCTAATTTGGGGATCTATCCAATCTAAACCTTTAGGGATACGTTTTTGATGTATAGCAATTTGTAATGTGTATGTAGTGTGAAAATGACTGTTCCAGCATATATGTTCTTATACTAAATTGCTGTGAGCTTACTGATATTGGATCCTTTAATAACCTTATATTGTCAAACATTGTGTGTGTTCAAGTCTATAAAGTTTTGTGTTAGTACATAGTGTTAATCGTTATATATATATCCATATATCCATGTATCCAAAACCTGAAGCAAGTTTTCTGGTTGGGAAAGACAAGAGCTGCACCCCCTCAACAGCTTGTTACCTTTGCAACATGATCAGAATGCTGGATAACCATCCCGCTTACTTGTCTCCAGAAAAGGCTAGAAACTCAAAAAGCTGAATTTGATTCTCACCTCTGAACCAGAACACTTGATTAGCATAGTTGAAACAAACAAATGATTCAGATTTGTGAATCTTCAGCACGCAGATATCACATGTTTAATTAGATGGATTTTATATATAAATATTTAGTAGTTTGCACTAAACCATGATAATGTTAATGAGATTATGATTTCCATCAAAGAGAGACGAGCAGTATAAAACAATAGCGCCGGTTCCTGTGTTCAAATAAAGGAGTTTTAGGTTACAGAGCTTGTTTGCACATCATCCTATTCTTTTACCTTTTACTCTATTAATAATATACACCATGTAGTCACAGCATTCCCTAACAGCTCACTCACACAGATAAATTAAATGTACATGAATGTATTTTTTCTCATGACCTCAAATTCATCAAATCAATTTCAAGAGAGTGGCATCTTCCAAGATCAAACAGCAAATCCAGTTGCCTCTGACTTAGTACTTTTACACTGTGTCATGCAGATCATCATATGCCTTCAGTGTACTGATCATACAGAACTAAGTGCAAAAAAAAAAGCTCAATGTGCCACCTGCTGGAAATATGTGGTGTCACATCTGAGACTGGCTTTCTTTACCCAGTATCACCAGATCCTATAGATTTACAGCATCTCAGTTAATTGCTCTAGTAATTTTGTTTAATTATATGTTCCCAAATGTTAATATAGAAAATGCCTAGTGAATTTTTAGTGAATAATGACAAAGCTTAACCACATTTTCAGTAAGCTGCAACACTGCATCACATATTTTACCTCTGAATTGGTATCACATGCGGATCCTCCAAATATAATTGTCTCTCAAAGTGTAAAAGTAAAGGGTATATCCAACAACCATGAATCCTATATGGACAGAAGACACAAACCATCAAAAACACAAACAGGAAGAATACTAGAGAAATGAACATCTCTCGATAAATATAGTGCAGTGATTGTGCTTGTGTTCTGAATAAAAAATGGTGACTTAATTTCAAGTCTGGGGTCCAAATAATCATGACTGAACTACACACACATTCATCCATTGTCACTCATACTGACACTAATCACTAATACTGACCAATACTGCTATAACTCTATTCTTTGAGTGGTATTTCCTTTGTCACTGAGCAAGGATTATGATATTTTTTCTCACATCCACATCCATGCATTCTTACTAATCTGACAGAGCATTACGATTTATGAGGCAAATAGATGTGAATTTGAACAGTTGAATCAACTGAACACTGATTATGTGTCTGTTGTGTGTGTGAGTGAGCTGTACCCAGCTGAAACCTCACCAAGAAGTATTTCCTCTGTCACAGATCAAAGATTAGAATTTTTGTGCAGAAACTTTAGCTGACCTCCAGTTTCAACTGTAAGCTCTTATCTAATAACAACAGCTAAGATTAAAAACGACTTTGCTACAACAAACAGCCTATTAGTCAAAAAACAGGTTGTAAAGAAATGACTTTGCTCATGCTATGGATCACATCCCTCCACTGTACTCATCTCAAAATTTTACATCTAAACTGGCTGTAAGAAATAACATTACACCGGCTATTAATCACCTCCTCCCACTGCACGTCTAACCAGCTTACTGGTATACACTGAGACAACATTAATGTTATTTGTTCCACATAGATAATGACAATTATGCTGGAGCTGGATGTCTAATGTATTTTATGGGTTAAATCTATCTATGTCACTGACTCACCATTATCAATCTCGCTATTTCTTTGCTGTCTTCTTTTGTTGCAGCACGTACTTTGAAATCCATGTTGACAAACACAGAAGAGCAGAGTTTCAACTCTCTTTACCTACCACAGCCCCCCCTGCCACAGACAAGTAAAATGACCAACCAAAACACTGCCATGTTGACAATATAACACAGGCACAGTTCAGATGCAGTTGTGTTCCATATACAGTTAAGTAATATACAGTTATGTTTTTAAATGTAATTTTTTTGTATTTAAATTAATATCAGGGTTTAAAGTTTCACATGAAACCCCGTATTATAGCAGAATTTGAATATTCTTACAACAGTGCTCAGTGGGAGTTACAGTCGTATTTGTTTTTGTCTTTTAAAGAAAAAAATGAATTGAATTGTAGGGCACAGAGAAGCTTTTTTTGGCACTGCCGTACAAAGGGTGACTGTTTATTGCAGAAGACAAAAAGAAAACAACCAGCAACACACGTGCATATTTTCCTTGGAAATCTGCTAATCTTTAGGTGCTTCATTTGCTAAATTGTCCAGGTTTTGTCCATCAAAACGTATTAAGTGCAAGCCTTCAGTAACGGTGAGGTCCTGAGCTCCTTTAGCAGCATAGAAATCTCGAGAGGGAGTATTCCAGTTCAACACGGACAGCTGCAACCGCACACACTGCTTCTTTTTCCCCACCTGAGCAAACACAACAGTCCTTTAGTTGATCATGCATCATCACCACAGTCACACAGGACAGCTGGTCAACAATACTTTCAAACTGCTTAAAGTTGTAAAGAAATTTTCAAAAACCTTTTCATACCTTTTATGTGCTACTACACCACAACTATAATTAAATAGTAACACATTCTTACCTCTGCAACTTTGCTCAGTAAACCCTTGCCAATGCCATTTCCTGCAGAGAAAGCATGTGGTTGAAAATATATTTACTTGGAGAGAAAACATTTATAAAATAGGTAAATTAAGAATGCTGTTTATTTTTTTAAAATGTGATTCAAAGACAGCATGTAAAGAGCAAATATTACACAGTGTTTTCTATATAGGCTTTACCCACAACACTGCATCACATATTTTACTTCTGAATTCTGGCATCACATACAGATCCTCCAAATATACTGAGCATCCTCTCCACCTGTACTGTAAGTGTAAAAGTAAAGGGCATATCCAACAACCGTGAATCCTGTATAGACAGAAGACACAAACCATCAAAAACACAAACAGAGTTCCAGAAAAATGAAAATTTCTATAAATATAGAGCAATAATTGTGCGTGAGTCTTGCATAAAAAATGGAGACTTAATTTCAAATGTGGGATCCACATTTCCATGATTGAACTACACACACAGTCATGCATTGTCACTCATGCTGACCAATACTGCTATAACTCTATTCATCAAATAGTATTTCCTTTGTCACTGAGCAAAGATTATGATTTTTTTCTCAAGTGCAACAACCCTTACTCACTTAAGTTTCAGCTGTGACCAGGAATAAGAGAACTACACTTGACTCTGTTGATTTATGAGGTGGTACATGAATAGTTGAGATTTGGAGGAAACTAAATGGTATATCTGAAGAATGAGGGAACAGACCTTGTATTATCTGCGTAAGATGCTGACAAGTTCAAAGCCAGCAGACAAGAAAGACTACAATCAAAAAGGCCTTGATCCACACTTTACCTTCTTTTGATTTATGCTCCTCAGGTACTGCAACGAGACTGCAGACTGTAACATCACGCTCCAGTTCTAAAGTAAAACAAGATGGATAACTTATCCTCATCTTTCTATTTGTAGGTATACTGTATACTTGAGACACTTGACAAATAAATGAAAGTTTTTACAACTTAGCTCTTATCTAATAACGACAGCTAAAATTAAAAGTGACTTTGCTACAAAACAGCCCGTTAGTCAAAAAACAGGTAGTAAAAAAATGACTTTGTTCAAGCTATGGATCACATCCCTCCACTGTACATCTCAAATTTTTACATCTAAACTGCAGGTTTTACTCAATTTCCACAATCAATGATAAAGTTGGAAGAATTGCCATCAACCCTTCCCACCCACATAACCATGTTTTTAAAATATTTCCCATGGGGAAGTGATCCTGTCTTACTAAAGATTCAACACTGCTGAACAAACTCTGCTCCTGCTTATTAAACTAACCGTAGTCTCATTACTGTTACTGATTAGTGCACTCTGTTTAATATTGGCCACACCAGTCTTTACTGTTCTTTAATAAGTAATCACACACTGCACTCACACATTGTTAGACACAATGATACAAACCCCGTCCTACTTCTACAGTGGTGGAAAAAAAGTTTTTGGACACCTTTAAAATTTCACACAATCTCAAATATTATGAAATATTTGGGGAAAAATCTTTTATGTGTTTCAAAAGGTGTGGCTGCATTAGACAGACACAAACAAATACAAATGATATTTTTTTGTTTATTGTTTAAAACTAACAAAACTAAGTTCTTGGATACAGTGCTCCTGCAGCCAAGTTCTACTGGCCCTGGATGTGTGGCAAGGGGCATTATCTTGTTGAAACATCCAGTTTTGACCTCGACGGAACAGTGTACGTGCAGAAGGGAGCATGTGGGTTTCGAGAATGGCACAATACTTGGCAGAGTTCAATGTGCCATCACAGACAGTGAGATGACCAACACCAGCAGCACTCATGCATCCCCAAACCATGACACTGCCTCCATCATGCTTGACAGTAGGTACTGTACATGCTGGAGATAATGCTTCGCCTGGCCTTCTGCGTACCCTCATATTATCAGGAGGAGGATAAAGCTGGAAACTGGACTCATCTGACCACAGAATCTTCTTCCAATTCCTGGCTGTCCAGTTCTTGTGTGCTTGGGCCCAACGACGCCGGGCTAACCTCTCATTGATCAGGGGCTTCTTGACAGCCTTGTAGGACCTTAAGCCATGATCTAAAAGTCGGCCACGTACAGTGCAGGTGGAACACTGGACACCAGTTTGGTTTGACCACTGCTGCTGAAGCTCCTGTGATGTCATTCGACGGTTTTTCCTGCACATGCAGATCAGGATGTGGTCATTTCTTGCTGAAGAAACCCTTGGATGCCCAGATCTTGGTTTGTCTTCCAAGCTGTTGGTTCGTCTGTATTTCTGCAGAGTGTATCCAACTGCTGAAGGACTGCATCTGCACTTCCTGGCTATCTGGCAGCAGCTGTACCCTTCCTGGCTGAGAATCTGTATCTTCAGGCGTGTTTCCTGTGTTAGGTTCCTTGTTTTAGCCATTTTTGTCTCTGAAGAACTTCAAATGTGCTGGCTTTATATAGACACGAAGCACGGCAACAAAAATTGTGTCTTTTAATAAAAAGCACAACCTTCATTAGTGGATCACTGGTACCAAAATGACACAATACTCAAAATTTCTTATGTATTTTTATGGAACCAATCAATTTTAAGTTTTTAATGGCTTTTTTAGGATTTGTGTAGTATTTTGGCTGAAGAAATTGCACTTGAAGATCTAAGAGTGATTCTTAGTACAATATTTCACAAATACATGGGGTGTCCGAAAACTTTATTTTTTAATATTGATATATCCTAGCAGGAAAAACACATGTTTAGATATAATGATTAATAATGGGTTAACCCAATACGTTTTGCCAGGTTATGTGTCTGATGCCACCTTTGCATGGCTTCCTGGGACACTTGAAACTGAGACATTTTTGACTAATGTTCTTAGTTTCACCTGAGTTTTTCCTGCTCAGAATTGCCTTCAGAAAGGACTAAAACTGTGTATAGTAATGCATGTACTGTTGTTAGCAGTGTGTAGCTCAAAGTCAGAAAACATCTCCTCATTCTGTTTGTCTGACGATGGTCTTTCAGGATACTCTCAAATAAAACAATGAATACATAGCTAACACTTACACACTAGTTGTATACTTATCAATAATTAACCACGTTTTGGCACGTTTTAATAGGCCTTTTTCTTGGCAAACATTTTGACGTCATTACAGGAAAGGCACAGGTGTATTTAATAACATTAATGATGCCTGTAAAGGTCTTGGTAATGTGAGTTGGCCAATATTAACGTTATTTGTTCCACATGGTTTACTTTATATATACATTTTAATCTATCTGTCTGTCTGTCTGTTAAGTCAAACTTACCCTCATGTGATATCTGCACTTGGTCGGGCATTTTTACAAAAACAGCCAGCTCCTGAAAAGCAGCATTTTATAACGTTACGAGTAAATGTAAATGTAGCCTGTCATTTGACAACTATACCAAAAGAAATATAGTTGTTGTTAAATCAAATTAAGTTGGTCCGTTAAGCCAATGGATACTAACGTGCTTTCATTGTGAATCACAACCCGCTGTAGAGAGGAGTTAGCTAACATCACAGTTCACACCGTTGACAATTACTCACCATTATCATTCTCGATATTTCTTTGCTGTCTTCTTTCGTTGCAACGCGTATTTTGAAATCCATGTCAACAGCAGCAATCAGTGCAGCAGCCAGTCCTGGTGCCTAACAGAAGTAAAAAAAAAAAGAAAAAAAGTCCCAACTACAACTCTAATCGTGTGGACAACACAACACAGGAAACGACTCAGATGCAGTCATGTACCTTTCAAAATAAAATGTAAATCAATTTAGAGGTGTATAAAGATATATGGTCATGTTTGTAAATTGAATTACATTTTGTATTTCAGTTAATAACAGGACTTTTTAGCTTCATATAAGACCCATATTATAACGTATACTCCTACAAACAACTTTCCAGTTTGATATGCCATAAGACAGCACAATATGATTATTCCTATAGCAGTGGACAGCAGAGGCTTAGGTTTTTTTCTCACACGTTTCTTTTTAAGAAAAATAAAATGAATTGTTTCCTCCTCTTGACCTACTGCAGCTCTGGCCACCGACTGAGGAAGCAATTATGGAACGTAACTGATAGCGTTTCTTTTTTAACTCCACAACATTTCAGAGACAATATTGTCTATTATAAAGTTTTCATATTCATAAAACAATGTTTTGTTGGAATAAAACATGATGCATCCTGTAGATTTAACTAATAGTATGAAAAGTAAAGTTAAAACCTGAATGCAATTTTACTTGAATTGAGTTGCAAAGAATAATGTGTGCTTGTTTGAACAGTTCCTACACTAAGTCAAAACAACATAAAAGATGAACATCAAATATATAAATAAAACACTAAAAACACAAGAAGATAAAGGAATTCATACAAAATCATTTCACGAGCAGAGAATAGAAATCAATTTGAATATAAGCTGAAACATTACAGATCTCACAGACTGACCTTGGGTGTTTTCATTGGGCATTAACATATTTACACAATCATCGTACTAGTTTTATCAAGAGTTCCATATTCCTTCATACACTAGAGTTTAACCCTTGTTCAGCCCAACAACTCCCAAAGTCTAGCCTGGTCAACACAAAAAAATCTCAACTACCCATACAAGTCTAAGTGTGGCGACTGTGCTCGCCCAGGAGACTCTGGACTGACCATCTACCCCTGCTTTAGTGAAATAGTGTTCATACAGCACAGAGCTCTTTGGGCTCCAAAGAGGAAGAGGCAGACGAGGCAGAGAGCAGCCCACTATGGGGCCACAGGTCGTGAACCCCCAGGCGCCTGCCAGCCTCCAGTTTCCTACCAAAGGCTGCAAGGTCGGCGGTATCAGAATGTAAAAAGTACACAGAAGACTGGAAGAGCTGAGGCATTACCTGAAGGAAATATAAAAAGAGAGATTAATTCACAGTCGTGGAGGAGTTGTAGATTTTATAGAGAAGAATGCAGTAAAACCTAATTGCTGCACCAATTGCACCACAATTAATAAAAATTAAGGTTATACATCTGTATTTATGATATTAATGATTGTTGCTTGTTAGCTATATTTTTAGGCCACCAGGCGACCCATAGTATAGGCACCTGAGGTACCCTGTGGATATTCTCATGGTGGTCGCAGGAACAAAAATTTGATGAGTGTAAAACTGACAAAATCAAAGTGTCGCTGAAATAGGCAGTTTCGCACTATTAAGGCGACGATGTACTTTATTGCCGGGGAGATGGCTGGATGAACCCCGGCCGAGGAGACATCAGGGTGAGGGAGCTGAACCCAATGATGTTGGGAGTGCGAGGCCCTGTCACCAACTTAACCCACTCTGTGAGACTGAAAGAGTGGGACGAGGCTGCAAGAAAATGCTCATCATCTCCTCCAAATCTTTACACTTTATCTGCACTAATTCTATAATTTTACCATGTATTAAATAAAATTGTGTGATTGTTAATGTGGTTCTGTTGACTTGCTGAGCTTGCAGTGCCAAGTTGAGTCCTTGTCATTACATGGGAGTGAAAATAATTTAGGTAACTAGAGGTCTTGTTTATACCGTCTAATGCTGTCGGGCTGAGGTCGGATCTTAGCAATAACACTTGCACAGTGTTTCTTTGAAAAGAAGTCAAAAACACATTTGGTAGTAGTGAAACATAAGCATCATTCGATACAAATTAAAACAATTACTGAGGTCAGGTTGTTTTGTGAAATGTTAACTGTTATATTTTCAAATGTATGTCTGTAAAAAGTCAGTTCATTTTAAATGGATAATTGTTGATTTTATTTTATTAACAGTAAGAGGCTTTTGAACCATGGTCAGCCTCATCTTAACAATATTGGAGACCATCATCCTTCCATCACTGCTTTGATGCTATAATCTCTACAGTGTCGGTAGATACCTAACGCCTTAATCACCCACAGAGGACAAAACTGTGGAAGTTAGTACTATTGGAAGAGGAATGATAAAAGATTCAAGCAGCCAGAATCGTCTGCATCAGGTCAACTATTATCAATCATTTACACTTGAATAACTGCCATGAGGGTCATACCGTTTACTTGAACCATGTTTATCTTTGCTCTATTAATGCAAACCGCCAGTCTTATATATTTTGGCCTAACTCAAACCCACCTAGTAAAAAAGTCTGCACACACGGGACTGATATTGTTGGTCGAAATTGAAGAAGCTGCAACTTTGGGCCGCGATATGAAGGAAAGTCTCGTAGAAGCCCAGTGGGTTGTCACCATCTGGTCGCACAGCTGCTTACTCACTATACACGCCACCACAGCTGGATGAGCTCATGCATAGCAAATACAGATAGAAAAATCATATTAGAATTAAAGCACTTGTTGAGATGTGACCCCTCAAAAGAAAACATAACATGCTGTTTGTTTTGCTTACTCACATATTTCTCCAAATAAGGTGGTTGTCTATTGGGAGCTTTGACCATTCGCATTAGATAAATCAGAAGAGCCAAGTTGTTCTGCACCACATTTACACGAACCTTTGAGGAGAGCATAATGTCAGGATAGATATGACTGGGCGTTTGATATGAGGTGAGTAATGTTTCAGAACATTATAAAAGTTGGAAAAGATGCTCACTCCTTCAGAAATAAATGTGCTGAATCTCGGAAGCATCTGGTACAGTCCAGGGTCTGTAGCGATACTCTGCAGAGCTTCCTGAATGATGCAAGAGGGGAAAAAAATCAAACAAAAGTGACAGGACAAACAATGTTTAAACAATAATTTGAAAATTTGTCATAATCCTGTAACTGAAAAAATGAGAAAAAACAGACAGGCAGGACTTACTGCTCTCTTAGCTTCACAGGAGCCAACACATGCTTCTGTGATCTCCTTGTAGTAGAGCTGCTGTTCCACAGACAGTTCATGAGTGCTGCGTGGCTTCAACCTTATTAGACCCTTCTCCTTTCCTGAAAGACCTCTCTTTCCCCAAAGGACTGTCAGAATAGGTGACACTAATGTAAAATACAAAATGTGATGCAGGAAGAAGAGACTGATAATTACCCTGTAGTTATAGAATTCACACACACACACGTACATAGGCCTGAATACACAATGAGTTCATTAGAATTACTCTTCCTATTTACTGTGATGTAATTTGAGACATTTTAAAATAAAAAGCAGTGATAGTGTGATGGTTTTCGCCTCATCAACAGCCCTTCAGCACTCAGTTGACTTCAAGATTAAGTATTCAGTTTATCTCTTTACAATCTAGTTTTAACATCATTAATTTTATCTTAGCTTGTAAGTATGTGTTCTTGTTTGCATTGAAAAAGGTCCCACTTGTCTAAAGTAAACAATGTTTTGTGTTTTGCAGGGATTTGCACCCTGATTGCCGTGTCTTGGTATGCAGCCAATATCACACAACAGTTCTTTGACCAGTTCTATCCAGGGACTAAGTGAGTCAATACAATCTGTATCAATATTTCAGTGAGTTCAAAGAAGTGGAACGACAACTGAATGTTGTTGTTTACCATGGAGTAATTGATAATACTTGTATACTGATGTGTAACTATATGTAATGATAACATGTTAAATGTTCTTGTATCACAGGTATGAGATCGGAGAGGGCCTGTACATTGGCTGGTCTTCAGCTGTGCTTGCCATTTGTGGAGGTGCGTGTCTGATGTGTGCTTGCAAAGTCAAAACACCCCATGAAAAAATGTGAGTATCTGTTGCTAAAACATTTGATATTGTCCTACTGCGTATGGGAGAATTGGTGCTTATTCTCATATTTGTCTTTTGTGGTTTAGGCCATATCCATACCAGCCATCCTCCAGAGGACATGTACTGTCAAC
>BRZM01003666.1:0-26999 GCA_033238685.1 Lates japonicus
GATCCTGATTTAATATGGTAAGGGCTATAGATGTGTGTGAATTGTAGTGTTGTATTGTAATCCCCTCTGCTATGAGATTTCATTGCATTGTATCTTGACTTTGTTGCATTGTTGCATGTGTGACCTTGCGATTTCTCCCTCAGGGTAAGGATGACATCACCGGGGAGCCACTGATTCAGCATGATGATGACAAACCAGAAGCCCTGATGGCCAGACTGAGACACTACAAGGATGTGGCCAAGCCTGTCATAGACTTATACAAGTCAGTAAACACTTAGTTTGCAGAGGGAGCAAACTTCAAATATTTTTAGTAGCAATTTTACTTATTTCCCAAAAATGCACTGTACATTTTTAGATTTATTTCCCACAGGTACTGAGTAGTGTCAGTTGTTGCTGACAATATATTGAACTCAGATTGAGATAGACAACTCGGCTGAGCAGGCAACTGTCTAGACACCCAAGGGCCCCAAACTCCCCAGACTCACTGTGTGTTAGCTGACTCTGCAAGCCATTATTATCTTATCCTGTCGTGTAGAGGTGCCCGGTCCTCTCATGCCAAATATTCCTAGATAAAATGATGTTCAATAAAATGAATATTTAGAAACTATTACAACTGTAGCCACAACATTCTCTCCCTCTGTTTTGTTCTGCTTTTTCACTCAGGTCACAGGGAGTCCTACACTCATTTTCTGGTACTGACACAGACAGGATTTGGCCGTATATCAACTCTCTCCTCAGCACCAAGATGCACACACAGCCAACAGATGCCTGCCAAACACAGACGCCCTGACAGAGTACTCTGAAATAAAAGACCTCAGGGAAACATCAAGAGGCAGCCAGAGGAAGTGGGTTGATGTTTCTGCGTGCTGGCCTTGGTGTCAGTTTTCAGCTTCCTCATTAATGGTGGGGTTTAGGGAAATGGACTAGGACACTGATCAAAACTGTAGTCAGCCAACATGTCTGATTCAGTCACCAGGTGTTTTTTTTCCAAATGAATAGTTGTGTGCAAATATTTCAAGAGATTTATACTGTCAATTGTGTTGAATTCCACATTGTCCTTGTAAAAATGTCCAGATTCTTCTAGGCAAACAAATCAAAGTGAATCACTTTTGTAAATTGTAATGTCACACAAGCACTTGTCATGAAGCAATTCTTTATAAGTCAGACTTTTTATTTTTAAGTGTTAAACACTGAATATAAATCTCAATCAGAGGAACCTGGTGATGAAATCAAAGGCCAAACACATAAAAAGTACATACAGAATACAAGATTTTTTTCACAGTAACTCTCTCAATATAATAAAGTGTTTCACTCCAACATTAACAAAACATTAAATATGTGAAACAAAACTCTATAAAATTATTGTTGGTACAGTATAAAAGCAAACATAGGAAATATTACTTGAATAGTCTGTTATCTAATATATGACTGTTACCTCTATGAATATATTCAATATAATTTTGGAGTGAAACATTGAAATGGCTGTTCAGTGTACACATGCTTTTTGACTTTCTTAAACTGAGGAGTTGTAGTTTTTACTGAGTCGAATACGCACAAAAAAAACATCTTTATAAAGTTGTAATCATAGCTTTAAGTTTCAGATTAACTGAATTGTTTTGCATCGTATCTAAAACCAAAATCAAAGTTTTTTTTTGTTTTGGTTTTTTTCAGAAAACTGAAGCTTTTGCAGGCCTGTGAGCTACATATAATGTCTACAAGTCAGCTGTTACACACTGTATGTAACTATTCCGCAGGGCCAGTTTCTAATTCTTTGGCTTTATCAGCTCAGTGTGTCTAGATTATATACATCAATTACTTAAACAATGCACTGTGTAAACTGCTATTATTTTGTGCTGGAATGCTGCAGAGTTGCGTGCAGACGTGCTCGGGTTGGTGCTGAACAGGTAAACAAAGCACTCAGTCACTCTACAGCACACTCTGTGGCTGGGATGAAGACCAATGTAGAGAATATAGAGTGCCTTCAATGTTGTTACTTTCCTTTAAATACATTATAAAGTTGCCTTAAGATTTTGATCTTCAGAATCTCATGATATTATTGTCAGGATGTCATGTTTATGCAGTGTAGTTCCACTTTAAAAAACTGCTGGATTAGTAAGTGATAGGTCATGTTTATGAGTCTGACAGGGTCATACATGTAAATGTCTTAGTTTTCAGATTGTTTGAATGTAAAATTCGTCGTTGCACCGTGAACAACTTGAAAAATGACCTAGTTTTTCAATTTTGTATTTTTTTTTATAACTGATTATTTAAGGTTCATGGTATATGATCTGTCATTTGAAATCTAAAAATATCAACCACATCAGAGATAATAGCAAAAAATAGCACAATAATGTGAGTTTGCTTTTTGTAATAAAACAAGCACACTAGTGACCACGTTTTCCAGCTCTGTCAGTGCTGGTCCTGTAGTTTTGTAACTCTCTAGTACTTTCTAGTTAATCACCTTAATTCATTTTGAAGCCTATGAATAGCAGCATACACTAATTCAGTGAATAACCATAGATAACACACACAAAAAAAACATGTCATTTCCTTTATTGAGTTTAAACTGCCTTCTTCTTCCTGTTTATATACATTTTGGGTATCACTGTTTATTTTTGGGTTAGTTTTTGTTTTCCTTATCTGGGGTCCAAAGATTGTGGGTATTGTATGGTGTACAGATTGTACATTTAAGGTTGACTGGACTGTCATACTGTGGAAGGAAGACCAAAGAAGAAGAAACACACTGACTCTTTCACTTTTTTCACAACTATTTGTTGCTTGGGCGACAACTGGATAAGATGCCTATGTCAGCAACTTGCCTGTCCTTGTCTCAGTGTCCCCAGCAGCTAAACTCTGTATGCTCATTTGATAAAATAGGAATCTGTCCAAAGAGTCTGTAGAGAGAGAGAGAGAGAGAGAGTGTATGATTTACGCTTTGGTTTTTGTTGTGGAGCTCAGTCTGTGTTGTTGAATGAATGGTCGTGGTGTCAAAGTGTTGAGGGTGTGTATGTGACCACACCCCACTGCTGTTGTGCAACACCACAGTGGATTTTTTCTTCCCTATTTTTATACCATGCTGTCCAAACATGCTACATTCCAAGAACAATAAAACTATTTTCTCATGGCTGTATGCATGCTTTGTATGACTTCAGTTGTTATGCAACAGAACTGTAACTACTGCACAGGCATACACCTGTCTTCTTTATCTATTGTGTAAAATTAGCCAGTGTTTTGTGTGAGACTACCAGGTAATTCATACTAATTTGGTTATAATAGGTTCAGACATGATTTGCTTGTGCAGTAGAAGCTTTAAACATTTATTTCTCAGTTCAAACATACTGTAAGCAAGAGGGCAGTGTAACCACAAAAAGCCAAAACATGAGAGTCAGGCGTGACTGCTTACATGTATATACACACATTCTCTTTGAGTTTTAAATAGTTATGACCAGGTTTTTGTTCACCCCCCCCCCCCCTCATAGGTCAAGTTTGGATTTTTAGAGGTGGTGTTATCTGGTTGGAACTACACAGAAACGTACTTATAAAACTGTAAAGAATCTCTGGATATACTCTACATTTTAGACTTTGAGTTTCTTTCTTTCTTTCTTTCTTTCTTTCCAGCAAACATAAGAATAATGGAAAAAAAAAAAAAAAAAAAAAACTTTGCTCCACCCTTCGTTGCTCCTTCATCTTTCACATCATGCGAGAAAAACAGGAAGCAGCAGGACGGTGTACAATCTTACACTTAAAACAAAAGCTAGACACCCTCACTCTGAAAACACACGCATGCATACGTGCACATAAGGAATACTGCCTGTGTCCTATCTCCTCCTGTCTCGTCTAATCCTCTCAGATCTGTAAATAAACCCCATGTGCACTGGAGCCTGCGTGGAACTCCTGCTCTGCTCCCATGTCACGGATTACAGTGTGATCAGCTGTGTTTACCTTTGACAGAGGGTGCAGTGCTGTTTGTGCATGCATGAATCCTGATGCAGACTTAGACGAAGAGCAGTGTTTTCACCTGTATAACAAAAGAGCTATTGTCACAGTGTGGCCAAAAGCTGAAATGCAGCGCAACTGGTGTTGTGTTTCAGGATTTATTTATCGCCTCGTGATCATTGTTGTTATGGGGACCTCTACTGTAGGGAAGTGGTGCACTGAGGTCTTGAGACCTCAGCAATGACTTAATACAATTTTGAATCTTTTTAATAATGCTTGTATTGTCGGTGCATATCATTAGTATCGATTTCTCTCGTTTGTAATTAAGAAGATTTTCTATAGCAGATTAACACGAGGGCATTCAACCAGCCCGTTTCTAGAATCCACTCCAGGTTTTAGGGAGCTGGTTCAGTCACACAGGATGCGCTGAGCGGCGCAGTTTCCACTGTACAGATCCATGAACAGCCACACTCCCCCCACTTGCCTGGTTTAAGCCCATCCACATTTTCTACAGATCTACCATTCGCCATCGCGGTACCTTGTTTGTAGCTCATATGCCAAAATGTGATTATATGGTGATGCCGTAGCCCGGCGCTGCCTCTGTAAAATTTACCGACAGGTTAACAGGGAACTGCCTTGGAATAACTCTAGGACAGTGTGTCCTCACTGGCCGTTTAACGCTTTGACCTTTGACTGGCAGCGAATGCAAATCAAAGGTCGGTGTCGGTGAACGGAGCCGGGGTTCAAAGCGTATCTCCACCACGGCACAAGACGGCGCTCCCGGGAGAATGGTAGAAAGCGCTCCGCAAGGTAAAGCCATTTACAGGAATTACATTTTTTTTTTTACTCATTCGCTGTGATTCGAGTGTCGTGTTAAATAGACATGTCATGTATCTGAGAGCAGGCTGAGAGGAAGAGAGCATCATGATGTGTGTGTGGATGTTACATAATATCAGTCTACCTCTGGAAATTCTGACCACTATCATCCCCCCCCTCGCCCCCCTTAGTGCATCTCTGCTCGGTGGACAGACAGGTTATCATCAGCTGCTCCGAGAGGAGATGATCCGTTTTTCCCTCAATTATGAGACACGTTCATATGAAATCATAAACTTGTCTCCGTGCTCCGGGGCCTCTATTTGACTAGATGCGCACACGAGCATCATGAATGACATCATTTGGGTTATTTTTGTCAGGTGTCGATTTATTTATTTTTTCTTATTTTCCATGACATGTTCTATCGTTTCTGAGCAAGAATCATCATCGCTGTCGTTGCTTTATCCTAACGATAAATGATATGAATGAGTGTGAAGGTTGCCACTTTTTTCCTGTCAGCTGATGATTTCGGTAACGGCATTTCAGGACACCTTTAAAGGCGCATGACACCCCGTCTGCAAATCAGTTTTTACAGATCGAATATCAGGAAGCCAGATGTTAGAGATTTACAAACGACAGAGCCCCAGTTATCACGTTGTATTTGAATGAGAGGTGTCTTCTATCTTCATCATCAGTATTATCAGAATCACCATCTTCATCATCCAGGGCTGGCCCTATGTTGAGAGGACAGCTCTTCTCGTGTGTTGACCAATAGCGCTCCGTTACATCACCACCGGCGTCACGCACGTCACGTGAGCAGCTTAACACAGCTTGGTGTGGTTTCATGTTCTGATCAATAGCCACTGAGTCACCTTTTGCTCCAGAGTAAAGGTGGCTTTGTTCATCAAGGAGGATTTAGTGCCTCAAAACAGGCATTTAAGTCAGACACCCAATTTAATGCACATGATTTTACTGTTAAAGATGTAGGAAGTATTTATAATGCCTCTGTTTATGATGCAATAAAAACAGCTGTACTCTAAGGGTTTAAGAGAGTTCTTTATGGCTAAGGGTGCTGACTTAGAGTGAGTAAACATGAAGGGAATCCATGTCTTGTTCAGCAGCATTCGACGGGATAGATGCTGCTGATGAACTGTGATCCTCCAGTTTTCAGTCCTTAAAGTATAAACCACCAGCCATCTCAGGCAAACCATGGCAGCGTGGATGTTATTGTCAATCCATGAAGATTGTTAAGATTCAGTTTTTACTACACAGGACAAGAATGCTTGGATTACAGGATCAAAAGTCTCACAGACTCAGCCACAGATCCAAGTCCTGCAGCTGATCCAGCAGATTCCTGGATTCTGCTTTAACTCTTACAGGGATAATCATTAATCCTTAATAGATCCTTGAGGATGATGGTTAAAAACCAGTGGTAATTGTGAGACAGCGTCTTTTAAAATACAAGGCCATGGCCATGGCCATGGAGTCAGTATCACATTACAGCTATGTCATAAAACAGTTAAAATGGCACTGAGTGCTTCAAGAGTAAATGGAAGTAATCACCAAACCCTCAGTAGAGAACATCCAGTGTGTGTGTGAGGCAGGTTTGTCAACAGGTCTTTGGTTTGTTTTGTACATAAGAGCAACTTAAGAAACCGGTCTTGTAGTGTCACTGACACCAGGGCAGATCACAAAGATAAGTGCAACACTAGCTTTATAATAGGCTTCCACTTTTTGCCCATATTTATGCAGTAGTTGCCCCACATCCAAGAGAGTTAAACTAGCATCTGTAATACAGTGCAGAGACATGTTATTAATGCTTATAGCTTCCATGAGCCAAAGGAGGTATATTTAAATAACTTGTTTTGTCTGACCAACACTCATGGACAGTACATTTACTGAAAGCACTAAATCCTCTCTTTTGAACAGCTGGAACCAGTGAAGTTTTTATGTTTTTGCTTGAAAAATGACACAAGCAATTTAATGATAAACAAAATAACTGACGGCAAAGTTTTGGTTGATAGACTTAACAATTAGTAAGCTAATAATCTCAGCTATATTTGCTGTTTTGATTGGGTTTGGGCTTGACAGGTGTTCGTATTATATACCCTTCATTAGATTAAATGTCTCTTGCAAATGAGACCTGAGAGAGAAAGGAAAACAAACATAACCAAACAAAAGTGCATATCGTACAAAGAACATTTATTTTTGACTTCATAAGCAAATCCTCCATCTTGCTGAGATGTGGCAGTGAACATGAAGCCCGCACTGCACCTGCTGTATCATAAATATGCACACTCATAGGGACATCAAGGGGTAAATATTAGTAGGCACGATTAGGAACAAGACAGGAAGCTCCATTGCAACAATGGAGTGGCAGCAGCACGTAGCGTCCGGTTATGGCGGGTCCATCATCCCTCCCTTCTGGACATTCCGTTCCCGCTGTGCTTTGAGCTCCCGTCTGCTCTCCGAAAAGAGTTTCCCAGGCTCATGTCCTCTTTTCAGAACCATGCAGGGTTTCCGTTGCCAGGGGACAAGGCCAAGGAAGGAAGCATGCCATCAGTGGTCAGTGTTTTGTCCTGCTTGGCCCGTGGGTCATAACACAAAAATTGGAGCTATAAAATTACAAATTTGGAGCTAAAATTACAAACGTGTTGGATTTTAATGCTGTTACAAAGAGCCTATTAACATCCAAGGCGGCTATTTGTCGAGCAGAGAGTAAGAAAATCCCCTGTGATGCAGAGAGAGTTTCCTTTTCCTGACAAAGCATGGTGCTGTTGTCTTGCAATGTTGACTACAATACTGCTCTTATTTTAATCTTATATTATGTTATGCTACAGGGGGTCCTCATTCATTTTCAGTCCAGGTCTCAAATAAGAAATTTGCTCCATTATAGGCTTAGACTCATAATTTGCTCCTTATTTATACTGAAGAAAGCAGGTCATACTGTAGCAGGGCTGTCAATTAACTCAAGAGCTCCCTGCATTTATAATGTGTGCATTCTCTTCTCTGAGACTTCTATTATCTAAATAAATGGCACTGAAAGTTTCATGCACACATTATTATCTGTGGCTCTTGACCATCATTGTTACTGCAGACATAATCCATTATACAACAAGACTTTGATGCATTTGTCTTGCAATAAAATGCAGCACTGATTTTGGTCAACAATTTCAAGGCAAAATTGTTAAACATTTTCTGGAATCGATTAATCAAGAAAATAATCAGCAGATCGATTGATAGACAAATTATAGCCTATACTAAACTATACTACTTATATATAATATAATGTGTCTGTGGTGCTATAGCCTATTTCAAGGCATGTTCACCTTGGTATCACTTATAGTTTGTCAGTAATGCTCAACTGTGAGTTTGCTATTTTGACTTTTTGATATTCTGTATTATTTCATTTAAAAAAACAAAAAACAAAACGTTAAAATGTCCTGTTTTTGCAGCTTCAGTAAAAAGATGCTTATTAGACATACCGGTATTCACAACTACTGTTTAGAGTGTGTGAATAATAGATGCACCAATAACATTACACTACTCTGTGTTGGGGTGGATTTCCCTTGTACCCTGTTGGGGACTACAGCGACAGCAGCAGCAGCGTCGTAGTAAAATGCGGTGCTGAGGAAAAGAGGAGGCGAGAGAGAGAGAGAGAGAGAGAGAGAGAGAGAGAGAGAGAGAGAGAGACCACCCAGAATATTTCTTTCCATAGAGAACAGAGGAGACCGGTCGTCCTCTCCTCCTCGGACATGTGGTGCACCCAGCAGCAGCAGCAGCAGTAGTAGCAGCACAGGCAGTAGCAGCGGCGGCGGCTGTGGTGGTGGTGGTGGCGGTGCGGCGCGGTGCACCCTACCACGTCTTTGGAGCTTCTTTTGTCCTTAATTTCTCTTTTGTGTCCTTCGGTTATGAGCTTGTTGGGGGCCTACAAGAAAAAGACCAGTTACGATGGCTATGAATCTTTGCAGTTGGTCGATAGCGGCGGAGACAGCTTCGGTATCGGCAGAGGGAGCGGCGGCAGCAGCGGCGGCGGCAGCACACTCGGAGGCTCCATAGCGGCCACCCTTGGACCGAAGGCAGGCCCGCTGAGAGAGGAGGACTGCAGCACCATGGACAGCTCAGGTAAGACTCCTCACCGCCACCGGCAACTTGGATGGCGATTGTACGCTGACGTGGAAAGTGCTTGAGTAAGAAGGGATGACTTTACACAGTATTAACGCGGCCTGTAACTGTCCTGCTGGAGAGGTAGCAGTGGTCAGCACAATGGCTAACAGTAAAGAAAGTATGCAATGGTGAATCCCCCCCCAGTGGTCCCCAGACCCCACCTAAATGGAATCACTGGGCTATTGTATGCAGAATAAGTATGACGATATGTCCCAGTGCCATCATTTTGGTGCAGAATTGTTTTTACATGAGATGCTAGGGTGATGATGATGATGATGATGATAGGGAAACAATACTATTGCTTTTGACATACAGTTCACACTAGACGTAAAAGGTATGTTTTAGATGTGTACAGTGTCCAAAAGTCTTTGTTGACATTCATTTTGCATATACTTTGAATGTCTATAATATTTTAGGTAATATGCACACACACAGCAACATATAATACTCTCTTCTGGTGTCCATAGTCTATGTTAAAATATGTAAAATACAGAAGCATATGTACACTAACTCATTTCCCAGCCAATAATGGGGTTTAAATGTGACAGAACATCACCAGCTGCAGTAGCAGTCTAATATTTTAACAGTAAAAAATATTCTCAGCTCAGAAGTCAACTGGCCATGAATGATGGATTATTAGCCTAATACATTAAATTAAAACAAAAAAAACATGATTTTTAATGATAAAGGCGCATGCTATAAAGTCCATCTGTTTATCATTAATCTAGTGACAAATCCCTGACATGCTTTACTGAATTCAGTCACAATAACTTGTTTATTTCGACACTTTATCTTCGTTGAGAGCAGCGTAGTCATGTGTAAAAGAGCCTCTTGAATAGAATAAAGTTTTTATGACAACTGCTAATTGTAATACTGCTGCTGTAACCATTACTGCTGCTACAAATACCACTGCTGTAATTGTAACTACCATTACTGCTTTGTTTTTATTTATCATGTCATGTCATGTCAGACATTTGGCCCATCAGTTCTATTATTGTATGTTCTTCTACATAAGTTCAAATAACAACTTGAACTGTATGCTGGATAACTCAACAAAGAAAATAAATGCTACAGGTGTAAAGTTTATCCTGATATGGGGCATTTCTACCTCCTCTCAGGCCTTCTCCAAGTAACTGGCTAATTTATATGTTTCATGTGACCAGCTCACTCAGTCTTCATGCATCATCCATATTCACCATCACAAGCAAAAAGGACTATTAGTTTAACAGTCTAAGAAAATTTCTACTTTTACAACTGTTACCGCTAATATTTAGACCGAATAACAATTAAAGTATTTGCATAATTAGAGGCTAATGTGGGAAGTCTGTTACTTTGGGTTCTTTAATGTTCAGTAAATGGTGCTGAGGCTTGTCTCTGCCCAGTGTTCACCTCACTGCAGTGCTCTGTGGAGTCAGCCAGCCTCCAGGGAGGAACATTTGTGTGAAACAAAAGAAGCTGGATGAGGAGGGTGGGAGGGTCAATGAGGGACAGGGATTGGGGTTGGGGACGGTGGTGGAGAAGGGCGGTGGGAGGCGGGGGGGGGGGGTCTCCAGTGTCAGATGTGTGGCCTGCCAGGATGGTCTTTTTGATGTACATGTGTGCCTGCCTCTGTTTGTGTGTCTGTGTATTCCATTCACAAAAACCAGGATTTGAGGGGTGAAGGTTGGCACTCCAGAGGGAGGGAGACACATTCAAACCATTGATCTTTCTGGCAAAGCGTAGATCTCTCTGTGCTGCTAATGTACTACTCTCTCCCTCTGTGAGTGACCAGGCTCTCTGCGGCTGTATTACCTGATAGGGTCTGTATCACAGCCTCCCCTGGTGTCTGTATTGAGCAGGGTTTGTCACTGTAGCTGGCTCAACCAGCCTGCACACTCCCACATCCATCTGGTCACTGACACAGAGACACATAGACTGGGCTAACAGACCAACAGGGAAGTGTTATGTTGTGATTCACATAAATTTATCAGACCTGTTAGATTTGATGAAAAAACCTGAAACACAATGCTGTATTCACAGGGAGTGGGGAAATTTATGAGCTTTTTAGACACTACAGGTTCAGGACAGCACTTGTCTCAAGGAGAAATAGACTGTATTGATGGGATTTGGATCATAGATGGCATGGATTAGGCTAATTAAAGGAAAACTCAAGTATTTTTTAACCTGGGCCTCTTTTTCCCCATGTTTTTTTTTTTAGCATAAATGATTCATAGTGCTGCGACCTGTGCAGTATTGAGTAAGCCACTGACAGGCTCAGATTTTTATTATAAGTGTCTGACAACATTATGGATAGGATTCCTACAGAGATAGACGTTTTTATTAAGGAAAAAGACCCTTCTTTAAAGAGCAGAACACAGGAGTTGTTGGTATACCACTGCCTGCCTGTGTGTTATTGTGTGACTTTCAGTGGTGGAAGAAGTATTCTGATGTTTTACATGGGTAAAAGTACTACACAATAACACAAACAAACTAGCAGATTGAGGTAACGGTATATATTCTGCTTAGTAAAATTACTGTTTTTGTCAATGGAGTCTGGTAGTGGACTGGAGTTATCCTTTAAGTCTACTGTTTTGCAAATTATAATGTTGAGTTTGCACAATCTACTTATAACAAAAAATCATGACATGTGAGCCTTTTAATCTAAATATGGAAGGGAAGATCCTAGTCGAATCCCAGTATATGTTTTGTTCTTTAAAACAAGGCCAAGCATTTTGAAATTAATGTGGAGCCTGCTGAATGTATGGAGATAGTGCCGCGATTCTAAAATCAGAATTTCAGACCTTTTGTACTTGTTTTATACTATTCAACTGTCTGAGCAACAACAAACTGTAGCTGTAACTGTATTGTCATTGCATTTTCCAATGTGTCATAGTTTAGGAGCCTGTAATAGCTTTCTTGCCACTCAAAGCTGTGTAATACTCCTCTGGTTAAGCTGTATAGTCGATGATTAATCATACACTCCTTGTCTCATCAGCAGCATCTATTATTAAGCAGATTAGAATCTGGGTTGATACTGCAGTCATTCAGGTTCAGGACGCAACAAGGCCCAGCCTGGTGTAGTAGCAGTGAGATCCGAGTGTAGCACAGCATGTTTGCCCCGTCAAGCTTTATTGCTGCGCATATGTGTCTCTTTGTGTCATTCACACCGAGCTGGATATTGAGGGAGAGAGGTTTGAGGCTGAAGGAGGAGGGAGACATATTCAGACAGCCCACTGATCCCTCTGGACATAACTAGAACTGTCTTTCTTTTCTTTGCCTCTCTCTCTCTCCCTCGCCCTCTGTTTCTATTGGTCGGCTCAGTGAAAGCGATAGGAGGCAGCTGAGGGAGGAGGGAGGAGGTATTGGCCTGGTCCTGTTTTCGTGGAACAGCGCTCTCTGTTTTGAGATTGCTTTGAAGCACATTTGCCTCCTTCATCATCACAGTTGCCTCCCTACCTGTGCAGGTATCAAACGCGATTGGCAGATCCAGGCTGAGCTCACTTAGCTCTTGATTTCAAAGTAGAGCAGGATCCAGGTATTTCTAATACATACTGTCATGCTCACTGACTGGGAAATCTGCATAGTAAGGAGGTTAAAAATAGACCAAAACTTACTGGTGAAATTATAGTGTTGCCCTAAGGAGTCTAGGAGAGCATTTCAGTGTATATTCCCTACTACAGATAAGCTTATTAGGGCTATATTAAAGGAGAAGTTCTACATTTACTTGCTTTCGTGCTGAGAGTTACACGAAAAGATTGATACCACTTTCCTGTACACAAAATATGAAGCTACCACCAGCAGCAGCTAGAAAAAGTATTTCCCAACTGTTACTTAAAAAAATGTAATATATGAATCAGAGGTTCAGTTGTCCAGCACTAACGTAAACATGGTTATTTTAGTTGTTAAAAGATCATGAAGCATGTTTTTCTGAGGGGAGGTTAGCCCTTGCTGTATATTATCCTCTTTCATTTCTCTTACCAAGTGTGAACACTCTCTGCCGTTCAGATAAATAAAGATGAAATGCCCTAAGCACAAGCAAAGATTTCACCTCAAAAAGCCGAGGACAGTGCATCTGTGCTGTGCAGTTTCACAGGATGTTTAAAAAAAAAAGAAAAAAAAAAGAGAGGTCTGCTGTCAGCTAAAGGTTGCAAGGTCTAAAGGGACAGATGTGAAAATGTCAGCGGTGCAATACACTTAAATTCTTTCTTGGTCCTTTTTTTTAAAATGTTGTAATGCCCTACTGTTGTAGTCACGCAAAACTCCTGTAACTTTAGTTTTAGTGGTTTTCAGCTATTTATTTCAGAATGAATGAATGACCTTAGGCTAGTGAAGCCCTTTCAGATCTTAATGGATAACCCAAAAAAGCATACTTCTCTTATTCTAATGTCATTTCACTTTTAAGTCGGGGGACTCACAAGGGACATATTTAAAAAAGAGAAGTCAAAATTGAAGCTGCAGAAATTGAGATATCCTGAGATATAGTGTCTCTCAAGTCACAAAACACTGGATCCTGCAGTTCCCATGATGCTAAGGCTCAGTAGCATCTTTTCATTAGGTCTCCCTGTGTCTCGTGAATAAGCATCTCTTTCCCCAAGAATTCTCAAGCCTAATCTGAGATAACATGGATGACATATATATTTGTTTTGAGGTACCTTGTTTAACTTGTTTAATGCAGTCATTTCTACGTTTCAGTCACTCTGTGTTAGTTAAATTTTTTCTGTAATTCACTTGGCCAAACCTGAATGAACTCGGTAATCTTGATTGCCAGAGGCGACGTTCCATTCGAGTTTGGAAGATTTCTGTGGATCATATGCTGTTCAGCATGAGTTCAACAAGCAGGAGCTTTATTCCTCAGCAGAAAAAATAAATCCCTGTCACACATTCCAGGCCTTTGCAGCCAGAGATGAGAAGTCTAAATTTGGAACTTAGTGAAGAATCATCTCAAATATAACACATGGTGAAGGAGGGCAAGATGAAGTGAGTGAGACAGGGAAGGAGAGAAGAGAAGAGAGATAAAGAATAGACGAGCGAGGTTTGTGACAGAGGAAGGAGAGAAAGAAGAAGAAATGAAAAGAGTGAAAGCAGTTGCTCTCTCTGAATACACAGGAAACTTTATCTCAACAACCAGTATCTCTGTCTAGACAGATTTCCTCTGAGACAGAGTGTGTAATGTCTTTGTAAGTTTGTATCTAAGCGTGAAACTCCTCCGTTGAGCCACAAATGTTATCTAGAAAAAGAAAAATCGAGGAGGATTTCCTTAGGTAAAATTAACTTGGTAACACTGCTGTGAGTCGAGAGATAATAAGGGTGAGAGTGAAAGTTATTGTTTAAAAAGTATGATGCCGTCTCCGACTGAAATAATTCATACTGAATTAAATTTTTAAATGAACCATTCCTTATTTTGCTGGAACCCATCTTATAACTGTAACCCAACCTTAATAATATTTCAGTTATTTTCTTAAGAAAAAGAGGAGTAATTCTTTCAGACACACAGAAAATTTTTCTCAGGTTTGACAGCTAATCTTAGAGTGGCTGTACCAGGTCTGGACAGAATAAAGCACATTGGCTCACCAGCATAAAGGAAAATGGCCTGTAATAGCCTATTAGCTATTCCTCTTAGGTTATGGCTTTAGCTGGTAGCTGGCTGCAGTTTGTGTGATGTTATTGCCACTAATGACACTATAGTACCTCATCATAATGAACCATCTGCCTCACCTCGATATCATGCTCTGCTTCACCTCTCAGTACTGGTCAGATGAAGGTGGAAGACTGGTGTATAGAACTCCAAGCGTGACTCACGTGACTCCGTTAATTTCTTCCATTTCTGCAAGTTTCATTGATCGTAATGGCTTTAGTTTCCCAAGCTAAAACAAACATTCTACTTTCATACAGACCAAGAGACCGCAGACTTCCTCATTAATTAAGTTTGAAACCAACCAAACTGAAGTCCCACCTGAGCCAGAGGCTGTGCTCAGAGGAGATTCTAGACTCTGAAAATGCTGAAAATCCCTGTAATGGGAACGTTTTTCTGCTGCATCATGTTTAATGTCTATATTTTTCAGCACTGCCAAGTTACATCTCAAGTGATGCCACAGTGGTTGTTATGTACAGATATATGAAGGGGAGAGAGAAGGAAAGAGAGACAGAAAATCTCAGATCACCACAGGGGGTGCTGACTCAGATTTGACACTTGGGGCTCCTCCAACTCTTGCTTACTTTTTACAGTGTACACACACACACACACACAGTCTTGTTTCCATGACTTCAGGGGACATTACATTGATTTACATACATTTCACGGAGACTTACTCTGACCATAACCATAACTACTACTTGCCTAACCCCAGCCTTAACCTAAACCTAACCTTAAATCATCTTCACCTTAATATTTATGTTGTGGGGACTTGCTTTTTGTCCCCATAAGGAAGACACGTCCCCATAATGTGACTGTGTGAATGTAGGTCCCCACAACATCAGGAATACCTAAACCACACAAACACATAGCTACAGATGGTATGCATTTTATTGTGTGTCTTGTCTCTTGTGTCCTTGTCCATCATTCTTTCACACCTACGCACATGTTTACTTGATGTGTTGTCTAGTGACTCATTCATGCATCACTGAGGTCAAATGGAAAACTGTGAACTCCAGTTTAGAATTGAAGCATCACATATTTTTAATAAGTGCTGATCTGATATTTCGAAAGTCTTAATCTGTATAGAAAACAGCTGTTATTTTTTTGGTTGAAAAAGTAAGATGGGAGGTTTTCTGAGTCTTCAACATCTGTTAGCATTCTCAGTGCGTTTCTCTGTTGTGTGTTTTGTTTCTCTCTGGATTCTGATTGGCTGATATTGTTCCCAGATATGGATGCCAGTTATGGTGGAGGACTGTTGGATATGGTGAAAGGAGGAGCCGGGAAGTTCTTCAGCAACTTTAAGGACAACCTCAAGGACACGCTGAAGGACACCTCCACCAAGGTCATGCATCAGGTTGCCACGTAAGTGTCTGCTTGTACTGTAGCAAAAATATTTTTTGTGTTTTACTCAAATTTGACCACACTCACAAATGTTATCAAGTCATCTCCTCTGGTTTTGGGCGACGGTTTTTTCCAACATAACATTTGCTGACTAAGCCCTACTTTTGATCGAGACTCTGTGTGACTGAAAGAGGATTTCCGCAAATTCTGCCAGGTTTTCAGTAATGTCAATACAATCTCCAGACAAACTCTCTTCTTTTCTTTGCTGTGAAAGCTGAACACTGTGTCTTGTGAGAGCATGAGCTCCATCCTTTCACTTTGTCCTTTCCAAAGTAATCAGTATGGTTTGGGAGGACAGAGGACACAGGTTGACATTCATTACTTGCTGGTGGGTCAAGTGGCAAAACTTCTTCATTTGCAGTTCTTAATTGCTGTTGCTTTCACTTGTAATTTGCTTGTCTGCATAGCACAGGTTGGAAAGTACATAAAGGTCCAGTGCCACAGCTCTGTGACAGGGTGATATGGCTGGGCTTGGCTTTGGCTTCCTCTTAGGCACAAGAAAAATCCAGCAGCCAATTTAGAGCTTCATCAACCAAAGACTAGTCTTTGTCAAAATTATGACAGTGTTAGAAGTGGAAGACCATAATTTTCACAATGTGAGTGAGAGCTATGACCCACATCTACAAATATAACAGCCAGAATATGACAAAAATGAGGCAGATTTCACTGACAACCAGCATAATGCTACTGCTGAAAAGCATGTTTACTTCAATTTCACATAGCAAAAGTGGAAACTGGGTCCATACTTTTCCTCCTCCACCACTTCCTTGTTCAAACCATGGATGACACCATAGATAATGTGAGGAGATAACACCTCTCTTTTTGAACCCTTTTTTCTTTTATATTATTTTGTGTATTCAACAGAAATTCTTGCTTTCCTCTGAAATACCTATAACTGTATATGATAACAACATATACTTTATGGATGCCTGTAGTAAGAGCCCTCATGTTACAAGTATATATTGGAATTTGGAGCAGTTTAGAAAATAATGCAAAACAGTATGAATCTATTCACACTCCACAGACCTGGCTTACATTAGATATTGTAACATTTGTGATGTATATTGGGGATCTTTTATTTAAAATAGTTGGCTTTTGCACATGTTCATCTAATTAATATAAAATGTTATGATTATATTGGTTAACTGGATGCTGTTTTGATTGTTGGTTACAATCTAAAGTAAGTCCCCAACAGCTTTAAAAGTGAAACAGAGCTGTGCAGATGGAGGGAGGAAAGAGGGAAGTAGCAGAGTCTGGCACGGCTCGGTCGTCCCAGTGTGTTTGTGCACAGGCATCTGCACAGGGCAGTACAAAGGAGCCTCTGTACTATTAGAAACACACACACACACACACACACACACACACACACATCTCACTATTGACTCAGCAAATTTGATCGTGATTATTCCTCTCTCGTGTCTCCCCTCCCCTGCTGCTAGCATCTTGGCAAACTCCCACTCTCCTGTCCTGTCGTTCCCTCATGTTTTCGGCCACCTCTCGCTGCTCCACTTTTTTCCTTCTCTCCTCTCCTTGCTGTCTATCGCACCTCTCCTTTCTGAATTATTCATAGCAGTTCATTGTGCCAAATGGCCAGTGCACTGCTGATACAGAAGGATTCATTTCATCAGCGCCCTGTGTGTGGTGGTGTGTGTTTGTGTGGACCGTATATGTATGTTTGAGTGGGTGGTTGGGATAATGGGGTGGTGGGAGGCAGGCTACCGTGGCAACTGGATGAAAGCCTCAGAAAGGGAAGGTAGATGGGTAGAGGTACAATAATGTGATGCATTTTAGTATACTTTAAATATCAGCGGTATCTATCCTGCTGCTTCTGACCCACATAAGAGTTAATTGTGTTGTTGTATTAAAAATATTTGATAACTTTATGTACAGATGGCAGGACAGAGAAGATGACTGTGACAGCACTTTGAGTCATTTGCTAAAGATGAGGTCGTACTTTCTAGTTTATTGTCCTCATAAATAAATAAGCACCTTGTGAACTGAGCTATACCACTCACTATCTTGTACAGTAGATCTACAGAGCAGTTCCAAGCATGATGGTGGGATTATGGTGTATTGATGTAGTATCATAATTCTGTCCGTTAGGGGTTTGCCTGTGTTGTGTCTGTGAGGGTGAAACTTAGAGACAAAGTCAGCAGTTAATTAGAGGGATATAATAAAGAGCTGCAGGACTCTGGTGTTTACAGGATATAACGCTGTATTCCAGAGAGGTGGCCTGCTCTTATTCACCGTGCAAATAGGGCAATTCACCAAAGTCATAATATGTTTTTCAGGATTTTAGGGTAGGGGAGTCTAATTTTTCTTATTCGAGACAAGTAGTCTTGTCAAGCACCATTTGCTTTAGATTGTTAAACCTCTTTCAAGGTAACGGCTCTTGACTTTTCTTGATAAGATGTGGTGGAATTTTGCATGCTTTGTATTACAATGAATTTATCTTATATACTTGATGTAATTAGTCTGTAGTTGTACTGTTTTGCTCATCAAGGATGACCTGATGAACTTACTGTTATACTCCCACCGTAAATACCTTCCTGAAGAGGAAGATGGCAAATGATATCTTCATCAGCACAGGAGATTATACCAGTTGTAAATTCCTGAGAGAGGTCACCACTGTCTTTTATTGTACCCCAAATGTTTACCCAAATGTAGAGAAATGTTCTCTGGCAGTTCAATCAAAGGGCCAGAGGCATACCACAAAGTATAAAAGGGAAGTGAAACACTTGGTCGGGGGGCACATCTCCGAACTGCTTACTGCCGTGTGGTTCTGTGTGTTGCTTCCTCTCTATAGAGATTAAACATTTGGTGCATGCTACCTTGCCAGTCTTGTTCTTTGACTCTCTACAGGCAGACCGGAAAATTTCCATAACAAAGATATTAAATCTTTTTTTTTCCAGCCAGAACTGACAAGAAACTAAAATGTCTGAAACTTTGATTGGATGGTTGTCACGCTCACATCCCACACATCTATTAGGAGAAAAAAAGACGGCTTTGAAGAGTCAGACCAGTCTGAAAACTAGTCAAAACTAAAACAGCACAGCAAATATATTTTTCTGCCATTTTTTCTTTTGTTGGATTGGATAAAGCTGCTCTCATCATTATTTTTATATAATAAGCAGGTCAAATAAGTATGTGTAATGTGAAAGGGGTCCCTCACAGAGATGAAACCACAGGGAGTTGTCAGCTGTGTCACAGCTCAGAACACACAGGACTGAAAAGCATGGCTCAGAGTCACCAGTAAAAAGTTCATCTTTATGAAAAGGTAATGCAGGCAGGAGCAGGAAAGGGCTTGGTGAGAGGTGAGGCTGGAAGTGGGCAGTGAAAGACAAAGACCAAGCAGGCAGGTACAAAAAAAAATTTAAAAAAATGGAACCCTACAACTGAAGTGGCACAACAAACAGTCTGGGAGAGTGCAGGTGGAATGAACCAGTATATATACCAGGGAGCTAATCAGGGAATGAGGAACAGGTGAGCAGATGGGTGTGGTGGAATCAGGTGATTGGAGAGGTGGGAAGGGCTGAGGTTACTGCAGGGCAGGTGGGAGTGGCACATTCTGAAATGTTAAAGGCAGTTTGTGAAAATGGCAAAAGCAGGCAGAGAATGAATACAAACTACTTAATGATCTGTGACAATAAAACTGCAGTTTCCCTCAGCTCCAAGGAGCATTCTGTTGTCTTCCAGCTTATTGTTTTGATTTTACGGTCCATACTCATGCTTAACTGTTTTGAATCACTGTCATCAGCCTTCTCTCCAGCTGTACCATGAAGCTATTGTCAGTGAAAAAAAAAAATTTTGTTTACCCCATTGGCAGACATTTCTCTAGAATTACACATTGTTTTGCTTTTATATGAAAGGGGATTTTTGCAGTTTGGAGTTTTTCTAGGTTAGCAAAATTTCTGCTGGAGGTTGAGTATGTGTGACTTATTTAAGAGACCAGTTTATTGACTGCAGCACCTCAGAGGAAATTCCCCTGAGCATGCTTGATTTAAGGCTAAACCCCCACGAGCACAGTTGTTAACCAGGCCCTCTTTTAAAACCCAAACTACAGTTGATTGGCTCCTTTCTGCTTCTGTCTCATCTGTATTCAAGGCAAAAGGGCTCGTTGCTGAATTATTTAAAGCAGCCTGCTTGTTTGTTTACCTGGCTGAAGAGAAATTTTGCAGGGAAACCAATCTGGAAACAACACTCAACAGTGTGTTTCTCTGTCTGTGAGAAACACAACGGCGATGGAGTCTGGATGGCTGATCTGGTTTTGTGAAAGGCACAGTGTCCTTGGTCGGTACCCAGACTGCCCACCCCCCCTTTCCCCACCCTGTCAGACACACATTCATCTCTCTCTCCTTTCTGCCTAGTCTCGTTCTTTCTCTCTTTCACTGGTTTTCATCAATCCTCTCTCACTTATTTTTGTCCCCATTTCATCAGCCCTACACTCTGTTGACATCTGTGTGTCTGTCTCTGTCATTCTTTCTCCCTTGGCCAAAATACTCTGTAAAACATCATAACATCAAGACATCTCTTGTTGGATTAGCACATTTCAGATTAAACAAGTCAAGAGAATTGCGGTGAAATGATTCAGGATCAACTAGAAAATATCTGGTGTAGTGTTTGGTCTTTGCAGCATTTTGTCAAGAGTGAAAAAAGTTAAGTGTTACCTCTTATATTGGCTTATTGTCTTTTTTAAACAATTATGAATTATATATGCTATAAGAACGATGTTTGAGAAAAGACTTTAAAATAGATAATTTTGGAGAGGAGCATGGAGGGAATATAGAGAGCCCAAACCTAATATCCATCGGGATCTAACCCACTTACACTGTGTTTGTTTGAGAATGTGTGTGTGTGTGTGTGTGTGCGTGCATGGTCACTAGAGACTCACTTAGAGCACCTCTCTACTGATGTAATCTGGTCTAAAATGGCTTTAGTGCTCTTGACTTTTGCTTTCCAGTAAGAAAACATAAACATCAGGCAGTGCGGTGCTGGTGCTTGTGGGTATCTGCATGTGTGTGTGTGTGTGTGTTTTGTCACTCTTCTGCCTTCACTATGTGTGTAAATGCACAGCTATGCAGCGAGAGCGAAACACATTTGCCATAAGAGTTGAGGACAGCACGTGCAATAACTTTGCTCTCCATTGCTTTGTTTTGTTCTATCTGAACTCATTGGTAGGGTGTCAGTCTTCTATGTGCTGTTATTTGGTCAAGTTTAGGGTTGGTTTGTTTGTTTGTTGAACATTCTTACTCTTATCATTTACATTAATTCACTATTGCCCAGATATTCAATTCAAACCTTCAATGCTGAATTGAAATCGGGAATAAATATAGATAAACTTAAGCCTCATTTTAATTTGTTCACCTGTCATGCACATTTCCATATTAATTAATTGATTGGATAAATATTGCTGCTTACTGTGTGTGATCCTACTCCTGAGAGTTGATCTTTTTAAATCAAGGTGCACAACCTAACAACCAATCTAGGATTAAATTCTGTTATGTGATTCCATATAATTTCCATTCCAAACCAAATTCTATGTTTATATTTTATCCAACATATTGAATGCAGACAGTGTTGACCCATTGCAATAAAAAGGAAAATCCCCACAGGTGGCATTTTATTCACATTTCAGTCCATACACACCTTTTGGTGCATTTTAATTGGCTGCAATTCTATCCTTAAGAGGTCAGGGAGACTGCTTAGTTGTATACTGCATGGCTATTGGCCATGACTATTTAAACCTGACACCTGACCTGCTTCTCTCTTCTAATAGCTCATAAGCTATTTCAGGAAGAAGCAGGTAAAACCACAGATTCACAAGGCATATCATGATATAATTATCAGACAAAAACAAAGGACAAGATAAAATGTTAGAAATGGCTGTTGCTTAAAATATTTTTTAAATAAACATTCCTTTTTTTGCAATCCAAATTCTTCTCAATCAAATTTGTGCTTTAGCAGTATTATTGTAAGTAAGGTCATCTACTACTGGTTTTTTTGGAGTAAACCATCCAGATATTCACCTTTAAAGTCATCCTGTGAAACTTGCAGTCTGCTTTTCAGTCTGGGATAAACACAGAGAACTGGATTAAATTAGAAACCTAAACTGTGGTCCAATTACTTCATTATGGAGGGCTTACAGACACAACGGCAGTCTCCTCCCACCTTTCACTCTGATGGATTTAACTCAGGTTGTTTATCTGCTATTTCAGCGGTGGTCTGCTTTCTTAAGGCCAGACTGCACAACATTAAAAAAGTGCAACAAATTACTGTGTGTTTTGAAAATTATAGAGTAAACACAATATCCAAAAAGTTACTTGTTGGTGTAACTTGTATTTAGGTGAAGAAAATCCAGAGACAAACTTAATCTGCTCTTGTACTGCACTGTGTTACATAACCAGGTCTAGGATTGCATCAGGGGCATATGGCACCCCTCCATGACCACACAGAGATGACTGGCTCAGATCAACTCTGCTTGGAGGATTTTCACAGTAGGCAACAAGTCAACTCATTTGATACACATTAGCCTGCTAATGTGGCTTGCATGATAATTGCAGTGCAGTGGGTAGCCAAGCCTTTTGCTGCTATTAGATCAAAACGTTTTTGTAAGTAACTCTCCAAATCAACGCTCCAATTACAAGACACAAAACTAATTTTGTGAATCTGTAATCCATTAAAAGAAATCCCACTCCAACCCCAAACCCTGCACCTGTTTTGTAGTGTTTCATTAATACTCTCTACCATGGTGCAGTAGTAGTGGACTACTTGTATGTGTGTGCACCACAGCTGCTCTCTGAGTTTTTTAGAAAAAAGTCCATATGGAACAGCTAAATTTGGCAAAGAGAGGCAATGCTGCTCAAACGAAGAATTCACATATGGCATTCCTTTGATCCCAGGCAGTTCAGTCTAGTGTGGTGAGCCTGAAAAAGACAACATCCCCACAGCCAGACACATGGAAGCTTCTGCTCTAAAGCCTGTTGAGTCTAATTACTTGGATATGCATGACATGCAGCCTGATGCGCTGACAGTGAGAGTCAGAGAGGTGGATCAACCTTTTGGATGCTGGATGTTCATTTATCGATCTCCCTTTTATATGATTTGATATTTTTCAAGGATAGGGCATCTTTTGACCCCCGTTAGTGAATTCTAAAGTTGTCTGAAAACTATACACAAACAAACCTACTGTACTGGATGCACAAAAACAAGAGAACTACAGCATAAATGTGGGTATCAGTGGACTCCATTATATTCTTTTTATGTGTAATATTGTTTGTAATCTTTCCTCTTGTTGCCATTCTTTCACTTTGTGTTTTAAAGACCTGCATGAAAAAAGCTGATAAAATGAAACTTTTATGGTTTATTTCTTTGTTTCAGGTACACTAAAGGGGAGCTGGACATTGCCTACATCACATCACGGATCATAGGTAAACACATTTGGTTGCTGCTAATAGACACTGTGTACATGTGTGACCCATATGTGTAGATGCACTCCAATAATGTCACAAGAAAAATAAATTAAGTCCCATAGTTTTTTCTAGTCTACAATGTCCAAAAACACCTTAAACAACTTAATTTACATGTAGGGACAGTCACTTTGTAATAATAAGGTTAAAGGTCTTATGATTATAATATAGTGGGATGGCTCGTCTAAATCTCAACTGTAATAAAATGTACACACAGACACCTGAACCCTCAGATTTCCCACTGTCCTCCTTGCTCATTCTCAAATTGCTCACAGCGTTACACACTCATGAGTGAGGAGCAGCAGTGTATCCTTTAGAGGACATAGTCTGCTGTACATTTGTCACCCAAGGGCCTAAATCCAATCATGCTGTGTGTGCAGCCGCTGATAGTCATGCTTGAATGTGGACCAATGTGTGAACCACCTCCCATATTTCAATTTTCAATTCACCTTTTTGCAGCCCTGTAGTCAGTACTGGAGAAACATAAAGGGTATTGTCAGTGTAAACCAGCTTTATATATTGTGTATGTAAACATCTGTAACATCTGTGTATGAAATATCTCATCCAGCAGCTGATATACAGATTTTTTTTTTTTTTCAGTAATGACCTATCCAGCGGAGTCAGTACAGATCGGGTACCAGAACCACGTTGAGGACATCCGCTCCTTCCTCGACAGTCGGCATGCCGACCACTACACTGTTTTCAACCTATCACAGCGCAACTACCGTGGCGCCAAATTCTCTAACAGGGTGAGTGTGACACAGCCTCACGAAGCCACAAATGAAGCCGTTACAGATTTATTAGTTTGCAGTTAGTTGTTAGTGGTTGCTGCACTATTTTCACTCCCTGGATTATTACAACACTGGAGTGAGATATGACGACTTATTTACAACGTGCAGGCTATTTTTAGTCTGCTGGCGTTTTTAAGTGGGGACTGTTGCTATATGTGCTCACAAACTATGGAAGCAGCCAGAGTGAAGCCTTTAATTAGATTCACCCCATCAGACCTATCATTGCTTGTCGCTCCTCTGTCATGCTCGTCTCTTTACGACAAGTAATTTTTGTCCAGACAGCAAAAGAAGCTGTCAGTATCAGAGCCCTTATCTCTCAGCTTATCATGCTGTTACAGCCTCCAGTTACATGCTTTAGTCCACCAAATCCTGAGAAAAATATCTGTTTAATGTCTGCGTCTGAGGTCTAATGTCATCTGTCTTCCTCAAAAACTTATTGAAGCTTTCATAGCTCATACTGAGGTAATCCCATATAGTACCAGCCGTTCATGTTTTAAGGATACACTTCCACATCCCCCGAAAACTGTGTGAACTGTGAGCTAGAATGATAGTCAGGGATTTTGGGGATACTTTTGGTTGCTATAACAGAATCAGAGAGTGTGGTTTCATGAAAATAAATCCTTTCCTGCTAGTTTGAATTTGCTCGTTTGAATCTACAAGCAATGTAGCACACCCGCTGTCCAATATACAGTGTTATTTCTACATAATTCACAACAGAAGACTCTGAAAATAAAAAAATCTAATCCAACTGTCTCATCTTAAACACCATTCAGAAGATAAAATCTCAGTGCTCCATTTATTCTGTTTTATTCCGTCTTAATGGTTATGAAATGTTCTAACCCCAGCATGGAGTCCTTGTATCATGTCATTCAACACTTTTGCACAGCTGGATTTGGATTCAAGTGAAGGCCCATGTGGGATGTCTGTAGATAAAAGACTGCCACCCTTCGGCAGAAACATCCGAGGAAGCTGAGGAGTCAAGCTGTGGAGTTAACATTGGCCAAGATGGCCCCCTGTCTGCTTGTGGAAGTCGCTGTATCTCTTGCAGATGACTCATCATGGCAACTGGTGTGTTGTGTTGCTCTGCTGCTGCAGTGCTGTTGCTAACCTCCATCTCTCCCTTCTCCTCCCCTCCTGATTTTTATCTTTGCTCCTTACTTTACCAACTCTTCTTTTGCTTCCTCACCTCTTCTCTCCCCTGACTCTCTGCCCGTCTTTGGTCTTTTTCTGTTTCCATCTCATTTGCTCTCTGCCTCTTCTTTGCCCTTTCCCTCTGCCTGCGTCTGTTTCTCTGTCTCTCATTCTTCCTCCCCCTTCTTGTTTCCTGCACCAACTCCTCTCCAGGTTTCAGAGTGTAATTGGCCTTCTCGCCAGGCTCCCAGCCTCCACAACTTGTTTGCCGTGTGTAAGAACATGCACAACTGGCTCAAACAGAATCCCAAGAATGTGTGTGTCATCACCTGCTCGGTAAGAAAACGATCACCCACCTAAATCGTATTCATCCCCATCCTTAATTTTTAAATTTTGACTGTCTGCATACTAATCAGCTCAAGTGCTGTCAAGTCTGCCAAAATGATTTGTTGGCCACTCATATAAATTGTTCTTTTACACTGTTAACCTTGTACCATGATGTGTTTTTTTTTAGTTTTTTCCTATTCCCTTAGTCCTCTCCTCTCTCTGTTGCCAACCTTAGATAATGGAGGATCGGTCCATCTTATTCCCAAATACAGTAACACAGCAAGTTCCTATCAGTTTCTCCACCTCTGGTTGCTTAGCAGTTGGTTTTTGTGTTGAAAAAAAGAGAGGCGAACGTCCCAGGTTTCTGCGTTTGGGAAGAAAGTTGTTTAAGAAGTCCTCCTGCCCAAAATGCAAGTGTTTTGCTTGACTGAGATCAGTTTTGGAAACTCAACAGAATTCCCTCAGCAACAAGCTACACTTTTAGCACACCTATGATTGCACATTAAAGCTTTGATATTGTCAGGAGTATTTCAAGCACAGCTAAAACCCTACATGTATATTTTGCAGTACAAATGTTTTGCACTGCAACCACCACTGAAATATTCAGTGAAACTTTCTGTCTGTTCTAATTCAGCGACAGCAATACTGTACACTGGCATGCGGTGGAGTATGTTATTGCCAAGTCACTGTGGTTTGGCAGTGGCTTGGCAAACCGCTCCATCTTGCATAATCTCCACCAAGCAGTTCTTTTCTAAAAACTGTGTTTTCTCAGCTTCAGATCACAAGAATGTTTTTGTCTCCCTGTAACCTGAAATGAACTACAGTAAATTTATATGGTATGGGTGAATACACTCGGTGAACTTCTACTGATTTTAGATTTATTACTCACCTATTTGTGCAAATGAGTTTATCATCAAACATGTCCTTAAACTTTTATAAGTTATAGACTTCCCTGAGTTAGGTAGCATTAGTTGCTTTTGTCTGGTATATTTGTGACGATTTAAAATTCAATAATTACGCCTTCACTTTCTGTTTTTTTTTTTTTTTTTTCAGGATGGTCGTGCTCCTTCGGGTGTTTTGGTCTGTGCCATGTTCTGCTTCTGCCACCTTTTCAACAACCCAGTTCCTGCCATGCAGCTGCTCAGCGCCAAGAGACCAGGTTCCGGTCTCTGGCCTTCCCATCGCAGGTTTGCATCCTCCAACATGTGTGTGTGTGTGTATGTGTGTGTGTGTGAGAAGGAATGAGGGAGAAAAGAGGGGAAGTTAGAGAAAGAAAAGACAGGAAGGGCGCATTGTAGTTGCAGAGGGCTTCTGACATTGAAATTTAGCTTCTTTGTAGCACCTCTTACACAT
>BRZM01003670.1:0-30040 GCA_033238685.1 Lates japonicus
CAGAGACCACTGGGGCACAATCCTTGACTTCAGATATATGCAACACTAATTAATATTTGACTGAGAACCTTATTTTCCTGACCCTTTGCCTCCACACATTCTAGAGGGAAAAGATTCACATTTGCATTTAATTTGGGAAACACACTTTTCAACAGGGATTTAAGCAGCAGAACTTATCTTCTGAAACCATCAGCCTTTTTTAAAAATCTGACGGCCGATAAGAGATCAATTTAAAACGGGGTTATTTTGGCTCCGATGCAGCTGCGCACCTCTGTCGGCAGTCACTACTCTGTCTCCAGCATTGTCCCACCCACAGCACCTTCTGATTGGTTGCACACAGAGCCACGGCACGGGTAACATCCAATCAGCAGTGAAAGCTGTGCATGCACAGTGCTCACACAGGCTGAACAACTCTGCTTTTTGCACCACAATCTGGTGCTGCTCAATTGGGACTACTGATTGATTTGAGACTCACATTTATGTGCAAATTTTATTTAACTTTGTTTATTTACTTTATAAAACTTCAGGAAGCTATTTATTTACTTATTTAAAATTTCATTTAACTTTATAAGACATGCTGCTGAGCCTGGGAGCTCCCTGCACTTTTTGTTAGAATTTTAAAACAAAGATGTCTAAGATAAAAAAAAAAAACCTTTAACATGTTGCAAATCTGAAAAGCTGTTTAATAAACATATGCTTAAAGCCATTTGAACGAAGTGTTGGAGTTTGTATTATTCAAAATTTTGACGCCAATATTTTCACTTTTACTTCAAATGAATATCGGCTCCAAATATCGGTTATCGGCCTCCTTGACTACTAATTATCGGTATCGGCCCTGAAAAAACCCTATCGGTCTATCTGTAGAATGGATGATGATAAGGTTTTGAAGTACTACTTATTCTACTATACTACTTTCTATACTACTTATACTTCTATTCTGGGTATACTGGGGAATACTGTTTAGTACTTTTACATTTGCCAACATGCTAAACAGTCTTGAAGGACAATGTCACAGCATTTGATTCTATGTGGGATTTAGTTACCAATATTTTCTATTAACAGGCTGATCACACGTGTAGTGTAAAAGGGGTCGGTCACAATAACGAACCTACAGAAAACTAGAAAACTACAGTTTAATCTGACTTTGTAGATCCCTAACCCTCTATGAAGCATTTTAGCATCTTTAAGCTAATTGATTTGGTACTGTAGACAGCTATTTTTTCTGTTTCATTCATGTTATAATTCACTTCAAAGTGGCTTCAGTTATGAAGCTCTGATAAACCTACTGTACACTGCCTGCCTAGAATCAAATGAATAATAGAGAAAGTAAGTGACTAGCTTGCAAACTTGTAGCATTTAGCAGCTAAAGAGAAAACAGAGGTAGATTTCCAGCTAAATTTTCTAAGAAAAAAAAATTGTGATATACAGTTGTTTTCAGTATTTCCTATTCTTATTCATCCATCCAGTGAAAGCAAATTCAATACTTGTTCATCCTATCCTTCACAAAATTAGACAACAATATAATTGTTATCAAGATACCGACTGGCAATGGAACATTAACTGGTTTCATTATTTCTGTCAGCTGATTGTCTGATTGCCACTTATCACCAACAGATTTTAATCAACTACCAGCGGAGGCCAAACACAGGGAGAGGCATCAAGGTAAGTAAAAATCAATCCATCATACAGTTTTCATCTCTGGGAGAAGTAGAAAGCACAGGGCAAAATTGTTTTCCCTCGAATGCAGAATGAAGCAGCCAAACGAATCACCTTTTGAGGTTCAGTGCTGTTTGTGAGGATGTTTGCCTGCAAAATTAGATATTGATTTTCCTCTCTTTGCTGCCCTCCTGATGTCTAGTGCTGGCTGTCATTCGTAGGCTTTCCTTCACCAGCTTCTTATTCTCTCTTCCCTACTCTCGTTTCACCTACTTTCACCACATTACCTCTTCTACATTAATTCTTATCATTTGCCATTTCTTATACTGTCTAATATTTATTTAGCATGTGCAACATTAAGGGGCGATCCGTACAGGGTGTACCCCGCCTCCAGCCAATGACAGCTGGGATAGGCCCCAGCCCCCCCGCGACCCTTAACGGATAAGCAATATAGATAATGGATGGATGGATGGATGAATGGAACTTGGTCTTTCCTGTAAACAAGCTGAATATCTGTAGGAACAACTCATGGCTTAATTTGTTTGCTTTGCACGGCAGCATGTGTGATTTATACCGCATTCCAAGTCTGTCGCCCTACTTTGGAGAAACTAATGTAAACAGAGGCAAACTCAACCAGTCATTTTTGACAAAATCATTATGCTTCATATCCCTTGAGGGCTGAGAGTCTGCAGATTTTCCTACAAACAGGGAATGGCTGATTTTACTAAGTAGTTACTCAGTAAAATGTGGTGTATTGTATCGGTTTCTGTTTGTGTTATGCTTGTGTTTTGTAGGACACCATGTGTGCTCTCACCCCTTTAAGACCAGTTGTACTATTTTAAAATCAACCACAAAAGGAAAAACTTTTCAGTGAAATCAGCTGGTGTCTGGCAAGAAGAAGAATTTGCAGACTCCCAGTCTTCCATGGACATAAACGTCTCACTTGTTCTTGTTCCAGTGTGCGTGATTTTGCTTTCTTTCTCCAGTCATTTCAATCCATATCTGGTGTTCCCTCTGTATCCTCTTGATAGTCATACACCATACACCTCACCAGCAGTGCAACATTCATCTATACATTCCATCTAAAAGCAGTAATGTTGTCTTCAGGCCAGCCAGTTCCTAAACCTTTTCTTTCATCTATAAATGCATGAACAGCCTGTCAGCGGTGTGTGTGTGTGTGTGTACGCGTGTGTGTGTTAGACTGTGTGAGAAAGAGAGCAGTAGATCAAAGTATTGTGTGTTAAGCTCCAGCATGTCAAGCATGTTTCCTCCAGACACTCACGCACACACAGCTACATTCAGCTATATTGACACACAGAGGGCACACATGAACATAAAGCTTACATACACAGTTGAAACAAATTCATTATACTCACACACACACACACACACATGCACTGCTGCCTGCTGCCTGACAACTGTAATGGAGGCAGTGTCTCAGTAAATACATATGTGTATGACCTTTTTAATCTATCAGGCAGTGTGACGGCCTGGCTTCCTCCAGACTCTGAATGCTGCTGATGGTTTGGGGAAGTCAAGCTTGCTCAGATTTATCATACAATGGTTTCCAAGCATTCTGCCTTCACTTCACTATAGTAAAAGTAAGCGAGGCTTCATCCGTCTGAGATTACACCATGCCCTTATTTTCTTCTTCAATTTGCCTTTATTACTCCCTCTGACTACATTATATACTCACCCAGCCATTTACACATTTTAAGGGAACCTAAATTAACAATGACAACTTCTTTGAATAAAGCGCAGAAACCTTCTTGTTGAAGCAGCGTGTTCAGCGCTTTACTTTGAGACAAGCGTGTTGGTAGCGCTGTCACACCTCAGTGTTTGGTCGCCTCAACGCATGCTCATCTTGAGAGCTGTCATCCTCTGGTTGATTTAAGGCCGCATCCACAGACTGCAGTTACTTTTGTCCCTCCCCGACAAAATTGCTTTTGGGGATTTAGTGCCGCACTCGAGGAGTTATTGGCGCAGTTTAAGATGACAGGCAAAAGTACATCTCCTTGGTTGCGCCAGGCTGCGCGGCCTGAGACAGACGAGCACCGTGAAAAATACAGCCCCACCATTTATTTCCCAGTGGTAATGCCACTCCGGGAAACAGCACCAAGTCGAATCATTATTTATAACCGACGGTATCATCGGTACCTTGGTAAACACTGAATAAGTCCTCTCCACAGTATTATATATAATGCGTTTTTCAATGTCAGGTTATGGATCTAATAATATATTTAAGCCCTCCTGGATATTTCATTTTTATATTTCATTTGCCTTACTGGGACATGAAACAGCATGTCCACAACAACCAGCCCCTTGCACTTCTTTTCTTCTCACAGCTGGGTCTGGTCTCGCCTTGTATTTATGATGATTAGGGAGATACCAGCTGTGGCTTGGGAATTGAGAGATATTCTCATGCAGTCAAGTATTAATTCTGAAAACCCCAAAATGTAGGATCCTACATTTTCCATACTGCAATACAATGTCCTTTAACAAACTCTCCCCCTGCCTGACAATGCCCACAGCTTGTATTCGACGTCTCACATCCTCAGCTTTGAATACCGTCCTCTCATAAATTGGGTCTCAAGGAGAATATACGATGTCGTATTCAAGTTACCTTGCAGACTTTAGAAAGCTTCTTCCGATGTCACAGAAAACATTATATACATAACTTTACGCTCTCTGGCAGTGTGTATCATGCTGAGGTATGGAAAATCGGTGAATATCCTTTGATAATGCAGGCTTTGCGCTGCTAACTCACAGTTCCAGAAACAAACATATAAATGACACAAATTTCGCACACAAGGATAAACGAAACTTCCACTTAACAATATGTGAAGCTTCTTAAGAAAATTACCATGCAAGAAACAAGGAACTCGTACAGTGTGGTTGTCTAACCAGTATGTGTACTTGAAGGAATTAATATATGGAATTTGGCTGAGCATCATCTTACCAATGAGTCTCCACCACCTGTCGCTTTCTGTTCACCTCTTTGTTCGTTGATGTTCTGTAGCAGCTACTGAGCTGTTTGGTGGAATTTCAAGCTTTTCCTCTTCATTTTGTATTAATGACATTATAATCATTGCACTGGTACGGTGCTTTAATGAAACCAGCAGTAAGTCCAACATAATTATAGCTATTAGCTTCATAATAAAACTGGTTTGATCATACCAATGCGGTTGTATCTACCTCTGCCCCCAAATATAGCCTTAAATCAAATCATCAAGTAAGCTGCTTAGGTAAATAGACATGGGCTGACATACATTGCCGCCTCAGCCTCTCTGCTATTCACTTCTCACAAAAACACAGTCACCAACCTCCTGCTCACATCCCGGTGCACAACAGCTCTTTGTCTTATTACTCACTTTTGCAACTGGTTTCTCTCTTCACACCACCCCTTCTCTCTTCGTCTCCCTCTTTTTCCTCCATCAGGACATTATGAAGTTGAAATAAAGGCTCCACTGGCACTGCCTCAGAGGACACATTCCAACTGCTGCTGCGGTCTCCGGTGGGCTATAAACACAGAGGGACAGTGACAACCGTGTCCGTGTCCTCTGAGTGGTTCCCCTCAACCTCCCCTCAGTTCTGTGTCTCTTTGCTTCCATCTATCAATAGTGTCCAGAATACAATTCAACTCCTAAAATTTTACATAACATCACAGAGAACTTTGCCAGTGTATTTCAAGTGAAAATATGGCCAAATAAGCTAAAAGTATAATAAATGTGTAGGACTCCAGCTTGGGGTGTTATTTGAGAAACGGTTAACCATTGTTTCTGAGCTGTAGTGACACACACATACATTAAAGGGACAAGAAGAACTTTACATGCAGTAGTTAAAAACTTTACCATTAATATTTATCTAAATATAAATATCTGATGTTACTTTATATATAAGAAAAAGGGATACATATTTTTAAACACAATGAAAGGAAAGAAGGCGGTCAGGTATGGAATCCTAAAATCAACATAGCTGCCAACACTGGCTTGTAGTGAACAAGAATGAGCAGTATAGATAACAGAGAGAAAATGTAGAGAGCTAACAAACAATTATGAAGGTTACATACTAACAGAGCAGTGAATTGAGAATATACCACGAGAGGAATGTGCAGCTGTGTCCTACATTTTTTCCTAAGATGTTGTCCAATATAATAGATTGTGCTGACAATAAATTACACCTAGTGGAATATAAAAACAAGATCAATTACAAATGCATAACACTGACAGAGAATCTGTGGGGTTCTTTCCCACATTAAGGTCCCAAAACCTAGTTCCATTTGAAACCAGAGCTTATTCATGCAAATGTTTGACGTTTGTGAAATATTTTAGTACATTTTGAGTTGAATCACATGAAGTGAGGACCCAAACACAGAACACAGGTGATCAAACTTGGTCCAGAATTTGTTGCAGAAAGCTTTGCTGAAGGTGATGGCAGTGAGGCAACGATCAAAAGAGGTCAAACACAAGGGGGGTTTAAGGGGTAAATGAACATTCCGTCCAAGAAACCATACCGAGAAGATCACGGCTGCAGACACAGTTCAATGCTCCAGGCAGTTAGGGGTACGAAAGACAGGTTTCCCATTTTGGGTGTGATTATTAGGCTGGGTGGGCCAGAAAACAGAGGAAAAAAAGAGGACAGTCAACAAAGCACCAAGAGAGACAAAGGGAGACGCTGCAAAATAAAACAAAGACAAACCATCTAATGGTAAAAGTCGGTCAACTTGCAACATCTGACTTTGTCCACTAAGATCCAGGGGTGGCAGAGTGTGGCAACCTATTTGGCCCCATTAATTTAGTTGACCTCAGGACTTTAAGGGTTTTTGCTGTCCTCTGCATACTTTTCATACGTGTTTTGTCATCCACCAGGTCTTACAAACGAGATGGGATTTTTAGCAGATAGACCAGCCTCACCTCTCTCCTCTTAATCAACAAGTCATTAGTTTCTTTCATTCTCTCGCCAGGGTGCAGCTATTCCTCATTTCCGGAACAAACTTTTTGTTTATTTTTTGTCTACCTCTATCAAGTGTGTATTCACAGAGTCTCTGCAATCAAGACCCCCACCGCTCCTTTAGACCAGTAATTTGACTGTATTTGAAGGTGCATAGGCATGTTGGTCTCTGATCCCTATCTTTAGCAATCAGCATGAACTTTTAAGCTCACCCATTCACATGCACTGAACTAGTGCCTAGACTTTGTTTGCTGCAGTGATTCTCTGTACCTACAGCAAGGGAATACTCTGATGAGACACATCCTTGTCGTGTATTATCCTGACATCTATTTGGAATTTTGGAATATTGGAAGGGCATGTGTTTGACTCTATTCTCTTTTATACTACTCCATTTTTAAATCCTCAACCGACTTTATCAGAGAGCTGCTTCCATGTCACTTGTCTCCTCCTTTTTCAGGACTTTGGTATTGTGCTTGAACTGGCCTCTTTTTCTTTTGATCCTAAAGGGAAAGCTGAAGACATATACCACATCATCAGGTTTTTTACAGTCACAGTAAAATTCAATTTATCTTTTTGTTCATCTTTTGTTATCTTTATTTTGTCCTTTCTGAAGTTTTGCTTTTGAATGCCAGACTTTTCTTTGCTGATATGCATGATAAACTGGTGTCTGGTCCTTTGAGATCTTACCAGGAACATTTGACTTTATGGGCTTTTCAAGTGATAACATCACTGTAGCGCATCTAATATTTCTCTAAGCATAACCCCATATTGAACAGAAGTCCCTCTTGTAATGTATCATACAGCAGTCAGATTGCGAATTCAAAACTCATGCCCCTCTCCCTGGTTCCATCTGCTGCCTCCACCCTCAGGCAATTGTTGTAATACTAGCTCTCACTGTCTCCCCATAGGCTATACAACTGCACCACTGACCTGCAGAAGTGCATACCCCAATATCGACTCTACAGCCTCTCCCCAGTTGCGGGAATGTGATCCATCTTTTAGCCTTGAGCCGGGTTTCTTCTTCTTTGTGCAAACTCGTGCCCGATTTCAGAGGACTCTGTAACAACAGTAAACAACAAGCCACTGCTCTTGTGAATTTGTGCTGATTCTCCAGGGTACTATGTTCTAAGCATTGATCTTCACACAGCGCTTCACCTGGTCTGTGGCGGAAGATGTGAACATCCCGAGATGCTTGAATTACAGCGAATGCCATATGGACTCACATTTTCTGTCTTCCACGACCTGTTCAGTTACCGGCTTCTGGGCGCTGACTGGTTTGGCTGTGTTTACTTGGATGATATCTTGCTCTTTTTCCATCTTTTGGTCACCTGCAACCGTGACAACTTCAGGATTCTGGTTTTGCAAGGCTACTGTAGATTAATCCGCCAACTACAGCCTATTGCAGACCACTAACCCTCCTTATCACCTCAGGCAGTTCAGTGGACTCCTGTGGCGGTAACCATACAAGATCCGGCCTACTTTCCATTTATTCTCATTCAGAGGGCAATGGAGCAGTTTGAATAACACCCTACTGAAGACACTGGGGTGGAAATTGTTCATCACAACATTCCTTGGAGAATATAGTACAAAGTTCACCCATGGGCCCTTTGTCTCAGTGCTTCTCTCCTGCACAGAAAAACTATGAGCTCCTGCCAGTGACACTGGTAATGGGAGGAATGGCGGTATTGGCTGAAATGTAAATATAAAGCTTTTAATAATACATTAATTGGTTTGTTTCTCCCCATATGTCTCAGTTACTACAAAACATCCCATCACCTACAACCACACAAACATATGCTACACAGTTGTGGCTCCTGCAGATCATTTTTGCAATCATGTGCAAATGAGGTTTGCATATCCAATTAAGAAAAGGACCAGGGGCATGATGTGGGGCGATAGAGTCTTTGTGTCCAATAAAAAATCGCTGGGTGGGAGGAAGAGGCAAGACCTGATCAAATGACCATGGGTATAAGGAGGAGGGAGGCTTAATTCTACATTTAGATGGGTTTTTGCCTTTTTTGGTCTAGCTGAAACATTTCCATCCCAGAAGAAAAAAAACTATTATCCCGGCATAATGGCTAACTTTATGTAAAAAACTGATAATGTTGTAACCTCTCTTTTGTGTCCATAAGTGGTAGCTCTAAAATGACAACACAGAAATGATGAGAAAAATTCAAAACTGGGTTTACGTTATAGTACCACGACAAAAAAATTATTTATATTTTCTCCAAAAAGAACAAGAGATTCAAACTGTTCCAAGTAGACATATTAGATCCTTGAAAAATGTATCGTCTAATTAATCAAACTGACAAAGTTAACCTATTATTGATCTAGATATTGCGTATAACAACCACCCTCTGTTATGACAACAGTCCTGTGTTTTGACATCCCACCTATCACAGTCTGCTCCCAACATGAACTTTGTCAGTCTTTATACAAGCGTCATAGGCTTCCTCCATTGCTAACAAGTCATAATTACCTTAGGTGCTAGAGGGGCAATAAAACACAACTGTGGGTCATAATAACTGATAAGACAACCCCGCTGGAGTCATTTTTTTGAAGAACAGTTTTAAGTGTGCCTGGCTGCCAGGGATCTGTTAAAACTAAATTTAAACTGTCTGTCTTTTATTTAAATGTTATTATGTCTAAAAAAGAAGTTGAATGCATAAATGTAACTATCATCATTATAGTGATAATAATAATAATAATAATTTAGAGGCAAGGTGAGTTTGTCTGTGAAGCCATGTACAGTTATTTATATTTTGGTAGAGTACTGTTATCTTGATAAGAACTCAGATGATATTAGTAACTGAATGAACACATGTATGAGCCCTGTTTCAGTAACTGGTTGAAACTCACCTTGTGAACTTTGTCCTCTCATCTTTGTTCCATCAGGGAACCAACAGATTTACCGTATGCCAGGGTATTAGCTTTGGCCAGGTCAAACAGTGGCTATCGGTGTGTGTGTGTGTGATTTAGGTCTCCCGTGGGGTGGGCATAAGCTTTGATGATTGGTCCCGAACATCTCTACAATGGCCGAATGGATGTGTCTGTTTTGTAATATGTATGGGCTGCTAGGTGATTAGAAGTGTCATACCTAACACACTGAAATTTCACTTCCCCTCAGATAAATGTGATTGCTGCAATTTACACTTCGGCTGGATCAGTTATTTCTCTTCACTGCATTATGTAGATGTGTGTGGTAATACATTGAAGTCGTCTGCTCACCAGGAATTCACCATCTCATTCCCTCATTTAATTTATCCATCACTTCATTGCGACTAAAGAAGACAGTTGCAATTTCTATATTTTGCAGTTGGTACAGTTATGGCTGTTTGTGTATTGAAATGTTATGCTCCATCTTGTTACATATTATAACACTGATATGTACTAAAAGCCTATCAACCCCTTATTTAGTTCTGTCCTTATTTCTTCTCTTGCGCAACTGCAAACCAAAATATCATTACAATTGGGCATACTTTCTACTACGCAGTGAACGAATTATGAATTTATTATATAAACCTATGGGACTTAACTCTGTGGTTTTCCATGTCACCTGTCTTACTTTGTGTGATTGAGTGGTCTGAGTCCGCACTCAAAGTCCCACACTCTCACTTTAATCCAGAAACGACCACTCTGATTCATCGGCTCTCATATATGAATGATAACTGCAGATATTTCGGTTGCAGGTTTGACTGATTACTGTCAGTTAAACACACAAAGCATATTCTAATGAGAAAATTGATAGACAGCTGCATTTGCTGTGTTGCCTTATGATGTTCTTTATACCACTAACATAGAAAATAAAGCACATTTTCAGCATAACATTATCTATCACCAATGCTGACATAAAGGCATTGCTTCTATGAGCCAGACAGCTGTCCCGCCAGAATTTTATTTATTTGTTTTTCCCAATTATATGTACCTGCTTTGCAAAAAACTTTCAGACAATCACAGAAAATGTGTTGTGTAAAACCATAAAACCATAATATTCTGCACTGTTGTTATGGGTCATTTAGTACGATTCCCACAAAACTCAGCCCCAGTGCTTTTTAAAAAATCCTCAATTATAGTTAGACTGGCGAAGTGTTGCTCAGCTCACATCACCCGTGATGAAGGCGTCAATATGAGAAAAAATGGTTTGGTGACTGTAAACCCTCTCAGGGCATTTTTACTCCCACTCTACCTGCAGCGAGAAACATGAGCAGCTGGTCTCCCTTGAGTTTAGCTGAATATGAAACAAACCACTTGCAGGGTACCAAACGGGTCTGCAGCAAAAGAACCATGTTGTGGACCTGAATGCTTCCATAGTGACTGCAGTGAAAACCTTTAGTGAAGCCACAAAAGGTTGTACCACAAATGTGTACAAAAATATGTTACATTGACATGCCTTTCATAACACCTCCCCATCCACCTACTTCATTCCCATTTACACTAGTATGTATACTGATTCACATTTCCACCAACACTCTGCCAGATTGTTTATTGTGCCATCCCACTTGCAGCTTTCCAGCCTCACCTTACTGTTCTGGTCTGTCTGTATTGACCTCCTGCTTGTTTGCCTGCTCCTTGCCTGCCTTTACCGACCACTGCATGCTTCCGCAACATCTCGCCCTTCCAAACTTAAGCGTGGTGAACTTTTTATCAGTGTCACCAAGGTCATGCGTATCAGTCTTCAATTCTGAACTGTTATAACTAGCACAAGCTGGCAGGCTGACTCTTGCCTATACGAGACATGTACTACAAGCTCTCTTATTGGAGCCATATGTGGCGGCCTGTATGTGTGGGCTCCTCTCTGAAATCACTATTTCGCATTTCACATGTCTGTTGTACTGGCTAACTACAAAGATACAATGTGTTAAACTGTGACCTTTACAGGTGATGGTAGGCATGTGGAAAACCAGGCTGGCTGTTCCGCCCTGTCTTTATACTAAATGCATCCCTCTGCAGTGAACAGGACGAAATAATATTTATCATTCTTCCCTGTGCCACATTTTTACTCAAATGATAAACTGCATGATATTGAAAGGCAAAAGAGGTAATGCCTCTGTCTTACTGTAACTAGCAAACCTGGTGAGTTCCCTAGTTGAGATGGATACAGTTTCCTCACCGTTCAATACGCATATCACCATTGGGGTTTGGTGAAGGCAATTTGGGCTGAACAGAGAGTTTTAAGAGTCTTGCACTAGGTTGAAGATTTTTTCTACTTTAATAAGGGCTAGTATGGTGAATTGGTTAAATTAATTAAACTCTCTCACGTTACAATTTAGAATTAGGCCATAGTCTTGGCCTCCATTAAGCTCCATAAACCTACTACTGCTTGTCCAACTTTTACCATATGCAAGAAGTTTGTTCAGTTTACTAACAAAGACGAAGTAGGTGGCTAAACGCCCTTTAGTATTTCATTTACCTCTCTGGGCATTTCTCTTGAAAGAAAACAAATTATTAAAAATAAAGTTTAGCCATAAATAAATTGATAGGAATTGTCTTTGTGGATTGGTTGGTGCATGGATTAATAATGTCACCACCATCATCGTGTCAGCACCTTTTGGTTACCTTTTCTTTCTTTCTTTCTTTTTTGAACCCTCTGTGGATTTATGTAGTAATTGCATTAACATTGGCTGATTCCTGCAGTTTGAAGTGATCTCTGGTGGATTTGCCAGAATTAATTTATTCATTCATCAGCAGGACATTTTTTAACTGCTCTCAGATGTTATTCATGATGCTAATAATGCAGTGGACAAAACCCATCCACACAGCATTGGCTTATTTAATAATGTTAATTTTTATCTGCGCTGTCATTTTGGTATGTTTAGACTCCAACAAGAGAAATAATAGGAAGTGGAACTGATGTATACTCTTCTCCTAAACTATCTTTAACAATGTAATGAAATGGAAATTATCAGTTTAAAAGAGTCTTTTCAAAGTAAACAAAAATCAAAGGAAACAATAGCTACACGTGATCACAGTATGTGCTTGTCGCATGCTGAAGGATTTAACTGATTTAATGAGTTGTTTAGAGTTCTTCTCTAGATTGTGGAATAATCATCACCTTCTTTTATATCCACCTGTCTCTGTGGAACTGGTGGGAATTAAACAAAATCATCGAAGGAAATCAGGCTCTACCTCTTGATTTATATGCCAATTCAAAACTTTCAGTTCACATATTCTGAACAAAAAGATAGGCAACTGCAGGAGCCCTTCGTGTACTTTTGAGCGTGCCTGTCTCAGTGAGAGGTTTCAGGCATTATTTGATATTTGAAAAATGGACCAGCAAGTAAACACACACACAAACACCACGGACACATCTGGTGCAAGGTATGAGCAGGAAACCTCACATCTGTTTGCTGTCAAAACAACAGGCATCATGGGTCCTCACAAACCAACATACTGTATACACACTTACACACCTCTACAGGTACAAATACCACGCACACACACACACACACACACACACACCACACAGCTACTGTCAGTTGTAGTGACCTGTCCTCTGCGGGACTGAGGTAGAATTAAAGCATAAAATCAGAACTCTTACCTCTTGATTTATATGCCATTTCATTTTTTTCCAGTCCACATGTTCTCAGACAAAAAGAATGAAACTGACACCAGAGGCCAAGGTTTGTGTCCAGTGTGTGTTTAGGTTTGAGCTACAAAAGCACCTTGGTTATGGGGAAATTGGGGTTTTGGTTCAAAGTATAGAAGTAGGTTGTTGTTTTTCTACATACCTAAAACAAGTCTGTGGTGATTCACTGCTGTTTCTTGCTGGTCCAACAAGTTTCAGGAAGACCAAAGCAGTCGATCCTACTAACAACCTGTTTGCTCTCCAAAGCCTGATATAGCAGCCTGGTCAAATAACTTATGAATAACACACCATGGTCTTTTAATGATTCACTAACCTTGTCACTTCATGTGTGTAGCCCCTGCACATTGACTTAACAACAATATCTCTACGAGTTCAAATATGACTTGGCTCAGTGTGAGTCAGAAGTGTTCAGACAGAATTCAGTGCTGTTTCTTGAGAGGATACTGAGCTTTAATTCAGCAAAATGCAATTAAGATAACTGACTTCATTAAAGAGACAGATTATTATAACTTCATTAATTAAAGTCCGCTTTCTAGAGCTTGTAAACAAATTATTTCTGTAAGTGATGGCTGTCTATTGCTTTAGTTTGCTTATTTCGTGACTGTGAGTAATTGTGAAAGTCTCATTAAATGTGGCTGACGGCGGAGAGAGATTTAAAGACGAGAAGGATATTGTACCATGTATCTTGTAGTGGGGGAAAAAAACCACATACTTGACATTTTACTTAAACAGAGACACAGTAGGAAGACTTCCTTTTGCTGTGTGTGTGTGTGTGTGTGTGTGTGTGTGTGTGTGTTGATGTCTCTGACTGTATCCCACTGTGAGTACAGTACATTCATGTCTGTATGCTTATTTTAATTTATCTCTGGGGTGTGATTATTTCTGCATGTTTTTTTTTCACTCTCTCTCTCTCTCTCTGTGTGTGTGTATGTATGTGTGTGCATGGGTGTGCACTTTTGAGCCGTGCTGTGTCTCAATTGAGGCGTTTCAGCCCCTTTGATATTCAGAAAATGGACCAAAGTAAACACACACACACCACGCTTTACAAACCTGAGACACACATCTGGTTAATTGGGCAGGAAACACCTCACGTCTGTTTGCTGTCAAACAACAACGACATCATGGGTCCTCATAGGTAACATACTGTATACACACCTACCTCTACAGGTACAAATACCACGCGCACACACACACACACACACCACACAGCTACTGTCAGTTGTAGTGACACAGAGAGGGAGAGAAATGTGTTCATGAACCTTGTAAATATGTCTGCAAATCTATCAAGCAAAACTCAACAGGCTGTTCTTCATGATACACACACACACACAAATTCTGTATTGAACGCTTCACATACTCACTAACAGCCTGAACATACAAAAAAGCTTCGTCATGGGGGCCTCAGAGGAATACATTTTCACTAATCAGCAGCCATATCAGACTGGAACCTAATTTAGAGTGCCTGCATCATCTCAGAGTTGGGAAACTTCTCTTTAACCTTCAGCCTCCTCCCTTTCATCTGCATCTGCCCTCTGTAACCAAAGTAGATCTAACAGCTGAAATCAACGAGGGAACAGCTGGTGTACATGATCAATCAGTCGCGAGAGAAATGCAGTCATTATCAGAGTTCAGCTCTGGAGAAAATAATGGACTTCAGCCAAGTTTTGAGCCGAGAAGGTGGCCACATCTGGACATTTCATGCTGATGAGGTTTCAGCTGTGGGTTTTCTTGTATCCCGATTGATGTGGTTAAAATTCACTGACAAATAAAATATGACAAATGGACACAAATTCAAATAAAGCCATACAAAAGTTCTCTTTGACTTTCATGTATATCCCTGTTTATTTTGAAGTACTGCTGCTACCTAAAGTTGTTGCTCTGCTGATTATAATCACTAGTGCAGTGCCTGTTTTCGAAATGTCAGTAGGGGGGATTGCTTGGCCTCTGTTAATCCAGCTTGCTCTCCAGGCTGCAGAGTATGTGGTCAGTACAGCTGGAGTTTGCTGCCCTGATCCGCTCTGATGGTGTTTGGGTGATGCCATAGAGAGCGTTGTTGCAGTTGAGCTCCACCTTTCTTAAAACCCTGGCATGTGCGCTGTATAAATTGTCCCGGTGCGGCACTGTCTGTGTAGAGTTGTTCCACCTTTTTCTTCACGGCATGTAACATGTCAAAAATTCATGTTTGAAGCTTTCTCAAAAACTGCTCATCAAAAAACTTTACAGTCGACACTGCACCTCCATAGGTCCTCAGCAATATACCCACTAAGTTTGAAGTCAATTGGATGAGAGGTTGTTGAGGAAATCAAAAGACAGACAGACAGATTCATACATTTAGAGTTTGATCTGGGCATGATGACTGATTAGACCAAACTGGACCAGGTTACCCTGATCCAGTTGCTACCCATCATTCACATTGAGAGTATTTTAAACAATTTATTTTTTTGTCCTTTTTACATGGATTTGAAGTGTCAGTTAACAAGGGTTCTCTTGTCTTGTTCTCTTTTTCTTGCATATGCTTTCTTTATGGCCATCAATTCATTTTTTGTTTATCAGATTTGGGATACATAGACATAGGATAGTTTGTGTAGTCACCCAAAGAAGATATGAGCAGGATTTGAGAATTAAACATGACATGATGTCTACAGCCTCTGTTGTAAGTTCAGGTCCATAGAATGAGACAAGAACACGATTCAAGTCACTGAAGGAAAAATAGGCAGAACTTAGGTTACCATTCAGCAGCATGTTCCCTAAGGCTAAACAGAAATAACTATAAGACACACATAAAAACAACCATAAACACAATGAGAGTTAACTGAATTAACACACCACACGGACACAAACTTTGTAATTTTAGCTCAACGAGAAACTAATCCCAGTGTGGCTGCAGCTGTATTTTCAGAGTCAGCCAGCCACAGAGCTCCAGCACACCTAGACTCAAGCAAGACTTATTAGAATAATTAAAAAAGCACAATATATATGTATATATGTTATAGGGAGAATGGTGCCTCTACCATCCACACTCCGCACCCCAAATACCTGTTCTTGCTCTATGTAGCCTTGGTGAATGGATACAATCTCACATGTGATGTGTATAATTGAGTGATAGCAGCTTAAACTGCCAGAATTAGGCCCTGCAAGTAAAGACTTGGAAGTCATTAAAAGCCAGTGTTTATCTTCAATATTCAGTGAGGAAACTTTGAAAATATCAAGAATTCTTAATGGAGTTTGGGTTGTTTGTCACATTACTTCTGACTCTGGAAGCAGGAGATCAGTGGGGATATACACTGTTCAGCTGTGTTTCACTTCAGTGGGTGGGACTACTCAGTCAAAGCTCTGGTCAAGCGATTTTTTTTTTTCTTTACATGAAAACCCTTTAACCACTCAGACTTGGAGTACAACAGAATTAACTGCTGCTCGTTGCTGCAGAGGGCACTGTTGCTCAGCAAAAAGTTACACTGTTTTGCTTTAAACATATGTATTTATCTATATTCACTTCCTCCCTACTCACTGCATTAAGCATTAAATCTGACTCTGCAAAATTCTCAATCATATATCATACAGTTTGCATTATTCTGTTGCCAATTATGTTGTCTTTGCATTTGTATATTTTTGCAAATTATGCATGGCATATTCTAAAACGTCCTCACTCTCATTATTTCCCAGTGTTTTCAGCCTTTGTGATGCCTGATGCCTTTTATTTCTGTTTCTGCCCCATCTTTCCTTTCTTCGTCCTTCTTTCTAGGTCCTAGTATTTATATAATTTACTATCCTCTGTCTTAATTTTCACTCTCCTTCATTCACCCTTTTACTTCTCTCATAATCTTTTCCTTCATTTATTTGCTCTTGTATCCCTCCTTAATGGCTTTATCCCTCTTTCCTTGCAGTATATCCCTCTCTAAGCTCCAGTATATACCTCTTTCAGTTCCTTTATTTATTCTTGTCATTCTTACACTTGTTCTGTCTTTCCATCATTCTTTTCTTCCAGAAACTCATTTTGTGACTCATTATTTTTAAATGGCAGCTGTCTTTCTTTGCGGCAACACATCTTCTTTACTTGCAATCAGTTTTTTGTCACTGGGAAAAAATGAGAAGTCAATAATCATTAGGCTTATGAATAGTGCATGATGAGGCGTGTGTGTGTGTGTGTGTGTTTGACTGGCATCTGGGGAGAGCGAGATGAAAAGGCAGCTCAGTCAGTTGAATAATGCATGGTGTCAATGACCATTCATTTACATCAGTGATTACTGAGCAGCATGTCAGCTCCTCTTAAGTTCCTAGACTAAAAGTCATGCATTTTCCTTTAACCCATTGAAATTGATCAGTGCAGTTTACCTAAAGAAATTGCACACCCCTTTGACTTAGATTTACACGTTGGTCTCTAATGAACACAAATACACGTATTGGTAAAATAGACACAACTAACTGTTGCCAGTGATAGTGCTACCTCCAATGTCCACAATGGTTAAATGAACTTGAATCTGTTAAGAAATCACATAAAAAGACAATCCCGATCATTTAAGGTACTACCTCATAATCATCATTTATAGACATTTTCTTCACTGTCAGAGAAATCCAGCTGATTGCTGCATGTAAATCCATGGTAACAGTGCAAACAGGAACTGCCAATAGTGCCGCATGGATTTCCATGCAAATTTCAAATTCACCAAAATGTAAAGAAATATAAGCTACGAAATGAGCCTGAAGATGAACCTGACTATCCCAAAAATAAGAAAAAACAATAATACATAGAGAGAGTGAAAGAGTGAAAACTTTCAAGTCACAATTTATGATTCACGGAAAAGAAATCCACATACAGATCCTTTAAGACCATTAATTCCCTTCAGCCTGTCTACTTTAATCCAGGAGGATTTGTGATGAAGTGCTGTCATTTCTTTTTTTTTTTTTTACTTTTTATTTAATTATTTTGACATATCCACTTTCCTTCCACCTGGCTCCACTACTTCTTCATCAGGGACTGATTATTGGACAAATGGCCTCTGGGCATAGGTACATCCACAACCCCAACCCCCAACATTTATGACCTCACAATTTTATGATTTCCTTCTGCAGGGCCCATTTTGAATGGTGTCAATACCAATAGTAGAAAGTAAGAGCATTCGTTCAAGTACTGTACTGAATTACATATTTGAGATACTTGTATTTTAATTGAGTATTCACATTTGCTGCCCTAAACTCTACTACATATCAGAGGCAAATATTGTACTTTTTGCTTGACTACTTTTATATGCAAGCTACAGATACTAGTCACTTTAAGATTAAGAATACACAGAAAAAATAGGATCATCTTATAAAATAAGTGTGAAAGTTTTGTAACACTTATTTCACACAGAGGCTTTGACGTTGGGCCCACATGACCCCTTGGGCGTCTGTGCCTGTGCTCAGTAGAGCTGTTTAGTAATCCATCCAAGACTTCATCTGACAGACTTCAGGAAACAGGTCTAAACTTGATGCATTCAGATGGAAATGGTTACATGACCAGTGGCTATAGGCAGTGTTTCTTTGAACTGAGAAAAAGTCTGACCACTTCCTCAAAATACAACCAGATATCACATCTATTTCTGCTACTGTGGATGTCGAAATTGGTCTTTCTGCCTCTTCTACTGTACCATATATTTCACCCTGTATTACTGCTGAGTATTGGCTCTTCTAAGCACTGGCTCTGTGACTCCACAAAATCATTGATTTTTGTTTTCTGTTACACTGCTAAAGTATCTTGTGATGATTTAAAATCTGTGTTTTTGTGCATTTTTTTGAAAGTGCATGCATAAATATGCATGTCATTCTGGTTTGAAACTGCATAAGCTCGAATAATGAGTGCGAGAGATACTGTATAGTCGAATAGAGAGACAGAATATCAGTGTCTGTCAAATCCTCCCTCTTGGCTGAACCAGAATTAATCACCGCTTTGATCCAACTTCTAACAAACCTACACACACAGACATTGAACTCTTTTAAAGGTTCTGTATGAAGAAATACGAAAACCCTTGTTATTACTGACACCTGTGGCTGTTAAATGAACTGCAGGCTTGCTCTGTTACTCACATTTGCACACATATTCAAACTCCGTAAGCAGGCAGGCACGAGCATCCATTAACTTCTTACTGACCCCGTCAGCCCTCACCCTGTGCGTGCTGGGGTGCAGGAGTCGCAGTCCAACCTTAGCGATAACATTACTGAGGAAACAAGGAATAGTTAGCCAAGTAGCTGTAACTTACTTTCACTGATCCGGTGTTGGTTTGTTAACAAATGAAGTGAGCTTTTAGATTTACCAGCCAGATCAGCCCCATGAGTATTAGCAGACGTTATCCACTCAACACAGTGGTTTGCTATCAATCTGTCCACGTTAGCAGGCAAGCTAATGACAAATTGCCAACAAATTTCACAGGCTTTGCAGTAATGTTAGCTCCCCAAAGCTAAGCGAAGTTCCCTTCATAAATCAAATAAGTCAAATGCCCTGCTGATATTGACTATAGTTAACAGGCTTCATGAAGTTTTCTGCTGTTTGTTCTTGTGTGGAAATTGTGTTGGAGTATTTCTTATGCTGGGGGCCAGTCATTTCATGATGGCAGCAGACTCATTCCAAAGCTAATAATTGTACATTGCCGGTGCTATAGCTGCCAGGAGAGAGACTTTTATTGTGGCAAGGCACTCAGGAGCGAGCATCCTGAGAACTCGACCTGAGTCCCTTACATAGAAGTCAGTCTACAGGGTGTTATAGGCAATGGAGAAAGCTGGGAATTAATCATTTTTTTAAGCTGCATTACAATCTTTTCATGTAGTGGTAATAAAAAAAGGCAATTAGTACATGTAAATTGCTTCAAATTCTCATACAGTACATTTAAGTAAATCTAGGTGCTTGTAAGACACACACACACACACAGAGACACACACACACAAGGAGACACACCTCCTCTGTTCTAATGGTATATCTACAGATATGCACCCACACAAACCTATGTTACAAACTATATCAGCTTATTTTGAGTATCTGAAATGCCTCATGAGATACTTAACAGCGGTACTTTCTTCTGCCCATCCTCATTTTCTCCCCTCCCTTCATCCTTCAAAGTTCCTCACCTTTCATTTTCTTCAGCTTTCTTCTGTACCATCCTTTTATCTTCCTCTCTTCACCATCCTTCCTTAATCTTTGTCATTCATCCATCCCTTTCTGCATTCCTCCCCCTCTTCTTATTCTATCAGTGCTTTCGTCCCCGTCCCCCCCTTTCTTTTGTGGTTTGTTCCATTCATTGTTATTCTGCACACCACCAACTGCAAGGCAGGTATAATCTGATGGACAAAATGGTCGCCATACTGTGTGTACATATGTGCACGCATGTGTATCTGTCTCCACATGTGTGGAAATGCCCATATGTGTGTGCATGGAACTGTGGGTCTGTGTGTGCTGTGCGTGTGTATTTTTTAGTGTGTGTCTATGTTAGTGTATGTGTGTGTTGATGTGGCACTGAATGGCTACAACAACGCAATTCTTCTTCTGTCACTGGAGTCCATTAAGTCTCCACCTTCTATACCCACAGTCTGTGTGTTTTTTATTAATGTGTGTGTGTGTGTGTGTGTGTGTGTTCTGACAAATGCACTTTACCAGTGCACAGGTAGGAGAGCACTTGGACTGAAGGATGCATTTGTTTGTTTGCTGGTGCATGTGTGCAAATGTACTAAGACAGGTGGTGTGTGTGTGTGTGTGTGTGTGTGTGTGTGTGTGTGTGTGTGTGTGGTCCTTCCTGTGCACTGAGGTGTGTTTTATGAACTGACAAGTACTTTTCGGACAGAGTTTGGAACCCTCTGTTCCTTTCAGAATCACTCTCTACACAAACAACATGAAGGTTTTTTTGTTTTTTTTCTCAAGTAATAACCAGACAGAAGCTCTGACAATGACAACATGTGTAAAGATCCTTGTCAGGCCATACGTTTATTGAAAAGTTATTCACAATTAGCCACCAAAATTTTGAGGCAGAGGGAGATTTGCCTCCACAGAGTATAGAAACCCACTTGGTTAGGTTTAGGGAAAGATGATGACTCTCTTTACCTTTACTGTTCGTTCCAAAACATGCTACATCTGGAACTGGCACCATCTTAGCATTAAACTGACACTGATAATGCTTAGTAGTTTTATCTCAACGTACTTTGTAAGAGACAGGGTTTCAGGGATGAAGAGAAGAATACATGGAGGCATCTTTTCAACTGTTCAGCTTTATCAGAAAATGTGTAAATGCAACCAGGAAGGCTTCAAAGTTACTAAGTTAGTTACACCACAGATGACACGTGCCTCCTCAAATATGTCAATACATGTCAGGGCTACAGTGGCTATGGGGAGACCACATGGGGATGTGTGATTGGTCAGCATGGGTTACTTGTATTCTTTTCCTACAATGCTCTGATTCCACTTGAGATTGTGGATAGTGACACAGCACAAAGTGTGTACAGCATTTAGCAAAGCCACTGCCACAAATGCAGCAACATAAATATGGCGACTGTGTGTAATACCTCCATATTCAGACAGATCTTCCTACTGTCACTCATATCACTAAGTAGATGGAAAGAGATGTTAACAAGTTACTGGACCTGATCACCAACACAATATTAATGGGAGAGATCAGATTCTGAACTACATCAAAAACCACATGGCATCCATGGCAACCCTTTGTGTTGATGATAAATATGGCTTAAATGTAAATGGAAGTGTATTTAACCTCTTATATTAACATCTTATCTGGATGAGATTTCATTCGAGATGGCAAGTGTTAATGGGGTAAAGCTTTAGTTGGAGTTGATAATAAATATTTATGCATGTTGTACATTGTTGTCTTAAAGCTTGGCTTGGCTCAAATAATGTGCTGACCTGTTGTACTGGATGCAGGACCTTTCTTTATTCATTCCCCCCGCGCTGTAATATTACATATGTTCCTTAACACTGAATGGTTTGATGTCCACTGACCCCTTCACTCACATATGCACAACAACTTCAAATGTCTGTTTGGATAAATATTAAATTATTCATATATGCTAATATGTGCTAATATGTGCTAATATTCAAGTGGTTGAGACATCTTCACTCTGCTTGTATTGTGCATAACAATATTCTTGAACTGCATCATTATCAAATCAAGTGAGGCTGTTTTTGTACAAGCCAGTGGGAATATCTACTGAATGTTCAGCTGTTGTAGTTGTTGTTATCATTGGCAAAGGGAATAAAACTCCAATTAGCAAAAAGTTCCAATTAGCAGAAATCAATTTGTCTGATTTAAACCACAGTGTCTGACAGGACATCAACGGTTTTAATTCCAAACAAACACATCTTCAGCCAGAGAGTGACACTAATCAGTGAAACCACCTCCTGGTGTAGTACCACACCTTTACCATTAAAGCTATTCCACTCTCGGGTAGGAAACTTATGTCAGCAATTTTATTCACAAGCACTGAATCCATGTTTGGTTCTTGTAGCTCTGAATTAGCTTATTAGTGTCTGATTTGCTGCTCTGTTTTCTTGTACTCCATAAGAAAAGCAAACTAGTTTCAGCAACAACATTGGTATTCATATATGTAAAACCATTTCATCTCCATAATGGCTGTCTCATTTTACCTCATAATGTGTCACATCATAATATATAAAAGTGAGTGTGTGACCTGGGGCTTTCTACTGTATGTACACTGTTTCATCAGCAATTTCAGAGCTTTAGCCCTTCTCCTTTGGTAGCAAATTAAAGTAGATTTGTGGGACCTTTGAGGCTTCGCCTGCCTGCAGAGTTAGACGTGCTGTTTCTGTGCAGATATGCAGAGAGGTTGTGGAATAAAAATGCATATTGAAGTATAGAGACTTATCAGTAAGCAGGTTTAATCTTACAAACAGAAATACAGAGTTGCACCTTGCATTATGGAGGAGTAGCTGCTAAACTTGACTTTTCCTGACAAATTATATCACTGATAACAGCTGTGAGAGGACACAGCTGCACTGAATTAAGGGAAAATGCCCCTTCAAGTGATTTGATGTTACCATGCATGTAAACCCCAAGACTGACAGCACCTTAACAGTAATTGCATTTGAGCCCCACTGATCAGAATTACACTGAATATGGCAGATTTTGGTCCTGGAATTACGTGAGGTCCCCAAACTACATGAATCAATAAGAATGATAAAGGTAAACTCAGAAGCTGCATTCAGACCTACTTTATCCTTGCATGGAAAATGCAGCAGCATGATTCATTTGAATGTAACGGGATGGGGGAAAAAATGCAGGGTCATACTGCAAAAAAGTTGAACCTCAGCTTTTTCTGCAAAGTGTCATCTTCTGACAAAATTCTGCAGTACCAATCAATGAGACATGAGAGCACACAGTCCAGGCAGATTACTTTGTAACGTGAACACTATACTTCTACAGTTTACCTGGCAGTTGTGATGAAAAATAAAATAACTGCTGCGCTGTAGATTTTCCTGTCTCAGAGTATTATAAACCACTGTGCAATGTTTTGGCATCTGTTAAGCCTCCAAGCTGGACCTCCCAGATTTTACTCCATGTCTCATTGGAACCTGAAACAACACGCCCATGCATTATAGCCCCCTTGTGTTATTTTAATTCAAGACTGTTTTCAGTCTGCAACAAAGCCTAAAAACTACAGGAGGATCAGGGGGATGTCAATCATGCCATCTGTACACGCCCACACAGAGGAGGTCTAATCAGGCTCAATAAGTGAAAACACCTGTGTAGGTGGACCTGAGCCTTTACCTTTGATTTTCAGCATGTTTTCCAATCAAGTCGGCAATCTGGTTACAGTGATGGCTAGTGGCTTAATTAAACCTGTACAATTTGGTAACTGACTGAGTTTCTGCAGATTTGCCCTGTTTACTTAAAAATTCTGGTGTGAAAATGAGCAGGGTACCTGAGAGTACTCAGCTCAGATAATGTGACCACTGCCACCATTTGGTGCAAACTCACATTGACACCTCAGTACACATGAATGTTATGTTACATTACAATTTCTGGCTTATGTAGTCTTAAACATTAAATAAGTTCATCTTTCAGGGTTGTAATTGTGTGGCTGGATGGTGCAGTTTTGTGTATTTAGCTTCTGTCATGTTTCATTGTTTTTTCACCTTCCCTTGGACACACAGACACACAGCTCCTGTTGACATGTTTCTTCAGTAAAATATGAGGACATGGTGACTTTGTCTGGATACGAGGACAAAGTGTGTGTGGGTGGGGAAGGACCACGCACACAAACACAAACTGTCTGAATGAATGCATATACACACGTGCACAAACAAACAAACAAATGCCTCCTTCAGTCCAGGTGCCCTCTTACTTGAGCAAAAGTAAAGTCCTTTTGTCAGAAAAAAATGACTCACACGGACACACACACACACACAAACACACAGATTTCCTACCAGTGACAGTGCTTGAACCTTAGAAGAGTTGTGTCTGCTTTGTGTCTGTTCTTGTTTATCTGATATGACAAACAGTCAGATGACAGTTACATGGCTGCGGACATAATCAAAAGATAAACAGTGTGTTCCTTGTGTGTGAGTTTGTGTGTATGTATGTTATGTTTGTGTGTGAATCTGTTTACGCCTGCAGCCACTCAGTCCTCCTTGTGCATGTGTGTGTGGTTTATGTGACACTTTCCCTGAGCAATAATAAATGACCATGTACTTGTAGCATATTATATGAATGTGGATCATACTGCATTTGTAATTTTTTTCCCCATATATACTGTTGCTGTCTTAGAACCAAAGTGCCAAAGTGAAGTTGAACAAAACGTATTATTCCAGTACTTAGCCGTGTGATACACAAAACATCTGTGATGGATCTTTGCTGTAATGATCTATCCCTGATGATACTGCATAAAGCTAAAGCTGAGCTTAGTCGGACATCTGCTAATTTTATTTTAAGTCAGCTCCGAGTGGCCACAGTCGAAGCGAAGTTGAGAAGATTAATCCACGACCATACAGATCACTTGTTCCTGCCACTCAGCTACAACCCACAAGAGCGTGCCAGCCATAGGAGCATTCCAACGTAAAGTGTGCCAGAGCTTTGTTGTCACGGTAACAATAACAATCACACAGTTAACGTAGAATGGTCTCGTACCTGAGATTAGTCGTCATAATAACAATAACAAACACGTTATCAACGTTACGGAACAGTCTCTGTTCGGTGAGATTTAGGCATAAAAACTACTTGGTTAGGTTAAGCATAAAAGGGTAAGATGTTAGGTTTAGGAAAAGATTGTGGTTTTGGCTAAAATTGCTTGTGAAAGAAACAACAACTATCAATAACTAAAACAGGAACCAAACTCAAGTTTCTTGTATGAAAGTCCTGTGTTCAATTGACCCAGCTATCCACCCCAACCTCCTCCCTCCTAGCGTGGAGTTCTTTGCTCTTCATACTACAACATCTACTCAGTAGATGTCAGGATTATTATTACGGCCACTAGATGTCAGATAACAAGAAGACATTACTGTAGCCATCGCTGGGGAGCTGCTGCACAAGCAACTTTTTTTCACAAGAGGATAGTCTCAATTATTCAAACAAATGGGGATTACAATAGGTGACAATGTGAGAGCTTCTTTGAAGGCATTCATACTGTTCCTCAGAAGTAACCAACCGTAGCTGTGTGAAGTTGTGTTTGAAAGCCTCAAATCCAAGATTGTCCTCCCAAGAAAACCAACATCATCAGCTGTTTCAGCAAATACATAAAACATTTATTTGTCTGTCTGGAGCTAAGGAGGAAACAGTGAGTTCTAAAACTTAGAGGCCCTGACAGCAAAAGTCTAGTCACTTTGGCTCAGGAACAGGCAGCAGAGCCTTGCTTGAGGATCGGAAACTTCTCTGGCTCACAGGGCTGCAGCAAATTCAGCAATTTAACAAGGAGCCTAGCCATGAACTGCTCTAAAAGTGATAAGAAAAATCTTAAAATCAACCCTAAAACTGACTGCATACCACTGAAGAGAGCCTAGAACAGGAATTATGTGGTCTTGTCTTTTTGAATTAGTTCAAAACCATTGATTTTTGGCTTCTTCCCCAAATTCAGCGAATTGCAATAATCAAGATGTGACAAATGCTTGTATTAATTTTAAAGACTTTATTGATGAAAGAAAGGTCTCTGAAAGGACACCCAGGTCTCTGGCTGTCAGACTGTCACTTGGTGACAATGAGGGACATTAAGGCTACTAACAACATAATGCAAGACTATCTCTCCATTCAAAAAGAATATCTGAAAATGTAATTGTCTTATGTCTAAGGTTGTTGTCTTATGCAGTATTTGGGCTTATAATGAATGACTGATACTGTATAACACTGTATAAAGTTGACAGATATCCCGCACATATCTTCACAGCCAACTTCAACTATCGAGTAGCCATATTATACTGTATCAGTAAAAAGCCACAGAGAAAACAGCATCATTGGGGCAGAGAAGGACATACAGTAAATTTGTATGTATAGAAAACAAAATTGTTAGAAAAGACACAGAGAAGACGAAGAGACTGAGTTTTAACTGAGGCTGAGACCAAGAACAGAGCCAGCACTGGTTGAGAAGCACATGGATGGGAATGATCAGAGCCAAGTTCGGTCTTTTACTGTTACTATTTCAGACAATTCAGAGCAAGGGTTTTAAAGCCTTTACTGCCCTGTAGACATGATGTGGTAAATAAGGTCCCAGTGGGATTGGAACCACTAATCCCAGCAGCTTTGGTGGCTTTCTCCACCTGTCTGCTCAGAGTGTGGAGGAAGTGAGTGAAGAGGAGGAGTGATGGGGTCAGTGAACCATCTGTAACTACATACAGTACTTTAGAACATGTCAGAAAGTGTCTCAGCAACTCCATCAATCCACGTCTTCAGAACAAAGTGTGTGTGTGTGTGTGTGTGTGTGTGTGTGTGTGTGTGTGGACCGGGAAACATAGTGATTTAACTGAAAAGGTTATTGAGCTCTTTACTTGCAAATCTATTTGTGTTCTTGCTTTTACTTAAGCATGTATGTGTGAATGCTGACTTGTTTTTGAGAGTGTGTGCATTTGTGTGTGTGTGTGTGTGTGTGCGTGTGTGTGTGTGTGTGTGTGTGTGAGTGTGTTCTTAGTTAGGGTTGTAGGCCAGTGAATGGGAAGATGGATTATTGATCCTCAACTCCCACAAAGCGGAGAAAAAGCAACCAAAAGCTCCATCTTCATTCAGCCTGAACACACACACACACACCATCACTCATAAGAGGTACAGATTTAAGTCAGTCCAGCAGACTTGTAGCTTCTCTGGCTCAACAGCTGCTGTCAACATGCCTGTGAGTTGTGATGAGTTGTGAAATGATGTATGAAAGTGAGAAGGAGGAGATGGATGTAAAAAAAAAAAAATGTTCTCAGTGGCAGAAGTTACAAAAAAAACCAGCACTCAGTCTAATATTCATCTTCATCAGCAAACATAAGACTCATTTGGAACTCTTGATTGACTGTTTCTTGGGGGATCCTTTATGGAGATGATTAAATACAGAATTTCACTGCCCTCCATGCCTCTTCATCCGTCTTTCACTACCTGTCTCATTACTTCTCCCTCTTGCCTCGGCTCATACCTTTCTCATATTCCCTACTTCCCGAAACAGCAACTCTGCAATTTCATTTCGCTTGTGGCCACCCTCCACGTCCATCCCTCCCCGTCTGCAGCCCTGCATGAATTCATGTGAATTCATTTTGTGTTTCAATCTCTCACTTTCGATTAGTTTCCCCCCCCCAGTTTATATTATCTCTTCGTCTGCTTTCTTGCTTTTCCTGCCTATCTTTGCCTTTGCATTCACGCTTTCTTCCTGCTGTCAAACAGTCTTTTCACCCTTTCCTCCTCCAGGCATTCCCTTCATACTATCCTCCTTCTTCCGTCTTCTTTAGGCTGGTATCCCCTCTTTCTCCTCCATTTCTCACTCCTCTTCCTTGATACTGTGTCTCCATGGTCTCTGATACTGTAACTCAGTCATTAGTATACAAAAGTGCATCTGCTCATAATCAACTTAGAATACATAAACATTTTATATTGTAGACAAAACAGTGCTACATATAAAACATACGCTCACCAAGCACTTTATTAGGAACACCTGTACACCTGTACACCTGCATCTCGGTGCAATGCAATCAACTTATTACGTGGCAGCAGTGCAGTGCATAAATTCATGCAGATACAGGTCAGGATGTTCACATCAAACACCACAATGGGGAAAAATGTGACTTGACGTCAACAGCATGAATCCATGGATCCAACCTGCCTTGTGTCAACAGTCCAGGCAGGTGGTGGTGGTGGTGTAATGATGCGGGGAATCCCTTTATGGCCACAATTTACCATCTTCTGTAATGGCTACTTCCAGCATGACAATGTGCCATGACATAGAGCAAAAGACGTCATGAACATGTTAATGAGTTCAGTGTATTTCAGTGGCCTCCCTAGTCACCAGATCTGAATCTAACAGAACACCTCTGGGATGTGATGCAATCATGTCATCATGGACTAGAGTCTGAAAGGAAGGTTTTCAACATCTCGTGGAATCCATGCAACAAAGAACTGAATCTGCACCTACCCAGATTTAGTATGCTGTCCCTAATAATGTGCTGAGTGAGAGAGACATCTCATGCACTGAATTGACAGACATGCATGAGATGTTGACTAATTTGGAAAATGTCAAGTCAAATATGCCAGTAGCGACAATTACACTGAATGTGTACATTGTTTGGACCACACAAATTCATACAGTAATGTATGACATTCATGCCAATGCAAAAATGCAAAAGAGCCCGTGTGACTCAATCAGATTAAATGTTACATTGAAATCAGGACAGGAGTATCCCCACTTCATTTTCATTTCAGTTATTTATTTCGAACACAAAATAAAACAGAACAGATACAAAATAAAAAGAGACAAAACAAAGTGTCAGAAAAAGGAGTAGGTAGAAGTAAAAAAAAAAGTATTTTTCCCACCCCTTTTTAACAATACATAACAATCATCTTCAGTATACAAATATGAATTATTTACATATCTGTTTACAATTCAAATTACATCAGCTGCTACCAAAACACTTCACGACCCCGCTTCAAACCTACACCACCACCTAGATTACTACAGACCACTTTGCCACCCAGTGTCTAAGATTAATTTAAAGGTCAATCAACATCTACCATCTGTACAACTCATCCTGTTGATTAGGTTTGTTGGTTCCGATCTCATCAGTTGATACAGCTGATGTCAAATAGTGTGTTCAGATTCATGTTATCAGGTGAGCTGATGACATTGTCACTGTTGACAAAGAAAATCATGAAAAAAAAAACAAAATCTCATTTACATTGTAAAGACACAGCAGCACAATACAAGGCAGAAACTTATGGTCCTTTTCTCTCTCTGTTGGCTAGTTGAGGATGATGGATTTTCCCTTTTGTCGACCTTGGTTTCACTAACAAAGCTGGCAAACCGAGAGATGACTGGCCTCCTCGTGTAAACACTGACATCAATTTCCTCTGAATGTAACCACCATACGGGAGCCGCAAGTAATGGACTGCTTATAGGAGGATTGCACTAATCTGAACACAGAAATGGCAAGATATTGGATTTCCTAAAAAGTAATTACATATTTCAGATGCAAGAAACTATTGTTTACTTGAGGATATGTGTAAGACAACTACTCAGGAAGATTAAGGTTTGATTGGAAAACGCAAGATACAAGATACAAATATAATCTTAAGCATTTACTTTCAGTTGCTGTGTTTTAAACATGCAGTGTATCTGCTTAAGTTTTATATTACCTAAAAGCTTTATTTTGTTTTTCATTGTTTGTCTCTGGCACTGGCATTTTTT
>BRZM01003672.1:0-23091 GCA_033238685.1 Lates japonicus
GCAAAATAAGGGTGACGGTGTGCAGTGGTGTAATTTGCAGCCTTGCTGGAGGACCCCATTTTCTTGTGCATGGTCAGTGGGCGCTGGCTGCTGTTCATCAGTATGGAAGTCTATGAGGTGAGGAAAAATTGTAATGATGGACACTGAGCGGCAGGAATCAGCTGCTCAATAAGCCCCCCTAATTGCTTAGCAACAGTGTTCCAGGGTCTCTCATTTGAGATCAAGAGTTTAGTGGACTGAAGACTCCGCTTTGGAGAAATAGAGCTTGTGCCATTCGATAAGACGGCAGAGAAATGGGCTCTATCTTCTGTGCCCTCCCTCCCAATCCTCCACCCCCACACCACCCCTCTCTCTCTCCTTCTCTTTCTCTCTTTCTCCCTCTGTCTCTCTGCCATCCCCAAACCCTTTCCTACTGGGATGATTATGTTACCTTTCAACTGCATGATGTATTCAGTTCACTAGATTATTTTCTGTCATCTCAGTTAATTGAATTCTGTCCATCACATATAGATGTTTTCACATTTGCATAAAGGTTAGAGTGGTGAAGAGTGTCAAACTTCAATTTAGACAATGTCACTCAAATAAATATACTGGCCTCTTTCTCTCTCTCTCCTCCTCTCCTCTCTGGAGGTGGGTATTTACGGATTCTGTCTGAATTTAAATAGATCTGTATTCCTGGGATGTTCCGGCTCTCATATACATGTAAATATGAATATGAAAATGACCGGATGGCTCTCTGATATGGGATGTGTGACCATGCGTGGTTGTGTGAATCTTTTAAATAATCTGCCTGTTGGCACATGTTTGATTTTATATGTGTGTCGTTGTCCACATGGTCATTCTCATGGCAGGTTTGCGACACAGACACTATGTAGGCATCAGTATCCTCTACAGAAGCTCTCAGTAAGCACTTCCTCCTACTCCTCTACTCATTGTCAAGTGCCTCTAACATCCAGCCTACAACTGTCATGTGAAAAAGTAGGACCACAGTGGGAGGGGTAAGAAAAGGGACCTACCCCAGTATAACATGTAAATGTATCTCTACAGGCAGACACATGCACATAAATGCATGTTGTTAGATACAGACATTCATTTTACACACAAGCTCCTCCATTGAGATTTTAAAGCAGTTTCTCCATGGCAGCCAATCTGTTAAATGGCTACGAATGACAGAGGGAAACAGAGCATAATAACATGTCACACAAGGAAACATAGCAAAGAGGGGGGAGAAAAGCAGACTTCTCTGTCAGACAAGGAGACCCGGGCCAATTCACATTTAATAAGTGTCCCGGAATATCCAATTATGTTTGCTTTTGAAAATTGATTCATGTGTCTTTAGCGGCAATTTTCATATTAGCCTCTTTCAAATAAACATCTATTAGGTTTATGTATCACATTGGCGTGTGGCGACAGCGTGCAGCCAGAGCTAAAATAAGTCCATGTCAGTTAGTCAATAAATGGGAGCGCGAAGACGACGGACAGATTAGAGTGCTTATCTCTTTTCATCAGTGCTGAATGCTGGCTGAATTGAAGGTCAATATCTGAGGATTCTCCAAGCCAAGCAGGAGTCTGGAGAGTATGGATTGGCTAGTGCTTGCAGCGTCTCTGTCTGTCTTTGTGGGCTGGCCAGGGCCAATTTCAAATGTGTCACAGCCGCATTTGAGCAGTTACCTGGACAAAACCACTATACATCACACTACATTCCTCTTAAACACACCTTCCCCTACTGCTCTTCTTCATTCTTCTATCTTCCCTCACCGTCTCTGAGTTCTCTCCATTGGTCTAGATATGTCACACTGTGGGCTTTGTTACGCCTTGTGACACATGGTGTGAGTTATCTGTGGAGACTTAGAAAATGTCTGCTGAGAGACTAGCGAAGGTGGACTATTATTTATGATAACATGAAAAGACAATTGTGTGCTGATATTGACTGGAAGATTTGCAATCTCCTTTCAGGAACCGACGCAGCCAGAGGCTCAGCAATGGAGAGAACGTCTTTTTTTGATTGGAAATTAGAGAACACAAATATCGGGGGAAAGTACAAAAGGTGAAAGTATGCCTCTTTTCAACGGGCCATCTGTTTACAGCCATTTTCAAGGTTGTTCATTATTGATTACATCTCTATTTCTCCTTCCAGAGATGCAGTCAAAAAACACTGCAGATAAAGAACTATTTAAAACTTAACTCAGGCAGTGTACAACTCTATCTTGCTTCTTTTCTCTCCCCTGGTTTGGAATGAATGCAGAAGTTTTCTTGTTGGAAATGGACAGTGAAAGCCTGATAGGCCGTGAACAGGGCAGATGGTGGTCTGCTCTCGCCTCCAGCTCCCAGTGTTTGTGTTTGAGCTTAGCACTCTGTTCCAACTCTAAAATCAAACACACAAAAAACAGTAGATAAAACAACATTGGCACTCATGGTGCCGCACATGAGCGTATGCAGAATGTGTGCACGTGTGAGTGATTGTGTAGTTGTGGTTGGTTATGAGGCCGTGGAGGTGGCGCTTGTATATTGAAGGGTCTTGTCCAGTGTGTCAGAGGGCCCTTTCGGCTACTCTCTTCTCAGACAAAGCTTTGGTGAAGGGGCTCACTCCAACAGGACATGGCTGCTGTGGGGGAGAGAGCAGCAGCAGCACTCCAGACCTACTCGCCTGCAGGAGGAGGCTATCTCAGCCACCTAGTCCACTCCTCAGGCTGGCCGATACCCTCCACCGCAACCACCACCACCCACGGGGAAGGCCATATCTGACCTTATCTCAGCATGCGCACAGCTGTCTATCAACACACACTGGTAGAGCCACAGAAAACAACCTTTCACAGAGAGTGTAGGAAATTCACAAAATCGGCAGTACTCAAAAGTGTACACAGCCCAGACTTGAAACTGGATATTACAGGGTGGAAAAATGGTCATTGGTCTCAGAAAATCAGGGCTAACAGTGAATACAATTAACTAAATTCTTGCTAGAACATGAATTTATTTTTGTGCTTTGAATTAAACTACACAAGAAATTCATATACTTTCGCAGCACTGAATAAAGAGAAAGTGCCCACAGAGTATTACAAGGAAATGAATGGCTGGCTTTATTTGTGTACGCATCTGTAATGTTATTGTGGCCATTTTTATTCATGCAGGCAAAGTTGTGAGCTCACCCTTGGCTTTTATTTACATGGTAGTCTTTCGTCTGCTCAACGAGAGAGCCTTGCAAGCTGTAGATAGGTCCTTTCAGATACTTACAAAGGCCGCTTCAGCTGCTTTTTGTTGCCGTAACTACCTCTTTCTTCCTCACATTCCAAATATCTTTGGTTCAGACCTGGTGGCCTTGATGAACAAGGTTCTATGGAATCAATCAACTGCTTCTCTCAGAAGATCTTAACATGGTTTAATGTTGGCCTTGCCACATTGTCCTTTTGAGATATAAACCTCATCCAACTTACGCCTGAGATCCAAGTTTCTTTTCTGAGGGGTCTTTTTGTGTAGAGTGGATTTCAGAGAGGCCTCAGTGTGGGGAAAAAACACAACCAGAGAGAGACAAGCAAGGCTGAGGCATATTGTTCTCACTAATAATGAATGACAGCATACCTCAAGTATTTTTTGTGACACATTCATTCACCACAGTCAAAGAAACATATTTAAATCATTCAACATTAATTTCTAATCAACTGTCTATACAAATAATATGAGTGCTGTATGAGTGCATGGCTAAAGAAAATCATTAATTTCATTAATTATGTTATTGATTTGACAGCAATTTGCCAATAGATTCTTTCACTTAATGTTTAATGTTGCATTTTAAATATGGCCACCAGCATATATAGAGATCATCTCCAGTTACATATTTTTGTTAGGAAAAAAATTGTAAAACATACAGCGAGGGGCTGCAAATAAAGCAAATATGTTCATTCTATGTGATCTGATAATAAATAACACCTGTATCTATTTTTTTTTTTTTCATGTGCAGCAGTAAGTATTGTTAGTGAAACAGACAGCTATTCATGGTGGACATATGTGCGAAGCGCCATCAGCGTCTACAACCTTTCCCAGCTTCAGTAAAACAGCAACATCTGCCTTCAGTTTTTATAGCCCACAACATATGTCCCTTCTTTGGTGACAAAGCTGGCTAAGGCTCTCATGCTGTTCCTGTCCCCCTAGTCCAAACATACATCTTTAGATACCTGTCAGCCTTTATTATTCTGTCCTCTGTTGCTGCAGATAAGGGAAGTTAAAGTTTAATGAAATGCAGCCCAGCTACAGAGGCCCGGCTTTTATAATTTGTCACAGGCTGGGTGCTGGGAGCCTACTGCTATGTAAACATGGAAGCAGTGGTCACGGCCATTACCTCTAAATGACGGAACATGGACGAAGTGGCAGAAATGTCACTGTAAAACCAGCCATTTTCCTGTTGTTGCCTTGCGCTCCCCCATAAACCAAGACGTAGACATCAAAATTTGAAAAACACAAATTCTAATAAAGCCTGCGGTAATGTTTTCACAGCAAATTACCCACAGAAACTCTATCCAAATGCTGTCATTTCCCGGCTGTATTTTCATATAAAATTGATAGCCAGCATGTTCTGGGTATAGCCTCAGATGTAAGAACAGTAAGTGTGATGAGTGTTGGAAGCTTCCAGAGTCCTGCAGCAGTGTAAATAGCAGTATTCTCAGAGACTATAGCCAACATACAACACTCAGGGCCTGGGGTATATATTCACTGTCTCACTCACTAGGGCCACAGCACTACTTACACTGTGTCCACCTATATAACCCTAATGACAAATAAAGATAGGCCAGGGATGCCTGCAGCTATAGTGGTCAAGGAGCCCTGATGCACTTTCTATCACTGGACTGAAGAGTCTTATAGCTAACTGCCTTGAAGTATCAGTAGATTAAATGTATTTCTGACTAGCAGCCTCTTTTCTGTTCTGTTAGTATCCTAACAATTTAATACTGGGAAAAAAAATGTTATTAAAAGGGTCATTATTTCTTATTAGACAGTGTTATGGGGAGTGCAGTTCATTTGGCCATAGACAACGAGCAGCACAGTGTGACATAAGAGAGGAGGACCGTCCCTCTTCATTGGTTTGTTCTGCACTAGACAGAACTCTAGGAAACAGCTTAGTCTGCCACTTCAGTTTTGAGCTCCATTTTAGCCTGGACTGCAGTCTAGCTGAGAGCAGGAGTCCACACACCAGAACAGACAGACACACACACACACACACAGAGCACACACTATACACACTTCAGCAGCAGTTGATGTCTTAATACAGGCAGGATCTAATTTAGCTGATCCTCTGACATTTATCCTTTGAGGTAAACTCTACGCACTCCCCTCTCGGTCCCAGTGGCACCCGTGCCAACAAAACGGCGCAGGCATATTTTAGAGCACCCGCTTCACACCTCAGAGTGCCCTCAGGGACACTCAGTGTCTCCTCTCCGGTTTCTAGTGAAATACTCCACGTTTGATGTTATTTCTCGGGCCCTTTGTGATCAGGTACGGGAAGTTAACTGAGAGTACATCCTTGATGAAAAGAGGGGGGCTTTTATTTATTCTTGGCTGCAGCCATTTTCAGGTGGTGCAGAAATTGATGGGTGCCGGTACACAATAACATACACGCTCACTTATGGCAAGGCTCACCGACAAAGCTGTTGAACAGACATGCGCAAACATACTCAGAGGTGGGCTGTGTGTGTCTGTGTGTCTGTGTGTGTGTGTGTGTGTGTGTGTGTGTGTGGACTGGTAGGGGCTATAATCAGTAGCTCTGTGACAAGGGAGGGAGGTGGTGGCTGGCGGGAGGGACAGAGGGACAGGAGTGATAACAGATTGAGCGACTCTGATAAACTCTCCTCTAATGGTTCTGCCTGTCCCTCTCCCCCCTTTTCAACGGCACCTATTTAGTGGACTCTTTCACTGGCGGTGGATTAGAAACCTGGATAAGGAGAAGCAAACACTGGCAGCGTCTCTGAGTAAGCAACAGAGAGAGGGAAGCAGAGGAAGATAGAGAGAATGAGGGAGAGAGATGGGAGGAGGACAGAGACATGAGGAGAATGAAGGACAGAGGGAGAGAGGCAGAGTGGGAAGGGAGCCGGAGAGGATATTCAAGGAGTGGCACTTACCCGTAGCCAGCCATCGTTTCTCCTTCCAACCCACCCCTCCACCCCCCAATCCCCTTATAGCCTCCTGCTTTATTTTTGCTTTCCGGGCCCTTGACAATGCAGTAACTGCTCACGGAGCACTGAAACTGCTCTTTGAGCCTGAAGTCGATGGTGGGTTCAAGTGGCAGGTTGCAGGAGGTGTCAAACACGGCCTAATTCTGTGTGGTTAACGGCTAGGCGTGACACGTGCAGGACAGTGTAAACATGGATTAGGTTGATGTCTCAATCACAGCATGGCAGACTGACAGACAGGCGGCTGACAGTGGCAGCAACATAGGCAATCTGCTTTGAGTTCGCACAGGGGTTCACAGTAATATACTGTCTGATGCACACATAAAATCATCTTCTCTTCACTATTTTTTAGTGTTTAAACCTTTTATACTGTAAGAAATAATCACAATTTAGAATAATCGTATATGAGTCAATTCTCTGTCCACGTTTTTATTGCCTCTTCTTTCAACATCAGTGGTCTTCTGAAAAACTCAATCTTCATCTGTGGAACTCTGATACTGCAATTAAATATGACTGTATTTTTCTTTAAAATCATTTTGAGTTCTTTTGTCCACCCTTAATTCTAGTCTACATCATTTAATTGAGATCAGAATTTTTTTTTAAAGAATTGTACATATTTATAAATTTAGAAACAATTCTTAGTGTATTTTATTGTAAATTTGGATAACTTGGATTATTGGATTACATGGGGTATTTATTTTTAATGAAGAGTAACAGTGAAAGTAATCAATGTATTGTGCTGCACACATTTGGTTGCAGTTTCATTGTTTCCCACAGATTTAATGTATTTGTGGTAGATGAACCTGAGGTGGTGAGAGGTGCAAACAGCACTACTTTCATATAAATACAGGATTCACAAAATTGCACATAAATGCACCATCCCCGCAGGTATTTCAGCATTTCCACACAGACCTTTGAATGAAAGAAATAATAGAAACACAAGTATAAATAAACACGTCTGACAGAAGGAAACGATGAATACAGAAATATTTTGAAAAAGGATGGAGGGCAATTCTGTTTAAATTCTTAAGAAATTCTGTATACAACAAACACACTGTGAGCCATGGCTTTAATTAACAGACAGTGACTAGATTTATAGCAGTTACCATGCTCAATCACCAATGTGACCTGACTGAGCTTTAGTAAAGAGCCAGATATTTATTAGGTGAGATGCTGGTGTTTTATTGAATGTGGATGGGTAGAACCCCATGCTTGGCTACCATTCAACTGAGAGAAGGCTCAAAATAGAGAGGGATAATGTAACCATGCAAAATGAAAAGCAAATAATTATATCCAGCTTTAAAGCCTCTATTAGTGCAATTCTGTACAGACAAATGGAAAATTGCACACTTAGTAATTTGGCCATTTGATTATGACTGCTGAGTATGTGTGATTAAAATAGTGTAATTATATCTACTGTATTGCATTCATGCTCTGAAAAGACAGAAATATCTGACAACTGTGTAACTGTATTGACAGTTGGATTGACAGGACTCACTACCATATACTGTAGTAAATTAATAGAATGTGCTATTTGCTAAATTGATCCATGAAAAGGATTTACCTGGTGGAGCTGAAAGTTCAAACTGCACACAGCTTTTACAGTGCAACAGGGGTTAAACTATTAAAAAGACAACTATTCACTTCTATCACCGTGTTTCTTTTCAGATTGTGTGAATACGTAGAATTAAAGCACCACTCCAGACAGCAGGGAAAAAAAACCTATCTTTAGTGAAACTCTTGCCACAATGTCAAAGAAGAAATAACACAAATTGCTGTACACTGGTGGCAATTATGTTGAGTAGCATCCTAGTTGACAGGGTCGTCTTTCTCCACATGCAAGACAACGTCACGCTTCTGAGGGCCAGTGAGCATCTTCTCTCAGCCTCATGCTCTAGTGTCAAGTACTGCAAACAATATGCACTCACAGCAAGCACTGCTCGACTCAGGAGACGACATGCTCCGATGATTGTGCCTTTGCCACAACTATTTGTGGTTGACAAAGGCCCATGTAACTCACCATTGACTTTACCTCACAGTCTGGTATCTCTGTATATCTCCGTGTAAGAGCAAACAAACGAGCAGTAAATAACTTGCTCACTCAGTCCCCGCAGGCTGTCAATCAAATGGACAAGTGTACACTACGCTGTGTTAGAGAGCTCAGAGCTGAACTAATCCAGTAAATACAACAAAAGCCCCGACCTGAGGAAAATCCTGTGTGAAGATCCAGTCTCAAACCACAGGAGGAAAGCAGGGAACACAGAAAATCTAATGACTCCAAAGCAGGCATGAAGTGTGAAATCCTACTCTTTTCCTAGGAACAGCTGAGCCTGTATGTGAGGCGAAGCTAGTGGCATTTGTCGCAGTGATAGATAATCATATTTATTGATTCACTAAGTGGAGTCATTAGCTAGCTAACAAGTCGCCACCAGAAATATTAGCCACCATAATGGAAAACCATGTTGAAAAGAATGTCACTTGAAATTCATAATAGCCAAATGAATGCAACTGTTGTTTTGTGTTGAAGTCTTTCAGTGGCTGACTTGCCATCATCACACTCATCATACCAGTGCATTATACTGAACAAAAGAGCTAAAGACCAATTATTGAAAGATCCACACAAACTAGTGAGCTAGCTAAATATTGTCAACTCTAGCCAAATTCCCAATCTGCCTCTATTAATTAAGCCATTTAATCATCCACCACACTAATTGCATAATTAAATCACTGCCTCCTGGGTGCTACTGATGTGCAGTGGGTAATCTGGTGCAAAAATACCATTCATCAACAATGTGGGCTGGTTGATAATGGTAATGGATGGGTAGGTTCACAGCAACTCACCAAGGACAACTTGCTGTATAAATACACAATAGATTGTGGTCAGTTTTTAGACCTTTCTGATTAGAACTGGTGGACATGAGAGCAAATTTTGGGAAAGAGAATGGTCTAATATTACCAATACCTTCCTGCATTATGTGTGTGAAAGACATTATTTAAATAGTTTTACAATTAAAAGTGTGAACCAAGAACAAAAACATATTTTCTGTCCAGTAATTATGGAAGTACGGCATGTTTGACCATCAAGTGCGCTCCATCTTACCTGATTACTATGAGCTTTTTTCCTTTTCTCAGTGTTTTTATTTTTATTTTTTTAATATTATCTCAACATTGAATGTGTTACAAGAAACAGAAAACAGCACTTATGTTTAAACTAAAGTCTGAGTGAAATAGTTAAAATATATTTGATTTGGCTTTTTTGAATAGTTTGAGTATAGGTGTCCCAACTCTAGATAAACACACATTCAAAACTACAAATTAAAAAGTAATCAAAATGATAAAAGAGATTCCACAGCATAAAAGATACAGGCCCTTGTCCAAATACAACAACATGCTGTAGCTCTCCAATTTAGCACAATTGTGGTCAGTCGACATGAGTGTGACCAGCACAAACACCTTGTGTGTTGGCATTGTTGGGTCCGCTCGTCTCAGCACAAGACTCAGCGGCTCCAGCCAAGTGTTTAAATTCCTGAAGAGCCTCCAGAAGAAATTAGTATGTAATGGCCACACTCTGCAAGAAGAAAGACCCATTATGGCTTTCCACTGACTGTACTTGGCTTTCATTTGTGAGCTAAATGGATGCGCGTGAAGGTGAGAGTTCACTAGCCATTCAAGTATTTGGCTTTAACTGGCTCCAGCACTCTTGCTTTAATTCAAGCAGAAGGACAAGTATGAATAATCGCTCTGGATAAGACTCATCACAACCAGCGGCATGAGTCTCCCCCCACCCTGCCTCCACCCACCCATCACCACCTCCAGCCCCCCGCCCTCAAAATGGCTGCTGAAGCTTAATGACAAAATACCATTTACATCATGCCTTTTAATTTGCAATTTGCCAGCTTTTGTTGCTGCTATCTGATTTTGGTTTGTTAGCTGCACACTGTATTATTTTGATGCAAATTTCCTCCCAGCTCATCTCAACTGGTTCTAATTTCACATTTGTTTATCAGAGCTAGAGAAAATAGCTAGGGAGAAATGGGTAACTCTAATCAATGTAAAATAGAACACAAAATATCCAATGATTACGAAGTCATGAAGGCTGGCAGACTGCAGAGAATTGAGGCTGCAGGATGCAATAGCCCATGTGGTATCATGGAGACAAAGAGACCACACCCAGCTGACACTGTGAGGATGAGTTGTAAAAAATTGAGGTTTTGAAGAGAAATGTCTGTTATTGGGCCCACAATGAAGGAGTGACTGCTTTATTTAAATACACAGGAGTGTACAGCCAAAACTGCTAATACGAGGCCCCAAGGGTGTTCATCTCATGTAATATATGCACAGGCTAATTTATTACACCAGGACTAATTTCCATTGCTTGTGCTTGGAGTTGCCTTGCTAATTATGGAATGTTTTTTTCTTTTAACCGTTTTTTTTTTCTCCTCGATTCATAATTGCACATCCACATTCAGGGGCAGCGTCTTTGCAAATGAGATGAGGCCCTGCCATTTGGCATTCACGGCTCCCCCACACCCAGGTGAGCCCACAGCCCACACAGGGCACAAGCAAGGCTCCATTTCCTTCCAAAACACACCCACCCTCCCAATCACCAATGCTTGGATCTTTGATGGGCTCTGCCCCCAGAACTGCTATGACCATCTCAGAAATATCAGATAGGCTGGTGTGTAATTAGACTTGGGACTTTAATTAGGAAAAGTTAACTGTTAGATGAAAGCTGTCACATCTGTGATACGTACTGCTGGTTCAGTGGATGGATCCCAGGGGGGTCTGCATCAAAAGGCCCTTCCCTGCTGAGCGGCCCCACTCTACCATGTTCTCATGCGCCAAATCAGGCCCTCTGAGTGGCAGCGGATGTGAGGGGATGGAAAAACAGAGGCGCAGACACAAGTTAACTGCAAAGGAGAGACGAAGAGGAGGAGGAGGAGGAAGAAGGAAAAGCAAAACGGAGGAAAAAGAGAAGAGGGAGAGAGAAGAAAGGGAAAATATCGCAGAGCCGCTCGACTGCGTTTTTGTGTGTCTCGTTAAATGGAGAACAAGGCACAGACACAAAGGGATCTGAGGGAAAACAATGTCGCTTAACAAGACATCACTGGCTCATCATTAGTAATTTGTTGTGGGCATAATTTTCCCCTGCCCCTTGCATAATAGGTGCCCTGGGATATTGCCGACGCTTTTGTGTGCCCTCATTTGGCTATTTATTTACTTGGCTCATGTCACAAAAGAGATCTGGCCACCTCGAGCGAGAGCCAAGATAACACTGTTATGGCTCCACATCACAGCCCTATTAAGATGGAGCTCCTTTAATTGACTCCCCTAGCTCATTGCCTGACCTGGAGCTTCAGTGATCCCACCCAACCAATAAGAGGCCTTGTCTCACAGGGCAAAGCGCAGCAGTGCAATGTTTTTGCTCAACTCGTCTTGGCTGGTTTTGTGTCAAATGACCTTGATTGGGTGCACTTGTTTGTTTTTATGCATTACGCTCTGAGTTAATGGGCTAAAAGAATAGTCAGGAGTGATTATTGTGTATTTTGATTGAGATGCTCTCTCACTGTGTTCTGTGTCGTGCTCTCTCTCTCTGTGTACTGGAAAAAAATACAACAGCAGTTGCAAACTGCTGTGGCAGTGTTAAATATGGTGAAACGGCTTGACGGATATCACTGCCATTAATCACAAAAGCGAGGAAGGCCTTATAATTCATGTGTGTGTTTCCTGTTTTATCCCCACAGATGGTACTGCCAGCGCTCCACAGAGCTCTCACCTGTTGCTCCATCACCCTCACTTTCTGTGGCCCTTTTGTGACAGTATAGACATTGAGCTCCATTTACATTCAATGAACACATACACTGAGAAGGGATGGATGGATGGTCGGATGGATGGATGACCAGTCATGGCAACTCAGCGTAGCTATTTGGAAAAATAAGCCAGTTTTCTGGAAATGGAAAAATTGATGATGCTACTCAGTTCAGTGCTGACAGATTGCAGTGATATAATGATGTGCATACACTATCCAGCACCCCGGACTTCCTGTGACTTGCCTGCCTCATGGTCTTGAATGACGTCACATTAGTGTAACTGCTAATAGTTACCCTTCTGTTGTTGAGAAGTAGAAAATCAAATATTTGACCTTTGTATCTTACAAAGTGGCTTAGTATTACAGCTATGGGGGGCCTGTAGGCTGATGGTGCAGTTGCATCATCTCATGCCACTATTCTGTCTTTATTTTTTCATAATTGCTAACCTTCATATCAAGACTAACAACTTTAATGTATTCCAAATCCGCAACATAGCTTAAATTGCATGAATTTATCAGGCAGCCAGGCTCCTGTTCTTAGTCCTTCATCGCGTGAAGTGTGTGTTAAATGCGCACATGCACACAGCATGTCTGCTACTTTTGACATCAAGCACCAATAACTGCCAAGGCCAGAGAATGGTGAAATCGATTTCCATTGTGTTCACCTTTCATCAGGCAACCCTCATGGCTGGGCAACATAATTTCAAAAGCCACTTAACATCATAAGCCTTTGTTCAGAAACGACTACTTCTGAGGAACATCAATGCAAATAAACCAAATAGCAGAAGCGAAGAAACTCAAGCTGAAGAACAACCAAGTGCCGTAGTTAATACGTCTTCATTACAATTCTCTCTCTCTCTCTCTCTCTCTCTCTCTCTCTCATCTCTCTCTCTCTCTCTCTCCCTCGCTCTCTCTCCAGCATACCAAGATTCTCCAGTGCTAATGATTTTCTGGGTATTAAGAGGCTGCTGTCACTCTGTGGATATGAAACAAGCAGATTATTGAGATGCCCACTGAACACCAAATGATGCTTAAAAATAATGATGTTCTTAACCATATATTAACAGCACAGTACAGGAAAAGAACAATACTCTCCTCAGGAAAGCCAAACGAATTTCAAATTAGAGCATAAAGCAGAAGAGGCATTAATTTGGAAAAACATGAGGAATGGAAACAAAGCAGGCGGTGGTGATATTCTGATACACGCACTGGATTTATGCACACCAGCAGTGGTTTAAACTTACTAAACATTTGGCCAAGTTATCGTGTAAACTCTGCATCTGTATGTATTTTTTTATCGCAAAGTCAACACATGAAAGACATCCTACTGAGTATTATAATCTGCCGTTTATACTTAAACTTACTTAAACAAATATACGATCATACTATCTACATGATGTGCTTGAAGTTGATAAGCCATCAATCATAATGATAATTACTGTTCCTTCCTGTTCTTCACTTCGTACCTTCTGTATATGTACTGTATATGGTACATCTGTTATGTCTTTTCCTGCTGAAATTGGCACCATATGATAAAGAACAGAAAGTAGGTGTTACATTCCTCTTTGTTTACAGGGTGGCGGTAACAGCATCTTTTAATTTAACTCATTTTAATCACCTACATTTAGGGACTCCTGACGACAAATCAGCTGTAGGTGCCAATGAATAACTTAGGCCTAATTTCCATTACATAGGAGAGTGATTCAAATGTGACTATAAACAGACGATAAAGGAAGTCAGTGTTCCATAACTCAATGACTTGTCATGGCCGTACTTTCCTAGAATAAGACAACTAAGGACTGTGGGGTTGTTCAGTTTCTCGCCAAACCAAAACGATTAACTTTGTCAGCCAGGCATAAATAACATAGTGTTTGGTGCTTCTGTCCAAAGTTAATCTGACAGCTCAGGAAGCAGTCATTTATCTAATGACAAATTTCTATGACAACAATCGATCTCCTGCGGTCTAAGTGTGTGTGTGTTTGTGTGTGTGTTTTGTGTGTGGTAGTGGTGGTGAGGGGGCTGCCAAACATTGCCATTAGCTGTGTTAGTTGAACACAAATGTTGGTTCAGTAACAGGGGAGTTAGAAGTGCTTTGTGATAATTCAGCTTTGACTTTCATTATTGCAGTGTGTATTCTTTGGTCTTACACTTTCAGCAGAATTCACAATATGTGAAACTTTTATAAGCGAATACCTGGTGTCTATAATTCTAAGGAAATTAACACTATTGAGTGTAGAAAATGAAACATGACTCCGACATCAAGTAAAATGTTTTTGGTTTTCTATTATTATTGGGAGAATCTATACCATTTAGTCGTGCAGGAAGGTTTTCAGTGATTCAGCATTAATTTTATCTCAATAGTTGTCACATTTAAAATTATTACATTATTAAAGTCATTATGACCTAAAGTAATCTGAATATGCTGGAATAACTGTGATATTGCTCCTAATTGTGTAAACATATTCAAAGATTATTGCCTCATTCCATGATATGTTTTGCACCCTCTAAACCCTTAAGATTACGTGTTTACCTTCAATATGAAATTATATTTCTGTAAGACTGCAGGCCCTTTCCACCTGATAGTACTTCTTAGATTCTTCTCTTTTCCTTTTTCAGTCATGGCTGGTCACTATAAAATTCCATTCCTGTTTATTAAGTATTAAAAAGCCAAATTAATGGTGACATTTTGCAGTTTACAGAGGTTGGGTTTTGTGTGCCGCTGGAGGAGAGAATAGGGGAATAGTTCACGTTGTACAATGCTGGTACTCTTCTGTAAATCATGGATATGCCTCCACTCTTGGACTCTCCAAAAGCCTTAGCTAAATTCATATTGCTATCTTGTTGTGCCAAACGGAGTTGCTACTGAGGCTGTTATATGACCTTGATCTTGACACAACAATGGCTACATGGATTTAAGGTAGTGGAGAAATGGCAGAGAAAGACTGGGTATTCTTGGAAAGGTGTCCTTGGTTGTCAAGAATAGCATTTAATGAATTTGTCTTTCTGAATTCCACCCACCCTCTGACTTGTTCTTGTCCTCACAGAAAATTAATGACAGAGGAAGCACAAATGCTTTTATGATGATATATATCCCTCATAATGATATTGCTGTTAAAGGAATGCTGAACATTGTCAAATGTATTTTTGGATTATAATGAGTGGAAGGACATTGTGGAGCACTGAGACTGGCCCCATAGTGCTGGGTAATATTGCTTGGCTGAGATATTAAAATATTTTTTTGACAGAAGTCTGGTTATCTAACTTAGCTCTGTTGGTACTTTTAACATCCTATTACTCTAGAACATTCGCATGGTATCCATTAAGTTAAAACTGCACCGCGGTTGCAACATTTCTTTCATACGAAATGAAAAGGTGAAAGACTTACTATCTGTGTTTGCTTTTAGCTAATGTCCAAACATGCAGTACCTTGACAGAATGTCTCAAATAGGCTATGTGCTGAAAAGGAGGAGGGGTTGAGAAAAAAAAAAAGACCAAGACAGAACCTTGACAAATATCATCCATAACATTCAAATGGCCCCTTATAAATTACGGACAGAGAGATTAAATTCATCTCTCAGGCGTAAGTATGACAGAGTGCCTCCAATAGGCTGATGCCAAGCGGCAAGCCAGAGATTAGCAGGGCACTGATATCATTATTTCCGCTATCAGGGATTCAGCAGGGAGGCAATTGTATTTCCTGGGCTTGTGGTCCACACTGGGAGGAGAAAGCGGTGATAAAGCCCGACTGTGACATCAGGCATTCAGCGGCAAGTGCTGTCACTGTGACTGACCAAATGCCAGTATGCCTCTGTCCTATGATACACCTGTGGAGGTTAACACACAATACAAAGGTCTCATCAATGATCCCTTAATCCACATTTGCATTTTAAGTTATGAGCGGTCACAGAAAATAAAATTAGAGAGTAACTTGTGGAAATGAAGAGGCGAGGAGGAGGAATTGTGGTAGCACATGAGATTCAAGCACACACACACACACACACACACACACACACACACACGTACACCATCAGTGTATTTTAAAGTTGTGTGGAGAAGTGGAACAGCAATCTTGAGGGTGGCAGGCAGGCTTAGATCCTCTTGGCAATTCAAGACATCTGCCTCTCTTGCCTGGGCAGCCGATGTAGCCTTCTTCATTGAGAGGCCTGTTTGCTAAAGCCCAAGTGTTTGTCGAGCCTAATAAATATTGCTGGCAGCTTCCTCTTTATCTCATGAATGTTGTGCATGTCCTGTTGGTGGCTGTGAATATAAACAAGGATGAGCATTAAGCCCTTAAAAAAACTGACGTCATCGAGCGCCGCCGCCCTCTCCTAGATATACAACCCACAGTGGCTCTTTAAGCCAGTGAGCTAGGTATTCAGACTGGCACGGGCATTACTATCTGCACCCTTTGCAGCACGCTGCACACCTTTATCGTTTTGAGGTTATTCTACTGGTTGTCTCGGTAAGTACAGGCATGGGATTGGGGTGCTGTCATATTAGGCCAGATGAAAATATCTGCTGCTCTGTTTGTATGTCTCATAATTATACTGTTTGTAGACAAATAGCAACTTATGCTTTCCCACTGTCTGTGACAACAATAATCTCTAACCTCAGATGTTGTGAGAGGTGGGACTGGGACCTTAATATGATTTGTGTATTTTTCGTAATGATGATAATGTATTATATTTTCTAATAATATGGCATTAATCAGGTCTCCTGGGAGGGAGGAGGAAGGTGATTTGCATTGCAGCAGCTGACAGTTAATATCTTTGTGTGCATTGTAGACCAGTGTATACTCTAGAAAGGTTATAGGTAGGAAAATAGAAGCAGCCTAAAGGTTTCAGCATCTTCCTCAAATTTGCAAATGTCATTGTAGTCATGTGACAAACAGTCAAAGGAGGCTAGTGGTGCTTTGAAAATCAACTTGTCTTCTCTCTTGATGCATTCCCTTCTTTCTCAACCGTTTCTAGCGTGATTGTGTGCGTGCGGTGTGTTTGGCTATTGATGATGACAATGTGTGTGTAACATAAGGAGGGGTATGGGAATGGAGTAGGGTGGGCGAGAGGCCCTGATGGCCACACAATGAAATCTGCTGGGCTTGCCTCTACCAGCTGCAATTATCATTAAGCCTCCAATGGACTGTAGTCCTCCAGAGACACCTAAAACTGTGAACCCACACATGTGTATTAAATGGGACCAAAAAAATCAATACACAGTAAATGGCAGGGAGTAGGATCCACTCAATATGCATATTTCCTGGCCATTTGCTTTTGCAGCCCGCTGAAGGCATTCGTGGTGAGAACTCAGTACTTTTAGTACTGATGATCATGCATGGGCCCTATCCTTTTCATTTGATCACGCTTGTCTAGCGTGTACTGAAAACCCGTAACTATCGCTTCAATTCAGTTTGTCAGGCCAGGTAGCTGCTGCTTATGTCCTTTTGCTTTTGTTAAATGCAAATGTTGATAAATACCTCTCCACTTTGACACTTGTTCATTAGCGGCTGTGTCTGGCCGCTTCGCGCTGAAGGTAGTATGAGAGGATGAGCCGGGTGAGGAGCAGGGTGGGCACTGTATTTTGCTGCCTTTCTTGTGTGTGGAGTGTATTTCTGGGATGTAGCTCGTCGTGTGCTTATATGTGTGTGTACCATTGGATGGTGTACAGTACCGCGGAAGAAATACTCCAGCAGGAGGAAGGAAGCCTCTGAATGAATGTGCTCCCGTTGGGCGCAAACAGATGAGTGTATCGCATACCTGTGGCCAGAGTGTATCAATATAGCCAGGCAATTCCTCGGCCCACTTCCCTGGTTGGTGCAATCTTAACGCTAGTAGACATTCCTTCTATTGAACAAGAACTTTACACACTGGGTGTCAAGTATTCTCTCAAGCATTCACTGTATTACAGAAGCTATTATTCTCTCTCTTATCTCTGTCTCTCTTGGACTCTACACACTGTCATTTTCTAATTTTAAATTTGTTTTGGTTTGAATCTTTGATATCTTATATAAGATGTATTAAATATTAATATAAGACTATATATACAAGTTTTCAGTTGAAATCAACAGAATATATTGTATTATTTTAATTTAATTTGTTTTGTTGTTTGTTGTTCTTTATTTATTTCGTGTTTTCTCAATCAGGATATATAAAGTAAAAATAAAATGTTCATTTTTTTCTTTCAGATTCATAACCAAGTCACCAGCCCTAAATTACGATAATTAGTGTAAATATGATAAATTTAATAAATAATGTTGATTCATGATCATCTTATTATATATACCTAATTATATGATCCTTTTTTGATCAATGTTTGACAGGTGAAGTAGCGTTTAAATAATGCTATATTGTCTAACACAGTGATCAAAACTAACATAACAAACCTATTTGATCTCATGACCTAATTTATTTCAATTTAAATTTTATTTTTTTTTTAGTTAAATGTGCCTTTAAATAACTCCTATAAATATTATTACAAATAATATAGCAAAAATATAGTAATATAGTGCACAAACCTTAGAAAATGATCCTTAGCTTTTTAGTCATCTGTTTTATTTCTGCCAGTAAACATTACAAGTAGTAACAGGATCTTCTCACATTCATTTCATCTCACGAACCCAGACAGACATATTAACCTCCAGCTAACACACTCATAAATGAGACTTACAAAAACAATGTTAATCCACTTACTGATGTAGTTTTCTCTCTCCCTCCTGCTTTCTCTCACACTTCTTTTTTTTTTTTTCAGCACCTCAGCGCTGAGAACATTTGTAATTTGTTTTGGGTCAATGGTTGTATGTGAACTCGTACAAGGAAGGTCGAACCCATACATAAATGTATACCGACTACTACAATAGCTAATGATCTCAGGATATAAGGACCAGCCCTGGGAAGAGAGGGCAGACCTCTGGGGATTTGCAGGAGCTGGCTTCTGTCTCTCAACAGTCAACCAATCCTGTGTCTCACTTCTGATTGCCCTTCCAGACCTCACTGGAGCTCCACAGGAAAGGCGAAACAAGGGTTTTATACGTCAAATGAGTGTCTAAATAATGATATTGGAGCCATGAACAGGGGTGCCCGCTATTCCCCTTGGAGTTTTGGTTCATGGCCTGTCGCATCTCTGGTTAAGGCTCCTGTGTCTAATGACCCATGTCAAAGACTACCTTGCACAGCTGTAATGACATATTATACCTCATCACTTAGACCCCACATTGACAATTATAATCATATATATGTAGCTTTTGCTGCTGGATCGAGCCCGCCATTATGACAAATTGATGTGGTGATGACGTGGAAGTAGGAGAAGGAGCTGGGGAGTGGAACAGAAACGGATGGCAAGAGCAGGGGAATATGTCCAGGCAGGCAGCACTGAGGGGTGACTGAAGACACCTAGTGAGGTGCGTATATGGTGAGCTAACCAAGTTCATTCTTCCTAGTTGTTTCATTCTCTTGTAAAGTCATATCCTGCCCTATTTGGCTTAATTTTTCTGTCTGTATGCATTCTCCTGTTTAATGGGGTTTTATTACCTGATCTGTAAACCCTTCCTCTCTGATGGGGCTGGGCAGGCCACCATACTTGGCCCTCTGCTTGTGTTGTAGCTCATTGAGAGTCTCCCCGGTTTTTGTTCTCGACCTCAGGGGCCTAGACTCACTTCCTGCTGCATCCCATTTTATATATTATTAAACTCTGGTGGATCATTTATGAATAAGGTGTATATTATATAATTAGCTATGGTGGTCCCTCTTGATGACAACAAAACTTTATTCTAATTTTCTTTCCTTGTATTCTTCTTGTTGCTCCTTGTTTCTCTTCCCTCTTTCTAAAAGTATAAGACAGCTTTCAGTTCTTTTCCTTTTTATACATCCTCTGTTGTACAGTTCTCTCAGCCCAGTCTGTCCCAATAAACTTTGTCCTGTAGTTGGCTTTGTTGGTGTGGGTTGAAATGGTCTCATCTGACTGTCCTGTTGTGTTGTTGATGTTGTTGTTATTGTTGTTGTTATTGTTGTGTATTGTTGTTGACTGTTGATAATGTTGTTACAATGACGTGCATTATTGTTGTTGTTGTTGTTGTTGTTGTTGTTGTTGTTGATGTGATGCCTTCGCCGCCTTATGCGCCTTGCGCGTGCCCATGCCTTGTGCCCAGCTGCCTGCCCCATGCCTTGCTGTGCGCGCGCCGCCCCGCGCGCCTTGCGCCCCAGCCCGCGCCTTGCCGCGCGCCCTTGCGCCCCGCGCTGCGCGCGCGCGCCTGTGACCACATGCATATGAATCACCACATATATTTGCTCCCACATGTGTCTGGTACTTAGTTCCAATTAGGCTGAAAACACTGCTGCTGTGACGGAGGCTGCTCACACCGTCTCAGTTATCACTTCTCTGCAGGTTCCACGGCTAAGGCTATTCATTTTTCAAATGTGTGTGTGTGTGTGTGTCAGCGTGTCAGGGTGTGTATGTCCGTGCGTATGTGTGCATTGACATTATTTGAGCAGTGAGGTAAGTAAAGGGAATAAATAAGCAGGCAGAGGTCCTGTCATGATGATGTTATTGCCGCCCTGGGTTTGCCTGCGGTATTATGAGGACAGGCACACTGCCATATCCCTCACTGTCACATGCACATGCACAAACACACACACACTCTTGCACACATACACATGGCGGTGTGCTAGGGATCTAGGGCACATCCTCTAGGTAAATTTGCTTTGATCCGCATTGCACCTAATTGAGTCACAGGCAATGTCTCTATTCCCACATCAAGGAATTTGAAAATGTTAGATTATTTCGCTTGGGGATTAAACCTAATTTTCGTGTGTTACGCATTAACCTATTAGGCTGGTTCATCTGCATTGCTAATGCCCCGGTGCAGACAGCTGTCACTGCCCTGGAAAGAAAAAAAACATGATCATGCAATCCTTGAATGAGTGATCCCTGCACCGATTAGTGGCAGTGAACTTCGCTGAGCCCAAGTGATAAGGCTGCAAAATTCCCAAGTTGCCAATAGCTCCGAAAATTATCAGACTGTAGGCAAAGGAGAAATTGTGCCTTCCGGCTCAGGGGCTTCAATCCAGGGTTTGCCCAGATTGACATTATTTAAAGCTATGGAAATGGGCTCTGGCTATCTGGAGGATTGCTAAAATAAGAAATTTTCCAACAACATTTATGAATACGCTGACAGGAGAGGATAGGGGCAAAGAAAAAAAAAATATATGCAGTGTGCATTCTCGAAAAAGCAATTTTAGGGTAATTTCATGATTTTATGATCTAATCTAGGTAAATAAATAAACAGATATGTGTGGAGGGAAAACCCATATGGCTGTAATATACTTAAAGGACCTCAGCAATCTTTACTGAGAAGCTACTTTAACAGGAATCACTGTGTACTCTCTGTGTGGACCAAGTGCATTGTTTTCTAACCTGATGCAGCAGAAATGGAAACAAAATCCCTTCAGTCGCCTCCTGTTGTTTAGCCAGGACACATTGGCAGTGCAACATTTGTGCAATGTCTCAAATGTGGGCTACATGGAGACTGTATTATATTTGTTGGTCAGTAAAATGAATCCATGCTCTTACTGGATTCAGCTTTGGTGCATATTTTGTAACGTCATTGCCGTGATGCCTCCATAGTGGACACACACACACACACACACCATCTGATATCACATGCAAATGTTTTTGTTGATCAGTGTGCACACACAATTCACTTGTGCTTGTGTATGCTTAAAAGAGCTGATGTGCCAGCAGTGTGTATGTGTGTATTTGTCCACTATGGAGGCATCACGGCAATGACGTTACAAAATATGCACCAAAGCTGAATCCAGTAAGAGCATGGATTCATTTTACTGACCAACAAATATAATACAGTCTCCATGTAGCCCACATTTGAGACATTGCACAAATGTTGCACTGCCAATGTGTCCTGGCTAAACAACAGGAGGCGACTGAAGGGATTTTGTTTCCATTTCTGCTGCATCAGGTTAGAAAACAATGCACTTGGTCCACACAGAGAGTACACAGTGATTCCTGTTAAAGTAGCTTCTCAGTAAAGATTGCTGAGGTCCTTTAAGTATATTACAGCCATATGGGTTTTCCCTCCACACATATCTGTTTATTTATTTACCTAGATTAGATCATAAAATCATGAAATTACCCTAAAATTGCTTTTTCGAGAATGCACACTGCATATATTTTTTTTTTCTTTGCCCCTATCCTCTCCTGTCAGCGTATTCATAAATGTTGTTGGAAAATTTCTTATTTTAGCAATCCTCCAGATAGCCAGAGCCCATTTCCATAGCTTTAAATAATGTCAATCTGGGCAAACCCTGGATTGAAGCCCCTGAGCCGGAAGGCACAATTTCTCCTTTGCCTACAGTCTGATAATTTTCGGAGCTATTGGCAACTTGGGAATTTTGCAGCCTTATCACTTGGGCTCAGCGAAGTTCACTGCCACTAATCGGTGCAGGGATCACTCATTCAAGGATTGCATGATCATGTTTTTTTTCTTTCCAGGGCAGTGACAGCTGTCTGCACCGGGGCATTAGCAATGCAGATGAACCAGCCTAATAGGTTAATGCGTAACACACGAAAATTAGGTTTAATCCCCAAGCGAAATAATCTAACATTTTCAAATTCCTTGATGTGGGAATAGAGACATTGCCTGTGACTCAATTAGGTGCAATGCGGATCAAAGCAAATTTACCTAGAGGATGTGCCCTAGATCCCTAGCACACCGCCATGTGTATGTGTGCAAGAGTGTGTGTGTGTTTGTGCATGTGCATGTGACAGTGAGGGATATGGCAGTGTGCCTGTCCTCATAATACCGCAGGCAAACCCAGGGCGGCAATAACATCATCATGACAGGACCTCTGCCTGCTTATTTATTCCCTTTACTTACCTCACTGCTCAAATAATGTCAATGCACACATACGCACGGACATACACACCCTGACACGCTGACACACACACACACACACATTTGAAAAATGAATAGCCTTAGCCGTGGAACCTGCAGAGAAGTGATAACTGAGACGGTGTGAGCAGCCTCCGTCACAGCAGCAGTGTTTTCAGCCTAATTGGAACTAAGTACCAGACACATGTGGGAGCAAATATATGTGGTGATTCATATGCATGTGGTCA
>BRZM01003673.1:0-18075 GCA_033238685.1 Lates japonicus
TAAAATGTTTTATTTAAAACAGATATTTTCACTTTCATCACTGTTCATGTTATTATTCTAATGTTATTATGTTCCACATGAAGTGCATTCACTCATAAATCATGATGTATTTCTCTCTCTCACATTAGCTGCTTCTGATAATAAAAAGTATCAATATATTGATATATCACTGATCCCCAGGTGTTACTGATTGTGATATTGGGATATTGGCAGGCACAGGAATATTTACACTAATACATATATTGTCAGTAGGGGTGTAATGAGTCTGAGACTGAAACAAGACAACACCCACAGCACTGTATCGTGATACAGGAAGACAGAACCACAATACCTCGCCCCACCCTGCTGCCACACATCACACCCATTTTATTGTCTTCAAACAGTGTGTGTTAAATGAACACTGCTTGAAAGCTTGAACTCAGATGAAGTCTGACTCTGCACTTACTTGAATGAGCTTCCTACTTTATGTCATTATCTTCTCTCTTCCATCTTTTCCATGGAGTCACAGGCTGTTTCCACTCTCGGTCACATCCCTGTAGAGAACAGCATAAAAGTTCTACTGTTACATATATATATTCAGACTTATATATACATATTCAGACCTGTTCAGTCTGTGATGATATTATTAAAAGTTTTAATGTTAAAAATCAGAACCTAGCAGCTAAAACTGTAAAATAAATAGAACTCTTTGGAGTTTTATTGTGAAATATTGGATTGTTTTACCACTTTTGGTCTAAAACACTTATTAATCAGTCAGTTATTTTTCCAAATAATCTATTAATTGTTTGGTCAATGAAACATAATAGAATATGATGTCTTTACATTAAAAAAAGGCAGAGATATTAAGTTTTTTTTATCACGTCAAGCAAAAAATCAGCAAATTCTCACATTTAATAATTTTAATTCTAATTTGAAAAATTACTTTAACGATTAATTGATTAAGGTAATGATCATTTCCAGTTGATTGACTGATTAATTATTGATCTGTCAGATAAAAGTAGTGGAGTAGAAGTATAAATAAAGTATCCTAAAATAGAAATACTCAAGCGGAGTACCGCTGTGTATTTATAACTTCGCCTCGTATTAAATTACGTTAGCAAACAAACCTGTCTTCTACCTGTCCAGGTGTATACATGAGTCACATTTAACCACATGTAACTGATCGATAAGTGTAAATAAAGCAGGTGTGTTTGTTTTAACAGCAACAGGACCGTGAACTCACCACAGTAACAAGACAGCCGGGTAGCTAACGTAAGCTAACGGCTAACGCAGCTAGCATCACGTCTTTAGCTTCTGTAGCTACGAATTTATTTAGTTTTACATGTTTCTCACCTGACAGGTAACAAAATACAACACCTGTGATTATCGCTGCAGGTCCCAACATGATGTAGCTGGTTATCTGAAAATATTTTGTGCTTAAATTCGGCAGCAACGAGAATATTTGAGCATTTTCCAGCTAAACTGTTGATAGGTCCGTGAGGTTTTCTCTTGCTCAGGACTTTTATTTTGTAATTTTACCTGTTTAACGCTCAGTAATAGACCTCACCTGTTTTTCTCTTCTCACCTGTTTTCTCTCTTCCTGCTCAGAGGTGTAATCGTGTAAATCTATCCGGTATAAAGCTTTAAAGTCACCGCTCCACCTCCGAGTCTGTCCCGTTTGTTTTGGGAGGAAGTGAATCCCTCAGGGTTCAGCCCACCGGCCCTGCTCCATCCGCCGAGGAAGACCGCGAGAGAGGGGGTGAAAGCTTCTTAAAATAGAAGAAGTCAGACTTTTTCTGTCATGTTTTCCCTCACAGTATAAAATATACCAACATCCAGGTCTCTGCAGATTCATATCCACCAGCCATAACATTATATACTGTGTATAGAGTATATCCAGATGGAGGTGCTGTTTGTTATAAATTAATAAAACACATTTGGTGTTTTACTGATGGTGGTGAAGAACGCCAGGTGTTTTAGTCACCTATAAGGAACCCTTAAAATCTCCTAAAGACCCAGCAGAACCTCCTAAAGGACTGCCAGAACCCTCTGAAGGACTTCTGGAACCTCTCACTAAAATCTCAAACACTCATTAAACCTTCTGAAGAACCTCTAGGTCCTTGTCATTGACCATTAAAACCTCCAACACTAAGAGGATATTCTCTTTTTGTTCAAGTATGTTGAAAATTATTCGCCCACCCTGTTATTTATTTATTTTTTTTGGTTGTTGTTGTTGTTCTTTTTTGTAAAGAAAAAGTACCTTGTGTTTTTTCTGTCCTACATTAAGTTACTCTTGTTCAATTAAACATACTTGACAAAAAAACCTTCCAAAACTACACATAGAAATGTCTCAGTGACCATCAGAACCTCCATCAAACCCCTAGAAACTCTGAGAGAACCTCTAGAACTTCCTCAATAACCACTGCAAACTCTTAAAGTACCCCCATAACCTCCTAAGGACCCACAAGAAGCTTCTAAATTATTATTAAAACCATCCATAGAACCTTCACTGATCACTTAAACCTTTTAAATAACCTCTAGAACAACCTAAAGCACTTTCCCATAGACCAAACCCTTGTAAAGGAAACTCTTCTTTAAATAATGTTCTGAAGTAAAACCCAACATAAAGTGTGTTAATAAAGTCAGGTTTTTCCTTTAATTTGTCACCTGTCTGTAGATGTATAAATACTGTGTATACACACACCACTCAGCCACAACATTAAACCAGTGACTGCTGACAACTACAATCAGAAAGACTCGTATGTAACACTGAGTGTCAGGTTTTAAAATGCAGCGTTGTCACTGTGGTTTCAAACAGGAAAACGTGACTGTTGCAACTCAGGACTTCTCTGTGATGTACTTTAGGTTTCTGTGGTAACAACACACTGCCGATCAGCGTTCAAATCAAAGGTTTATTATCGGTTATCTGGGTGTGAATTAAATAAGGCACGTTGACATTCACACATCGTCTTTAAACATCTGAACCCTGGAAATAAAAACAGGTACAAAAATAAGTAGGACTTGGCTTGTGATTGGGTTTGACATCCTTAAAACAGCTTAGAACACAGAGACGCTGTTTGTTTGTTTGTTTGTTTGTTTGCGATGGACTGAACACGGCGGACAGATGGAGGGAGAACAAACAGACGGAAACACAAAGAATCAAAGGAGGTATCGAGTTCAGTTTAAACTGAAGCAGTGAGTCAAACACACACACACACACACACATTACAGTGAACAGTAACACCGATGGTGACAGATATACAGTACTGCATTATTACTTCAGTCTGGTGTAATATAGGTTAAATATCCTCTAATGTTAAAAGGATCAGGCTGCTGAGTCTGCAGGTTTCATTTCGCTCATTAACGACTGAATGTTTTACATCAACGCTGCTTAAATTTACAAATCACACCGTCTGTTTTTTACACTGACAAACCTGCAGACAGCGAGTGGTTTCACTTCACTTCAGTTTGTTAGAAAAATCTACAGAGACGATACTGAATGATATAAATAAGAGTTTTTACCGATGTCAATCTGAATCATGTCAGTTACTGACATTAACTGATTTTGACGACAGAATTTTGTGCAAAATGAACATGAAACTATGATAAGGTGAGACTACAGGTGAGCAGGGTAAAAATTTAACTAATACTCATGAAGAAACTTCCCCCAGCTGATTATTTACATTAAGACATTTATTTTTTGTATCTGAAAGATGAAAATTAAATGTGTAAATTTGTAAATGAGGCATTTCATCTCATTAACATTCACTAAATTGCATGAACGCCATGCATAAAACCAGGTTCAAACGTCTCGTTTCATTTTGTTGACAGAAGTTTTTACTCTTTTTATTACTCCATAAATCACACAGTGCTGTCAACAGCCATAAAATGTAAATTTTCTCTATGTTTTTAGAGAGCAAATGTTGTATAAATCAGACTGTGAATGATATAAACACAGCTCTTTGTAAAATCCTTCAGAATCTGCACTGGAACGTTCAGTAAATTATGTAAGATCTGCTGAAGAGGAGATTTAGATCAAAGTGTGAGAGAAAAAGTCATTTTGAGATTTAAAAACAGACCAAAATCTCAAAATGAACCAGTGAGCGAAGAAAGTGTTATTTCCTCAAGTGTTTCACCTTAAAACTGATAAAAAATTATAATATTAAAGGCATTAAAAAGAAGTTTTAATAAATAACATTTAAGATTTTTATCTTTTATTTTAAATTTTGTTTCTTATTAAATCATAAATATCTAATGTTAATGGAAATGCCTCAGATCTTTTTCACTTTCAGGGGCTTTAAGTTCAGGGGTCATAAGTTGCATTCAAACACAGTATGAAGCAGAGACTGTTTTTCCTCCCTGGTGGTGCGTTCAGGGACACTTGGATAGAGCAGCGACTGCTGAAAAGCAACAAATGAACCAACTCATGTCCTTTACACCTTACCCACGTTTACTTACTGGTTATTGACGAGGACTGACTGTTTGAAAACACCAGTGCTTCCATTTCCTCGTTATCAGAGGGTTCTTGAATGCACCACACAAAGCTAAACCTGTAGTTTCATATTTATTAACTGCTGTATTTTTATTTAGCAAGTTTCAAGTCTTTGCAAGTTGATTTTCATAAAATAAACTGATGTAAAATCAGATTTGTGATTAACGGGTGAGAAACCTGCAGAGGCAGCGCCGCCATCCTTTAACTTCCTCTACGTCTGTGAAGAAAAACACGTTCAGGAGAAGCCGAACCTCTCTGAACACACGACACGCCGCCATCAGCGAGGGCCATAAATAAAATAAAATCATCCTAATAAAACAGTGAGTGGAGCAGAACGATGTTAAACAGGAGAAACGTTTAGTTTTCAAGTAAAAGAAAAACAACGTTCAAATGAAGTCTGATCTGCTCAAACTAAAGCAACGACATTCAAAACAGTATGAAACTAATCTAAGGTCAGTTTGCATCCCTTTTTCTTTTTGTGAAGGCTAGAAGAAGAAAGTGCTTCAAACTCAGGTTAGAGGAGGAGGAGGAGGAGGAGGAGGAGCAGCTGAGACCACACCACCACCACCTGAGCAGCTGTCATCAACATCTGCTGTTTCCTCTGCTGTTCGACGACTTTCTAACGTTTCCAGAGTTTAAAAACATCAGCAGCGACGGGTCAGAGAGGAAACACTCTCCACTTTAAAGGCTCAGTTCACCCAAATTATATTTACCCCTTTACCTTCCTCTTCGCCTCTGCACACACTCCCTGACCACTTTATTAGGTACACCTGCACAATCCAACCTCTGCAGCATCTTCTCCCTTTATCGAGCTTTATTAAAACGTTCTAATACTCTTCCTCTCATCTTTCTGAATCAGAAACACCTGTGTTTACAAAGTAACTGCTGCAGCTCAAACCTGAACATTATCATCTTTGTAAAGGTCAAATGTATTTATAATATTCTGAAGCTGAAGTGTTTCAGTGTCTGATTCACCAATAACTAAACAATGAAGACACAGGACTGGATGTTATCTGAACACAGGAGCTGTCTCTGGTGGAGAGAGCAGAGATCTGAGGACAAATAAACCTGAAACTCGACTAAAGAAAACACGTTTTCCTGTAAAATGAGTGAACTGACCCTTTAAGCTCTGTGTTGTTCCTGTAGAGAGTTTTTCTCTGTAGTTATTGTTGCATTAGTTCGGAATTTCTGTGCTTTCTTTCTTCCTTTTGGCAACATTTGGTTCTGTCTGTTTCCTCCCTTCAGTGTGTAGTTGTTGCTCTGCAGGACGAACATTTCACTGCCTCGTCTCCGGTGTTTGGTCGGCGTCCGTCAGATCACCTCCGTCAGTCTGGACGGGGGGGTGAAGGTCTGTGGTGCAGGTGGGATTCGAGTTCCCGTCCTCTGCATCCACACGAGGCCTCGTCTGCTCGTCACATGACTCCTCTAACGTCCCGTTCACAGGCCGCAGACTGTGGCTGTCGTCGGACTCGAGTGAGGCCGAGTGGTCGTGAGCGGGTGGGGCTTCGAAGGAGTTATCGGTGTGTGACGAGGCGTTAGACGGCGGGGACGGCGAGCTCTCGCTCCCCGTGCTGCAGTCAGAGGAGTGTGTTTCAGGCTCCGTGTCTCTGGACGTCTGAACGCCTGCTGGTGGAGCGTCGGCGGCGGCGTTGGGAGCGTGCGTCGACTCCACCCGCTCTGCTGCTCGCTCTCCGGAGTCCAGGGTGTGGCAGCGACCCAGGGGCCGCTCTCTCGGCCGGGGCCCAACAGCCAGGCTTCCTGAGGGGCTGCTGACCTCCACCGTCTCCCCTCGCCTCAACCTCCTCCTGTCAGGGTTCACCTGGAAAGAAAAGTCAGTTTTATGCTCTGGACGGTGGCCTGTTTGGGACATCTCAGACTCTCACAACCCTGCCCTGAACATGTCTTAAACAAAACACAGCTTTGCTTTGTCGACTGTAGTTTAGACTCAGTAAAATGTCAGGGACTGAAGCAGTGAGAGTCTGAACAGTTTACCTGGTTCAGGGTGGGTGAACACCTGGGAGGAGAACCAGAGGAACCTTTCTTCATCTGCTGAATCCTGAATCAAAGAACAAAGAACAAAGTTGAAACAGCTGAAAACAAACTCTACGTGTAACTCTGTGATGTTTCTGGTTTGGAGACGGTCGACCTGCTGATGGACTGAGCCAGTTTCTGTTTCCTGCCGTTGGAGTTATCCTGCAGCGCGCAGACGCTGCACGAACGAATGAGCTGCAGACAAAAACAACACACATCAAACCCTCAGTGACACAGGACGACTCAGTATACTCTCATCTTTATCTCCCCAAATATTACCCAGAGCTCCTTTGGGCACAGAGAGGAGTTTGATTGGTTCAGCATCGGGGGAGAGTCCAGACGCTTTCTGCAGAGCTCTCAGGATCTCAGTGTTCTGCAGAAGAAAACTGATAATTAGTCAAACTGGAGTCACAGCTTCACTGTAAACTGCTCCTTCAAATCTTAAGTCATTTCTAACTGATCTTTATGTATTTGACAGAGACTTCTTATTTAACTTTTTATTAAAGAGTAAGATCCTTTAAGTTTGACCAGAAACATCACTATATATCAGTACCAGACTCCACTGACAAAAACAGGAATTTTACTGAGCATTTCCTGGAACACTTCTGCCTCAGTTTGTTGGAATGTTTGTGTTACTGTGTGGTACTTTTACTTATATAAAGTACCTGGTTACTTCTTCCACCACTGAAAGTCACACAGTAACACAAACACACTAACAGATGGAGGCAGTGGTATTCCAGCAGCTCCTGTGTTCTGCTCGGTTAAATTCCTGTTTTTGTTAATGGAGTCTGGTCCCTTAAACCTTTCCTTTTAATTGGAGTAGCTGCTAATCTGCTACAACAGAAATCTACATATTGTGATTATATTTACATCTAGTCTCATGTCTGCCCTTTAACACTGAAACCTTTTTAATGTCACTGACTTAAACACACAGTACAGATCTTAGATGTGCAGTTAAATCCACATCACATAACCCTGCATGCTCCGACCTCTCCTGTCTCCTGACCCACCTTCCCTCCCAGTTCGTAGGCGCAGTCCAGTGGCGTCCTCTGCCTCTTGTTCCTGAGTCCAGCCGAGGCTCCGCCCCTCAGCAGCAGCTCCACCAGCGCCTGGTGTCCGCCCCGCACCGCCTCGTGGAGCGCCGTGTTCCCCTGGAGGTTCGCCACGTTCACCAGAGCGTTACTCTGCACGGACAGAGATAAAGTTTTAATGGAAGTCAGATTACTAGTTTGTTTTTTTACCTTTTGTGTTTGTGTGTGTTTACCTGTAACAGGGTGGTGACCGTCTCCTGGTTTCCACAGAGACAGGCGTGTATCAGCGGCGTGTTGCCGTAGTGATCCTTCTTATTCAGTTTGGCGTTGCACTCGAGCAGAAACCTCACCACCTGACACATAAACACACACGTCATGTGACCAGTAATAATACACACAACATAATTCACAGCAGGAGAACAGAGACCTGATGCAGCTTTATACTGAAAAGTCATCTCTAGACTTCAAATATTTACGACGGAGTGAAGTTATTTTCTGAGCTTTCACCATGAAAACTGTTCAGTGAGATTGTTGTTCAGACTCCAAACAGATGTGCAGTTTAATTAAAGATTATACACTGTAAAAAATCAGCTCCTGTTAGGTCTGACTCCTCATCTTTAAAAAGGGGGAACGGTGCATTTGTTGGGGACTATTTACAGCAGCGGATTAATCCACATTTGGTGTTAGTGAGTAACTGGGGCAGCAGGATGACGTGTGCGTTCGTGGTGATGAAGGAACTTATTTACTTTATTTACAACAAGAAAACCTCAGGATATCAGCAGTAAATCTTTTCCCTGCACTGACGTGTTTTCACCACACGGTGGCGCCAAAGATCCTGATGACATGAACCAGGCTTGGTCACTGCAGAGAGCCAGGATCAGTCTGACCCACTTCTACTCACCACGCTGCTGTAAACATTTTTGTTTTTATCACCAGTGTGACATAATAATGTAACACATCTGTGCCTGAGGCTCCAAACAGCTCAGAGTCCGTTGGTGTCGGCTCCTGCTCGGACTCCTACCTGGACGTGGCTGTGCTGGCTGGCCAGGTGAAGCGGCGTGGCGCTCTGGTTGGTGCGGGCGTTAACGTTGGCTCCGTGGCGGATCAGCAGGGCGGCCAGCGCCGAGTGGCCGTGCAGGGCGGCGACGTGGAGCGGCGTGAAGCCGTCGACGTTGCAGCTGTTGACGCTGAGAGCTCCGGCCTGAAGGACAGACAACTGCACAGAGGACAGACGGTCAGAGGGAGGCTCACTGATCAGACATTAATTATTATTATTGTTGTTGTTGACAGGTGAAGCGAGGGATTCGTGGCCGTCAGACCTTCTGGGTGGGGGCGCAGTTGGGACACTGACACAGAGGGTGGCAGAGCAGAACCTCAGACCGAATCTCTCCTTCGTCCTCCTCTTCCTCGTCCATCCACTCCAACAGGTAACGCACCTGAAACACACACAGTCTGTTCTCAGTCGCTCCTCGCCGCCTGTCACCGCTTAAAAGAGTTTAATTCACAGTTTGTCTGAGACGACAGGAAAACTGTTTCTGGGAGGTTTTGATAATAAATGAAGAAGAAGAAGGGTAAGAGGAGAAGAAGAAGAAGATTATGACGGAGGAGAATAAGGAGAAGGAGAATGAGGAGGAAGAAAAGAAGATGCTGTGTAACTCTGTTCTCACCATCTCTACGTCTCCGTCTGCCACGGCACGCAGCAGCTTCTCCACCTGTCAATCACACACACACACACACACACACACACAGCGTCAGTCGCTACGGAAACAGCAGCAGCTTCTTCTTCTGTGGTATAAAACCTGCTTCAGCGTCACAGCCACAGAGGAGTTATGGAGGAGCTGAGTGTTTCGTTTTGAGAGGAGTGTGTCCTCTGTGTGTGTTTTACCTCTCTGTGTCGCACCCGTTCTCCCTCTGGTTTGGCCTCGGAGCCCAGGAGACGGAGGAGCGACGGCTGCTGCAGTCTGAGGCCAGAGGGGAGCGACTGGGAGACTGAGAGGAGGAGGAGGAGAAAAAAATGTTATCAGGTCAAGAACCAAACCCTGAGACTCTAAATCAAATGGAGAATGAACTCTGGATCTGACAAACTCTGGTTTGGATCCTGTGACCTTTGACCCCTCAGGTTCACAGGCTGTCTGACAGAAACATGTGATCAGATCAGACTCACGTCGACTCTGCTGCCGCTGCGCTGACGTCCGTTCTGAGTCGACTGCAGCAGCATGAGGATCTGCAGAGAAACAGACAGAGACGGTTAATTCATCTGATCTGAGGTCAGATTCTTTATCTTTATATACTTGGTTTTAAAACTAATGTTTGTGCTGATAAATATAAATAAAAAATAAACCATTGTACATTTGTCTGTTTTTAATATTGAACATTCAGAGCAGAAGAACATTCAGCTCCAAACTTCATCAAACTTTATCTATAAATATTCAGGGAGCTGAAATTGAATTTCAAAACATAAAAAAACAAGTTAAAGCTTTGAAGCAAACAGAACAACAGGTAAAAACAAATAAATAAATGAATAAATAACTGATGAATGAAAGGATTAATTTCTCAGATCTACAGAGGAAAATGTTGCTGCTTTACTTTAAATTCTGTGAAGTTTGATAAAATATTTTAATTCACATTATGGGAAAGAAGTAAAGAAGCAAATAAAGCAGAAGAAGAATCAGACTGAGGCTGCAGCTGTTTTCATCATCCATTAATCTAAATGTCAGTTTTTGATTCACTGTTTGTCTAAAATATTAAAAATGATCCAAAAGCCAAAGAGATTCAGTTTATTCTCACGTACGCTGAAGAAAACCATCAAGTCTTCATCTTAAAGAAACTGGTTCAATCAATCATTCAGTTATTAAAGCAGCTGCATGCAGCTCTGACCCGTCCCTCTCTGCGTCTTTGTGTTTCTGACCTTGGAGTTGAGCGCGCACTGCAGCGGCGACTCTTTGTTCTTGTTGGGGATGTTGGTGCTCGCTCCGTTCTCCAGCAGCACCTGGATGATTCCCTCGTAGCCCCACCGAGCCGCCATGTGCAGCGCCATGTCACCTTTATCGTTCTGCAGGTCCAGGCGGCACGTCTGGACGTCGTAGTACACCAACGCCTTCACACACTGAACACAACACGACAGGAAACTGATGATCGCTGCAGGTCTGGAGCTTATTGTTCTCATTATCAGTGAACATATTGGTTATTTTTTGAATTGATTGATAGAAAAAGACGACAAAAACTGTCAAAAATCTAAATGTAATGATGTGAAAAAGAGAAAAGCAGCAAATCCTCACATTTAACAAGATGCAAACACAAATGTTTGTGTTATTAAATTAATAAACCTTTAATTTGTTGACTAATCCTGTGGTTTCAAACTTAGGTTGTGGGATCGATCGATTGGATTGATCGATAAATCAGAAAGAGCGTCCGACTCACGTCCTCATGTCCGTACATGCAGGCGAGGTGCAGCGGTGTGTTGCCGTTGTTGTCCTGAGCGTCTGTGTTGGCCTTGTAGTGAAGCAGCAGCAGCTGCAGGACGGAGACGATGTGATTAAATAGTTGTATCATCCAGACAAAGGCTGCAGGTGTGTGTGTGTGTGTGTGTGAGTGTGTGTGTAAGTGTGTGTGAGTGTGTGTGTTCACCGTGACTCCCTGGTACCCCCGTTGGCAGGCGAGGTGCAGCGGTGTGAGGGCATGGTAGTCGGTGGCGTTGACCGGCGCTCCTTTACACCAGGTCGATCAGCTGAGCCTGACCTGCACACACACACACACACACACACACACACACTAGGCCTCAGGCTGATAAAGAAGCTGGTGTTTTATCCTTCTGTTCGTGAACAGCTGCTCACCACAGATAGCAGCGACGTGCAGCGGAGTGTAACCGCGGTCGTCTCTGGAGAACGGCGTGACGATGGACGGGTCGTACAGCCGCCTGCGTCAGAAAAGCAGCAGGATTTAATGACTGATCAGGTTATTTAGAAAACTCTGAGTTCTAGTCACGAGTGCTCAGAGGAGGGAAAGAAAACTGATGTATCTGTTCATAAACTCACACCTTCTTCACACTTTTCTCAGCCTGATGTCAAATATTTAAAAGCAGATGTCCCATGTGGGCCTCTGTACCTGATTCTTAAACAGTTTACAGCAACAAGAAACACACTGAAACTGGTCTGACTTTCACAAACAAAGTGTTAATGCCACTGTAGTTTTACGGTTCATTAGCATTAGACAGCTGGAGTTTGTGTGTGTGTGTGTGGGTCGAAGTGGGAAGTGAAATCAGCTCAAAGATTTTTGTTTTCTTGATTCACAGCTCTGATGCAACAAAAATGGAGAAAAGGGGAAATGAATGTTGAGTAGAAATACAAGTAGAGAAGGAAACAAGTTGGAGACTTCCTGGAAAACTGTGTGTGCATGGGGGGGGCTGCCAACATGTGAGCGCCAGTTTCAGTTTCAAACATTCCTGCACTGTGGTGACATTTTCAAAGGTCTGGGTTACAATTAAGACTTAGTTCAATGTTAAACAATAACTCTTAATTTAGCTGTATTTCAATACCAGGTAGTGATATATAGAGATGTTTCTGGTTAAACTAAAAGTAATAATAAGCTCTGTCTCTGCAGGAATCCTATGTTTAAGAGTGAGAGTGTGTGTGTGTGTGTGTGTGTGGATGCTGACCCGGACAGCTGGAGGTCACAGAGGTCACAGGAGCAGAGGGGGTGACACATCCTGACGTCCTCGTCGCTCTCACCTTCGCTCAGCAGACGTTCAACCTCGGCCTCGTTCCCATTCGCTATGTGCTACAACACACACACACACACACACACACAGCTTCTTGAGGCCTCTGGGCCCCTAAATCCCCTTTTTAAAACGACACAGCCGGAGTCCTGCAGAGCGGCGGTTCAGTTTCCTGCAGCTCACCTCAAACAGACAGTGGATGGGCGTGGCTGCGCTCTGAGACAACAGACTCATCTTTGAACAGCGCCTTGTCGGCTCACCTGAGCCCTGTCGGGACAGAAACGACGACACCGTCGGCACCGTTAAATCCAACCCTGACGACAGGATAGAAATCACTCGCCTGCCTGTGTGTGTGTGTGTGTGTCTTACAGAGTGTGTGTCCTGCAGCTTCCCCAGGTTGATGTACTCCACCGCCGCCTCGAAGGTGCTCAGACAGTAGCTGAGTTCGTCTTTACTGGAGTGGCTGAAGCAGAAGTTCCTGATGTAGCTCAGGTTGGCCATCCTGAACACAGACAACAAGAGATTCAGATCATCTTACCTGCAGACACAGAGTGTCGGCAGGAATCATAAATGATTTAATGCTTTTTAAGATTTTATACCAGATTATAAAAGTAAGTAGTATATATGTATTTTTCCAACAGTAAAGTGCAAATTAAATCAGGTTTAAAGGTTTGTAACAACAGAGCAGATGAGTTTGACTTGTTTTGGAAAAGAAGGAATTAAAAGGTTGAAAAATTAAATTAGATTAAATCACAAATTCAGATTCAAGACTATTTAATGACTTTTAAGGCTTAATATTTATAAAATTTTAAGGACCTGCAGACACCCTGAGATGGTATTTATGTTTTAAAGGGTAAACGTCTGGTGTTTGAGACGAAGAATCGTCAGATTTATTGAGTCTTAATTACATTTCACCCTGATCATTGACTTATATTTGTGTAAACTGAGACTGAAGCTAAAGGAGGCAGCGACATGAGTGAACAGAAACGGACAATTTTCACCTGTTTTTCCACCAACGCAAGTTTGATTAAGAAAGTTTGAAAGATGCTACGTTCAGAAAAATAATGTGGTTCTCTAAAGTCAAATAGATAAGACGTTTCTACCACACATTTTTAGTTAATGCTGTTACCTGATACCTGAAATAAAGTATTTACACTGATCAGACACAACATTGAATCCACTGACAGGTGACGTGAATAAGCTTGTTCACACAGATGCTGGATCAGATTGTGGATCTGAGAGTTTGGAGTCCAGGTTGACACCTTTGACATTTCTGAGCAGTTTTTGTGGTGTGATGGGGGAGGCCCCTGACATTGGGGAGTGCTTTTCCTACGAGGGGGGGGGGGGGGGTGTCTGCAGTCAGCTTCTGCTGGTTAGGTTTTTACCAGGAGCCGAATTCTCCTCAGAGGTCTCCTCGTCTCCAGAACAAACAGACCAGCTGATTAAAATCAGTAAAACTCTGAATAAAACAGTCTGACGTTAAAAATCAGTGTTTTTCCAGTGAAGTTCTGCAGACACAGGGAATCTCAGCTCAGCTCTGTGGGACCTGTCTGATGTTGTGTCGGTCCTTCTTTGTGCCGCCAAAACAGCTCTGACCCCTCAGGGCATGGACCAGGACCTCTTGGTTGCTGGGTGGGGGGGGTCTCCATGGATCTGGTTTGTTCCAGATCATCCCACAGATTCTGGATCACGGCCTTACAGGTTTACCAGCAGAACACTGGACTGTAACCAGACGATCAGTGTTATTCACGTCACCTGTCAGTGGTTTAGTGTTGTGGCTGATCGGTGTGTGTTTCTGCTCTTTGTGTGTGTTTTAGTTGAGCTGTTGACACACAAAGATGTGGTTAATTTACAGGACAAACTCTCTCAGACTGGAGCGACTCTCCTGGAGGTTTACACGCTCCATAAATCGGCCTTTTCCGTTCCTCGACTCGTCCTCACAGCTCACCAGTTGGGGATTTCCGTCTTCACCAGCAGGTAGAGGATGACGGAGAGCAGGTCGTCTGCGCTCACAGCCTCGATACTGACTGCAGGAGGAAGACACAGACAACACACTGAAAACAACAACACAGTTATTTCACACTCGTCCTGACAGACAGCGTCTCCCTCTGTCTGAACCCAAATGACTAAATTGGCCGCTTGACAAACAATAATTAGGAGCGGATCGTACCACTGCAGACTGACAGCGGGGGCTGTTGTGGGCCAATAAGCTCGGATTTCCAAAGCAAACTGGACAAACACATTAGCGGCTGACAGAGCAGGTATTGTCCTGTGTGCTGATCTGATTACAGACAGTGAGAGGACGCCCAGAGATCATGCAGAGTTCAGTCCGCCTGGCCTGAGATGTGCTACCAGATATTAAGTCTTTGATGAGGAAAATCCAAGGACAAATCATCATTAATAAACAACAGCAGAGGGTGAAATGAGGTTATAGCAGAGGGGTCTCAAACGTCACTATACATCAGTACCAGACTCCATTGACAAAAACTGTGATTTTACTGAGCAGAACACAGGAGCTGCTGGAATACCACTGCCTCCATCTGTTAGTGTGTTTGTGTTATTGTATAGTAGTTTTACTTATATTAAGTATCTGATTACTTCTTCCACCACTGAAAGTCACACAGTAACACAAACACACTAACAAATGGAGGCAGTGGTATTCCAGCAGCTCCTGTGTTCTGCTCAGTAAAAACACAGTTTTTGTCAATGGAGTCTGGTAACTTTAACCCTTAGTTTTAACTGGAGAAGCAGGTTTATAGCCTAACATTAGCTTTTTACTTCTTTGATGCTAACCCCTTGTTTCAGGTGTAGTCACGTGACATGTTTGCAGGATTACAGGTGCAGTGAATGCAGCACGATCATCAAAACAATCAGTCAGTTCCTCTTTGTTTCATGTTGAAAGTCTTCTTGAACTTTTTGAGTCAAATCACAGTCTTCTCTCTGTCGTGGCTCTGCAGCTTTACCCTGAAGTTGAAACCTGTTTCCTGAGGAAAATCTCCGTCTGTGTTGAACCTCTGGGTGTGTGCGTCTCCTCCTTGAAATCAGCCTGCAGCTGCTTCACAAAACATTTACATTCATTTAGAATGTGTAACGCTCAGCCAAGCAGCCGCTCTGAAGGTTAAGTTATGCTAATTGCATTTTCCACTAGAACATTGCATGATGCGCAGACGTAATATTTTGAGCCAGACATTAATGAATGTGTGTTTTCATGCAGAACTGACAGCTGACGCCTGCAGAGAGAAATCACTGCCTCTGGATCGTCTGACTTTTAATATTTGTCTCATTTAATTCAACGTTTCAGTTTTTAAACATCATGACGTTTAGTACTATGTCAGCCTCCATTGCCAGAGGTTAATATAAACCTCATATCTCCATAATTACATAAGGGAAACGTCTCTATATATCACCACCAGACTCCATTGACAAAAACTGAAATTTTACCGAGCAGAACACAGGAGCTGCTGGAATCCCACTTGCATTACTGTGTGGTACTTTTACTTCAGTAAAGTATCTGATTACTTCTTCCACCACTGAAAGTCACACAGTAACACAAACACACTAACAGATGGAGGCAGTGGTATTCCAGCAGCTCCTGTGTTCTGCTCTGTAAAATCACTGTTTTTGTCAGTGGAGTCTGGTACAGATACAAAGTGATGTATAGAAAAGCAGAAACCTTTTCCCACCTTCTGTTTTTGACCTCATTCTAACTGAGCGTTTCTGTAAACAGGTGATGAACAAACTGAAGCTCTTGTTGTGAAGATAAATATCTAATTACATATAAATCACGGAGGGATTTTGATGTGTTCCTCCATGGCCTCAGGTTGCCGTCTCCCTCTCCTCTCGGTGTTTCCCTCTGTGATGGATGTTGCTGCAGTATATCTGTACTCATCCATCATCCTGAAACGGAGATGATCCATGTTATCTGTCACCTCCCGGCGGCCTCGGCGTGCCGCGGTCACCGGAGCGTTCATCCCTCACCGTAAATTTAAAAGCAGCGATGAGGAGCGCTTGTTGTAACTGAGGGTGCAGAGGGAGATTTAATTTCACCTCTCTGAGCCAGTGGGTTATGGGAAATGTTGTCTTGTGAGAGCAGCAGCAGGAGGAGGAGGAGGAGGAGTGAAGCTGTCTGCTCTGCAGGGAGGAAACAGCTCAGGAATCTGGTTTGAAGCCTCATTAAATTCATATAAACTTCCCATCCCCCACACTTTTAAAGGCTTTACCCTGTGTTAACCCTGTTTTTAAATTTTGAGTCTTAATGTCAGAAAGTTATTGATACTACAACATGGAATATGTTTATATTAATGGATTTTCTCCCTCATCATATTAACTGTTGTTTTACCTCTATTTGGCAAAAGTTGCGCTCCAATTTTTCAAACTACCGCTCCCATAATGCTTTGGGAGAAAACGATGCCGAATCAGCTGGTTTGCAATGAACCCATTAACAAACACACAACTCTCACTGTTTGACTGTGACACTGAAGAAAACTTAAAAACAGGAGGATTCTGAATGAAGTTCTGCAGCCTCTTTTTCATCTCCTCAGAAAGAGGAAGTCCCACTGAATCTATATATATGTGTTTCAGGTGTGTGAGTCCAGGTGTGACTGAGTTATAACTCGGTGAAAGAGGAGTGATGCTGTGGTGCAGGCGGTGGCATTCAGGCTCTGTAGGATTTTAAAGTAGCTTTTCTACTTTGTGTCTTATTCCTGATAATGACATCTTCAGAAAGTAAAAGTCACACACAGATATAGTAATGACTTGCAGCTCTGCGCTCAGACATTAAATTAATATATCAGTATATAAAAGTTGATAAAGAATAGGCTGACTGTTTTGAGTTTGTATTTCTTGTTCTTTCCGATACAAGACTGCTGAGTTCGTCAGTTGCCAAATCACCAGATGTGTCAGAGACCAAACTAGAACGATTATCTTTAAACAGTTGTTTGATTCAGATTGTGATGAGCATCGGTCAGCAGTAACACAAACATGGAGCACAGACGACCTGTAGTAAATAAATGTGAGAGTCAGCCTGAGCAGACTGCACAAACAGAAATTGATATGATTTGTGACTAGAGCTGGGTGGTTAAACCAATCTCTTCTGAAGGCTGATTCACTGTCTGCTCTCTTGAGTTTCCTTGTGAAATAGTGGCTACCTTTAATTGTTCCTTAAATCCATGATATTGACCGGTGTGTGTCCTCACAATGGCCTGTGCAAAGACACGGCATTAGGCGGTGACCATTATGCAGTTACGGTGTTTTAACCAGTTGATCATCCGTCAATTCTGGTTCAGTTTCAGAATAATATCTCGGTGTGTGCAGACTGGTGTCGTGTTGGTTGCGTCCAGGCGATCTGGTTTCTTCTTCTGTAATTATATATATATATAAGTATGGTGGCAAGTCACCTGGTGTGATAAATATTAAGTGATCAGTTTTGACCTCTTTGATCATTCTTCTCCATAATTCATTTAAATATAATCTTTATGGTTGCATCATGACTCTGTTATCCAGAAGACCGGCTGGGGTTGGACTTTGATGTCATTTCTTGAACTGAGGCCGGTTGTTTCATATTAGTGCCCGACTCCTTCGTTCTGAAGCTAACAATAGTGCAGAGAGACTTCTGTTAACGGGTGAGCATCCTGAAACTTGACACAGGTCACTGTGGCCAAATCAGTCTACAGGATTGTGTAACAGAGGAAGTCAGGGAATGAATCATTCTTTATGTCGTGTCACAGCCTTTTGAAGAAATGGTTCCGTATAAAGTCTCAGACTCTTTAAATGATGAGGAGCAGGTTGGCTTCAGTATAAGCGGCCTCCTGGATCATTGCCGTTCGTCC
>BRZM01003673.1:22338-27338 GCA_033238685.1 Lates japonicus
GTACATTTTGCAGTTCGATGTATATTGCAGACGTTTGTCTCATTTAACCCTGATCATGGCTTTAGATTCCAATCAAAGGCTCAAGAAAACAAGGAGGCTTCATCATGTGGGAAACATAAACATTCAAAACCTGTCTCCAAATGTCGCTCCATGTCCCATGTTAGCGCAAAAGCGTTTCGCGCAGTGCCCTCATACTCTGCCTTTCAAATTAACTCTAAACTGATTTCAGTGACTTCTTATCTAATAGAAATAAATGAAACTGGAAACCAAAATTCATGCAACCCTCAGGGTTTAACGACGATTTCCTAAGGAAGTTCTGCACTGGATCGTTCCTGTGACAGTTTTTCTTAAAGTGGACAAATGATGGATTGATTCGCTTGGTATTTGTCGATCAGATTTCAGGCTCAGGCCCAGTCAGTCCTCCTGACTGTGCAGTCCTGGTCCTCGTGGCTCCGTCTGGTCTCTGTGGAGGTTTGCGTGACGTTGGAGGGTTCAGGCAGGTGGGTTGTTGCGTAAGGCCAGCAGCCGGTGACGCTCCCCTCCTCCTCAGATGATCTGGGACTAGCCTCCTGCTTCCACGTCTTTGTTCAGGCTCTGCTCATCCTGTCGGCTCGGGCGTCCACATGCATCTCAGACCTCAAGATCTGCCTAGTGCTTGACTCCAAGTCCCTCTGTGCCTTTCGGAGACAGAAGACTAAAACACCCATTAGTACTTTTCTTCTCTCCCTCTTTGGTGTTTCACTCTTTCACTCAGCAGCTCTGAACAGGAGCAAGTCAGGCTTTCCTTTCACATCTCAGGGGGTTTTCTGGGCTCGGGCTTTTGGCGTGGATGATTTAGTATGCAGCCAGAAATAGGTCTGCTGAAAATGTAGATCCTCAGCTGCTTTCTGCACAAACCCTCTGTCCTCCTCCAGCTCCACTCTGCTCGACTCACGTAGGCAATAACTCATCCAGCAAACCCTGCACATTATTCTCCAGCTCCCTGCTGTTTGAGAAGATGAAGAGAGTTCCTAAACCTTCATCGCTTCAGAATAAACAATAGAGAAGTTGTAAATAAATAAGAGTTTGAGGCTGAAAGTGATCCTTGACCTTGGAAACAGCAGTTTTCTCTCTCACGTGGGCGTTAAGCTTTGTAGGAGCTTTCCAGTGCATTGCCACAGGTTGGGGCTGGGAGATAAAACAATCAATCTGGGATTGCAATTAAATTGTCGATTAAGACGATGAGCTCAGGGCATTTATTCTAACAACCTATTAATAGCATTAGCACAACAACAGCCAGTCAGGTTTTCCAGTGAAGAAAACTGTGGAGTCACAAACATGAGCTGGAACCAGAGAGGAACAAAAGTGAAAGAACTCAGATTATCCTCTGATCAGGAAGCTGACAAAATTAAGCTTTCGTTGATTATGAAGTGGTTTCTTTTCCTTAAAAAGAGCTGAAGCCCAGACTAGATGGTCTGAAAAGCATTTTCGCTGGTTGCTACCAACAAGGTTTCATTCCAGCGACCACACAGAGAGGATGGGGTGCTGTTTGTCCGTCCACCAAGTCTAACAGGGCTAACAGCCAACGGCTAACAGCTAACAGGGCTAACAGCTAACAGGGCTAACCGCTAACAGGACTGAACCGAAACTAACATCTATCCTCTTGACTTGTATGAAGTGGATTGAAAAGCAGCTTAGATATCTGTTCCTCTACATGGAAAACTGTCAAGAAATCTGCTTGTGTTTTGTTCCCCACGAGTTGATTTTAATGTTTAGATTAAGTCAGATAAAACATGTTTGCAGAGTAAACTGTTTTCTGTTTTATTCATGAATTATATCTATGGAACTCTTCAAACTTCCAGTTATATATCGTGATAAATATAGATATCGATCAATATGGGGAAGAATTGTGATCTCTCTCCCAGTTCTAACACAGATTCTCCTCCAACCAAGCGGAGTCACGTCCTTTGAAAACAATGGACTTTCTTTCTTGTGTCGTCAGAGTTGATTCTTTGTGTGAGATTAGAAGGTCATGTCTTTAGTTTCCTCCTCAGCTGGGTGGTTGATTTCTTTATTTCATTTCCACTCTGTTGACGATTTATGGGAACAGTTTTTGAGAAATGTAAGAATGATGGCTGCTGCTCGAGCTTTGTTTGCTGTGACTAAACCTGCAGCAGAACTCTGGTCATTTTCAAGCAGAATAATAAACCAGGGACAGAGCACAGTAAAACCGGTACTGTAGCAGGGGACGTCCTCCTCCAGCACCAGAGCCATGTGGCTTATTTTTAATGAACTAACAATGCTGGAAACCTGGAAGTTACTGCAGCTGCTCTGTTAAAACAGCAGATTTACAGTGGAAGTTCTGCACTATTAGTCCAGTCAGCAAATTGTCATTCATAGCTGAGATGCTCCACAAATCAAACACAGTATTACACAAAAATAAAACTGTAGCTGTTGTAATGTGTGGATTTATAGATGAAGTCAGTGGTTTTACTTTTTATGTTTTATTTTTGATTAACTGTAATAAAAGACAGATGATCAAATCTGAACCTTAAACATAATCAGTGCAACCTGAACATCAACTCTCAGCAGCTTCAATTCAAACTTAAAACATCAGCAGGTTGATTTTTTTGTCTTTTTCTTATCGGTGAAGTAAACTCATATTATTTTAGGGCGTTTTATCTTTTGTAATAAAGCCATGAGACATTATACTACAGCTTAAATCTAGTATAATGTTAACAGTGCCTGAATTGATGTTTAGATTAAAATGTGACATATTTTTTTTTTAGAGAATCACGCTTTGATTTTTCTGGTAGAAAAGTTTTAGAAATCTGCTGATGACTCAAACACATCAGATAGAGAAAATCCCACTCAAACTTTACCTTCAAAACACCACATCAATACTGTAAGTCAGCAATATAAACTCATCGTTCAGGTCATGAGTGTGAGGAAAACTCCATTCAATAATTGTAAATAATATCAGAGGATCCTGTCAGCTTTCTGTAAATAATCACATCAGGACAGAGCTGACTTCCTGCCCAGAGTTATGTTGCAATCAAATGTCCATCATAATCAATTAGGAGTCATTGTGTATGCGTCTTTGTTGTGTTTGGTGTGTGTGTGTATTAGATGTTACCGGCTGGACAACGCAGGCTGATCCCAACACAATCAGGCACAGTAAGCGCAAACACCACACGCAACAGACGCAGTGTGTCAGCACAGTTGCTGTCCTGACACACACACACACACACACACACACACACACACACACACACACACACACACACACACACACACACACACACACACACAGGCAGCTCTCTGTTGTGAGTCTGAAAAATCAGCGTTTATCACCTTTAAAGAAAGTTCGGTCTAATTTAAGCCTCAGTTGATTTTTCTTTAAAGGGTAATTGTGGTATTTTTGAACCTGGGTAAAGTGTAAGTTAAGGTAAGGTAAAGTATCTGATTACTTCTTACACCACTGAAAGTCCCACAGTAACACAAACACACTAACAGATGGAGGCAGTGGTATTCCAGCAGCTCTGCCTTCCTAACAAATTAAAATCCCTGTTTTTGTCAATGGTACCTGGTACTGATATAAAGTGATAGGAGTAGATGTGACAGGGATCTGAATCCTAATGAATCAGGAAACTGCTGCACATGTTTCAGCCTGTGAAACAGTCAGAGCAGCAGATCCAGATCCAGATCCAGGTGAACGTCCCTGTCACTTGCCCCTCCCTGCCACACAGTGACATGACCTCTGACCTCTGCTGAGTCTGCTGTGCTGTGACTGTCAGCTGAGGCTCTGCTGATTCCTCCTGACAGCACTTTCATTTTTCCTCCTCTTCCTCTGCTCCCTCCTCTGCTGCAGTGGGAGTTTAGACCCACAGCGCCCTCTGCAGGCTCAGTGTCAGCTCTACAGGCTCGGCTCAGTCCGACCCACTCGCTCTCCGTCCCATGATTCTTGTTTGAGGTGGGTCAGATGACTGAGGTTTCAAGGGGAGCTGAGGTTTTCTAGCTTCTTTAACGGGAAGTGAGCATGGGATTGGGGTTGTAAACAGGCCCAGATCCTGATTCTTATCAATTATAACGTCTGAACCTGAGACCAGGTCCTCCCACTGCAGCTCAGCATTCTCCTTTTTAAATTTCTTTGAAATTTGACTTTTTGATCTCTGACCTCTTAAACTGTTGATTCAGCTGGACATTGCATGTTTTCGGTTGAAGACTTTTCTGCTGTGTCGGGTTAAAGGCTCAAACTTTATTATTAGAGCCAAATTTAACCTCAAACTCACAAGGTTTAAACTGTTTAGAACAATTTAACTCCTAGTGATTTAAATCAAGAGTACAACCACACCTCCACTTTTACAGGATATGTCCTCTGTCTTACATGAATTACTGATTATACTGGGGTTTGTACCAGGATTAAATCAGGATGTAAACCTCATTCATCACTGGATTTAAAACTGTTTCACTCCCTGATTTATACATGATTACAAACTGGGTTTAAACTGGGTCTGACACACCTGCTGCCTTCATGTAATAGCTGTGGTTTTCTGTCTTTGCTGTGTGTTTTCTGACCTGTCTTCTCTGTGTTTCCAGATGTTAAAGGTCCTCCCGCTCACCGTTTCTCCTGTGGTCAGAGTCCTTACACCGACAGCGGAGCCTGGGAGAGGAAGTTCTGCATCCTGACCGACAGCCAGCTCATCCTGCTCAACAAGGACGATGAGGTCAGACCCTGCACCCCGTACACAAAGTTTAAAACACGTGCAAGTCACATTATAACTCAACCTCCCCTCCTCCCCCCTCCTCCCCCTCAGGCTGCAGGAGAAGCCCAGGAGAGCCCCACTGACTCTGCGAAGGGCCGGAGCCTCCGCAGGACCGTCAGCGTCCCCTCAGAGGGACAGTTCCCAGAGTTTCAGCCAGAGGGCGCCGCCATGCTGGGTAAGTAATGTTGTTACGTAACTGAAACTGTGACAGAGCCGAGGATTACCTCTGAGAGAGTGTGAGGCCAAACCCAGCCG
>BRZM01003673.1:37338-43370 GCA_033238685.1 Lates japonicus
GACACACCTTTGACATTTAGTATTCAACTTGTCTGTGTTCCCTTTCGGTAAAATCCTTGTTTTTGCTCAATACGGTCTGGTAGGTAGTATAAAGTGATACTATAACATAAAAAGCTCTATCTCTGTAGAATTCTATCCATAATGTCCCCTCGACCAGTGAGCTGGTCCTGGTTCAGTCAAACTGGTGACAGTATTAATATTAATACATTCAGAGGAATGTGAAGAGGTGTGAGTGGAGGCGGCTGAAACACAGAGACGGGACGAGGCTCGGCGGCGGCGGCGACGGCTGCAAACAGAACTGGTTTCAGTATGTGAAAAGAAATTCTTTGAATATTTGTTGTGAAAGCTGATCTGTGTGTGTGTGCGAGCCGACAACACGACCTCAGTCTGCAGAGGAGGAGGAGGACTGTTAATGTTAGTGAGGTGAGAATGAGAAGGGAGGTGTTTGAGTTCAGTCCTGCTCCTGTAGAGAAGGTTAAAGGTGTTTCCACTGCGCTCAGCTTCACTCTGCTGCTTCACAAAGATTCAGAGGAAAAGATTTCACTTTCTCCTTTTGCTTTTGATTCTTTAAGTGCGTTTAACATTTTCAGTGCTCAGTGTGAACTGGTAATGGAGTATTTTTTGTTGACAGTACTTCCCTGCTGTCGTGGTCGAACGTTTGCTCCCTCCTGTCGCTGTGGAGCAGTTGTTCCCTGAGTTCTGTCCTTCAGGAGACGATTCAGCCATAAAGTAAAAGCAGAATATTTCAGGGTGATTTGCGGTAACAATATTAAAGATGATTTTCAGCCGCACATCAGCAGCTACAGTCGATAAACTCTGGTTCTCATGTGACTTCTGAGTCTCGTTGTACTTGCATCTGTGGTTTTGCCAAATCAGTCGTGTTGCCTCCGTTAGCTGAGACTGTGTCTTTCTGGAGGTCTGACCTCTCAAAGCCAAACGATGGTCGATGAGCTGTGGCTTCCTGCTGTGCTGTGTGCTACAGTTTACAAACGCACCAACACGTCATCACGCTGCTGTATCGTTGAAATCCTCAGATGAAGCTTTTTTTTCTTGTAAGAATTGTTACCAGTACAGAGAGCTGCAGGACTGATGCTCAAACCAGGAAGTCAGTTAGCATGTTAGCATGTTAGCACTTCCTGTTCCCTCGTCCCAGAGTCAGTGTGTTTCTGGTTAAATGTCTGAAATAAGGTCTGTGGTTTTAACACAAGCTCAAGACATTTTCAGGTTTTATTCTCCGACATAAAATGGGTCAGTAAATCCCCCACTCCTGATGTTTGAAGCTTTTACGTGTCTTAAAAAAGGCGGTTGCTAACGAGTGTCTAAATGAGACTACAGAGGTTGTCGGAGACGTTAACATGAAAACCCATCTACTCACCAGTCCACCTTTACAGCCTCGTTGTGTTTCTACTCACGCTCTTTCAAACTATCACTAAAGTCAGAGACATAAAAGACGTTTTCCAACACGTGTCCATCGTTTGTTTTGATTAATACGACATGAATTTACCGATGCAGCTTCTCCTGGTTTTATTGTTAGAAACCTCAGTGATCTGTCATGTGAACAGACTGGATCCAGTCTGAGTCTCAGGATCTGAGGTTAATGAGCGTTCGCCCTGTGATTTGTGTGTTTGAGCTCAGCTGAAAGAAGTTGTTGGAAAAGTTTTCTGGCACTTCAGACTTTTGGGTTTATTTGTTCTTATTAACAGCAGCTGAATCCACTGTGATCAGCTCCTGTTGTCAGTGAACTCATTCGTGTTCAGACAGCTCTCACTGTTTGACTGTGACGCTGAAGAAAACTTAAAAACAGGAGGATTCTGAATGAAGTTCTGCAGTGTCTTTTTTGTCTCATTTCTGAGTGGATTTCTGGAGTTTTATTCTGAAAGGACATCAGAGATAATACATCCTCAGAAAGAGGAAGTCCCACTGAATCTATAAATGTGTGGTTCAGGTGTGTGAGTTCAGGTGTGACTCTGTGAAAGAGGAGTGATGTTGTGGTGCAGGAGGCGGCAGTTTGGCCCTGAGGGTTTTTAAAGCGGCTCGGTTTCCTCTCAGGGAGTTGAACCGCCTCGGTTCAGGTGGAGGTGACGGAGCTCCACCCTGAGCAGCAGACAGGTGGATACAAAGGTTTCTTTGAGCAGCAGATTACCTGTTAGGTGTTGGTGTTTCCGGTGCATCAGGTGTGTCTGCTCACGGAGAGTTCAACAAGTGTCGGCCTCAAACATTCCCAGCATTCCTCACACTGCTTTCTGATGACATCAGAATTTTCTTTGTCCTGTTTGTTATTAATGGTTCTGAGCACGAATAAAGAAAGTTCTGTGAAGAGTTTCTGTAGAGGAGTCGTCAGGATCCTCCTGCTCCTCCTCCTCCTCCTCCTCCTCCTCGGTGTTTTAAACCCCGTCAGCTGACAGACTCTGACTGATGGATGAGTTTCTCCTGCTGTCGTCGGGATGTGACTCCTGATATCGACCTCTCTGAGCTCCGACTCTCTGGTTTATTTTTAGCTGCGTTTTTCTGTTTTTGTTTCCCTGGAGTTTTTCTGAGAAGTTCAGAAACTACAAACCCTCATGAGACTCGTTTCCTGGTGGTCGGACACTTTGATAACCAGGAATTAGTCTGAGCCGGTTGGTGCAGATGTTAACATTTGTTTAAAATATCCAATAATATATTAACTTGATTTACACCTGAACACATCATTTAAATCCCTGACATCGTCACAGAGGTGTCAACTGGACATTAAAACACCTTCAGCTGACGACTTTCTTACTGTTTCAAGTCACAGCACTTTATAACCTTCTTTAACCTCAAACAGGACGAAGGATTGTTGGACGTCTGGATCTGCTCTAACGTTAGCAGCACCAAACAGCACTGGAGAAACACAGATTCTTAACATGAAACTGTTTTATTCAGTGTTTTTGCTGGTTTTAATCACCTGGTCTGTTTGTTTGTTTGAGAGAGAAAAAAACACAGATTTTTAACTTTTAACGAACCAAATATCTGATCATCCGTTCTCTGGATCCTCAGAGTCTCTGGTCTGGGTCCTCAGTCTGAGTCCCAGACTGTGAAGGTCATAGTTTCTCTGTCAGCGGAGACTCTGGTGAATTGATTGAGCCGAGCCGTGACTGAGCCTCCTCTAATCAATATCTCGTTAACAGCAGCAGCAGGAGGAGGAGGAGGAGGGTAAAACCCTGAGAGGACTGATGATCACAGAGCAGACGGTTGTGGGTTTGATTCCCTGTGTGCCTCAGTAGCTCGGCTGATAACTGACAAAAACAAATACCTGATAAGAATATTTTGATAGATACAGCACTTTATTGATCTTGTTGGTGTTGAAACTTTGGTCAAACCTCAGAAATCCAACCCCTGACAGTGACCTTAAAGGCATCACAGTGGTCATAACGGTGTGCCTTCTTGGCCAGGTCTCCCTCGAAAAAGAACAACATAACATGTCTCATCATGTTTTGAATACATGAAGAGATGCTGCACCTGATCTGCAGCTTCACCTTTGAAAGGAAGAGCATCTTTTAAAACAAACAGTTACTGGAAAGAGCCTAAAGCATAAAGCACAACTTACCTGGACAGGTGAGATTCAGTCACAGTATGTTTCAGTTTGTTTAACCTTTGAGGTTTTCTGTGTGAACCCTGCAGGACTTTCTCTGTCAGGGTGGATGAACAGTCCTAACACCATGACTCAGCTGCATGAACCACCTCAGCAGGTGGAGTAGTGCTTCACCTGTTTGACCAGGAGGGGGCGACCTGCCTGTGGTTAAACATGAGAGATCGTTTCTTATTAATCGACAGAAAAATAATCGGACAGTCGTTGAGGGGTGTAACGGTTCTGAAACCAAACATTAAGCAACACACTAGATGCCACTGAAACAACAAGACTGTGATTGGTCAGAGTCCAGATGATGTAATTCTGTAGTCCAGCCCTGCAGTTAGCATCAGCCTGGTTGATGTCGGAGAATAAAACCTGAAAATGTCTTGAGCTTTGTGTTTCAAACCCATGACCTTATTTTGACATTTAACCAGAACACATTGAACAGGAAGTACATGCCATGTTAATCTGGATTCTCCTGGTATCATCTTCCAGCTGTCGGAACTTCACTTCCAGACTGGGACTTCAATATTTAACCTTGTTCAGTTGAACCCTCCTCTTACAGCAGAACAACAGTGATAGAAGAACAGGGTTTAATGATACATCATCCAACACAACATATAACATCACACCATTAATCATCCAGTAATGACACGCCTATTTTGAATTGGTCTAGATAAACTGTGAGTGGTGGACCTGATGATCTGGTTGCAGTGAAGATAAGCACTTTGATTATTATTATTGTTCTGTAAATATTTGGTTTGATACTTTACACTTTATCCCGTTTTAGTTGCATAAAACAGGAATTTAATGAGCGGAATGTAAAGAATGCGAATGTAGCCCAATAGGGTTTGTGCTGGTTGATTGAACAGGCAGGTCCATGCTAAACCAATGAGATAATAACAACCATAATGAAAAATCATTGCCTGTCACAGCCCTGATGATTATGCCTGCCTGTCTGTAACGGCTGAACAACAACAACACACACACACAGCCACAGCCGAAGTCTCCCCAGAGCCAGTCCCACACTGGCCCCGCCCATCAGGAAACTTCGATTGAGAATGGTCCCCGAGCGCAGCGATAAACGCAGCTCCAGAGGAAGAGAAGAAGAAGAAGAGAGAGGGAGGGAGGAGGAGGGAGGCCGCAACTGAGCTGCTGCAGAGAGGAGAGGGAGAGATGAGCCTGCAGAGAGAGGAGGAGGAGGAAGACGGAGTGAGAGAGACCAAGAGTGAGCCATGGGATTGACCACAACGCGAAGTCCCCAGTGCCCGAGACAGAGAGAGAGAGGAGGAGTGATGGGGGGAGGGAGGAGTGAGGGAAGAATTACTGCTGAGTGGAGAGAGAGGGAGAAGGGCAGATGGGAGGAGTGGACCCTGTGAGGAGGAGGAGGAGGAGGAGGATGAGGAGTGCGATGCGCGTGCTGAGTGATGAGAGGCATGAGGGGGATTGTCGAGGATGTTCATGATCTAAGACGGATCGCCCATGCCTAACCCCATCATTGGACAGGGGTGGCGGCTGCTTCCGCCAATCCCATTTGACTGTGTGTGTGTCCTCCCTCAGATGATGGGAATCAGCCACCCAGGCATCGCCTCCTCCTTCTCCCCCCTCCTCCCCCTCCTCTCCTCTGTGTTCCTGTCCATGCCATGTGACCCACCCATGACCTGGCTTCCCATGGCATGTAGCCCTAATCCCTTGTCCTGTCGGTGCGAAAAGAGGAGCGTTGATGATGATGACCACCACCATTGTCTCTTTCCACCACTGCTGATGGGGCTGCATGAAAGTTGTCCCTGCTCCCCACAGCCCAGCGTGCATCCTCCCAGAAGGCAGCATCCTCCCAGTAGCGTGGTGATCCTCCCAGAAGGCATCTTCCTGTATTGGAACTTGATCCACAGCAAAAAGAAAAAAAGAACTGTTAAGCGCATGCTGCGCTCACTGACTGTGGTCTGGCTTTACATCTGCTCAGCCTGAGGCGTAATGAACTTCCTGTTGCAGCCTGTTGTGCTTTACGAAACGACGAACATCCCAGATCCGGCTGATGTCCCGATGTCTGAGCCACTGCCTGACGCTGGTTTAGCATCGATCTGAAAACTGACCTTGCTAGACCGGGTGATACGAGTACCAGCCGGGCGTGGTTCAGCTGCCAATTGACCGAATGAATCACATTCAGGATTTAGCTGTTGATAGTCTCAGTATGAACACACAGTCGATTCACTGGCAGCCTCCCCAGGTTCATGTTTGAGGTCTCAAAAGCTTATGACATAAGCATCAGTTAGAGTCTATAAATGACTTGAAAAACGCCAGAAAACTGTGAAAAGACCCAGTAATCTCCTCACAGCCCAAGGTCGTATTCAGTCGATTATTTTATTCCACAATAGTCCAAACTCTCAAACATGAGATAAGAAAAGCATCAACTTGTCGTTGAAGAGCAACATGAATTGAA
>BRZM01003673.1:89304-116861 GCA_033238685.1 Lates japonicus
TAACAGCTAACAGTTAACAGCTATAACAGCCAACAGTTAATAGCTAACAGTTAACAGCTAACGGCTAACAGCTATAACAGCTAACAGCTATAACAGCTAACAGCTAACAGTGTCAGCAGAGACATTTAAACTAAAATATGACTAAAACTGAACTGAAAAAATAGAGAAAAAAAATGCTAATAAATAAACTTAATAGACAAGAGAAGAGCTGATCATTAAGCTGGTTTGATGATAATGTGATTTATTTGTGTTTTATTTTTTTAGAGTTAGTTTATTAAAATGTATAAAATAAAAACTGAGGTATCTCCTGACCATACTCAGGAGTAAATCTACTGTATATTTTATTTTACACATTGCTGTGAATGTTTCTGTCCACTGAAGCCAGTCTAACCCACAGAGTCAGACGTCTGCTGCTTTGTTTCTCAACTGTATTTAATATCATGTGTAACACAAACTGACCCTGAGAGTGTGACTTTAACAGAGCGACAGTGAAGGCATCACTCAGGAGCAGGAGGAACTGAACATGCAGATGACAACATGCAGAGGCACCGGTTTTTATCCGGAAAATTATTATAATTATAATAATAATTATGACGGAAAAGTTCCTATCAAAGCTCATCGCCACTGAGGGAGACACGACTGGCGGGAATCAAACTACGATTTTAGACACTAAACTACCCCGTAAAAGCTTTTATGTGATGGTTAGAGTCAGAGAGGATTGTTACAGCCCTCTCTTTTATCTCTGCGTTTGGTCCCCTCCTCCTCTTGAGGGAAATATTTTATTCTGAAACTGAAACTTTTATTCTGAAAACACCTGAAGACTTCCTGAACAAAACAGGAAATGAGCTGCAAAATCAAGACTAAGAGCTAAAAGAATCTAAAAGCTGTGCATTCTCTGTGTTCTCAACTACCAGAAACACCTTTGATTTTACAGCCAGTCATGATCAACTATTGATTACAGTATTGATTAGTCAAGATTCTCTCCCTGAGCTGCAGCATCAAATCAAAACTTTATTGATCTCTTAAATAAAACTATCTTTGCAGGATTCATTAACAGGGAACAGGACTCATTAGATCACATGCTGCACTTCAGCGTTATTCAGCAGGAGAGGGGGGGTGAGAGGGGTGAGTGGTGAGGGGGAGGAAGGTTTCTGTGAACAGCAGACAGTCAGACATCAATGTCAAGCGTTTCTCCCTCAATGAGGAGGGAGGAGGGGCAGGAGGGGGAGTCATGCATGATGTTTTCTTTTCACCCTCCTCCTGGCGTGTTAGAGGGCGGTGGTGGCGCTGGGCGAGGTGTTTTTCTTTTTTGACGACGCGTGTTAAAGCGACACACGGTTTTAAAAGGAGGAGGGGGGAGGAGGAGGAGGGAGGAGGAGGAGGGAGGAGGCTGCTGCGGTTCGGCTGCTGAGAGACGTTCGAGCGGTGAAGAAGAGAGACGCCTCAGAGACCGACAACATGCTGTTAACTGCGGCGAGCTGGTTTTAAACATTAGTCAAACATTAGTAGGTGGAGGTCAGGTGGCTGCGGCTCAAACACAAACAGTCAAATTCACCTCAGACTAACATCATGCAAACGTTTACATCAGTCGTTACAGACGCTGCTTTAAAGCTAAAAACATGAACTGTAGCTTAGAGACGACTGTAAATAACAAATGTTCTATAAAACTATAAAAACTTCAGTTAACGTCCTCCATCACTGCTGAGGTCAAACACTCACCCCTCGGTCTCGAGACTTGGCGTTGAACTTCACCGTCTTTAATCTCGCTCTCTCCTTCTTCTCAACCCTGTGGTCAAAGAGGAGAAGAGGTCAAAGGTCAGCTTCTTTACTATCACAGATCAGCTGTAGATAATTTATGTTTATATAGAGCTGCAGGACTGATCCTAAAACCAGGAAGTCAGTTAGCATGTTAGCACTTCCTGTTCANGGCAAAGAGCGGCCGAGCAGCCGGAAGTAAGTTAGCATGTTAGCACTTCCTGTTTCCTCATCCCAGAGTCAATCGGTTTGTGTTTAGATGTCTGTGGTTTTAACGCAAGCTCAAGACATTTTCACGTTTTATTCTACGACAGAAAATCCCCCAGTTGTGATTTTTTAAAGGTTTTACGTGTCTTAAAAAAGGCGGTTGCTAACAGGAGGCTAAATGAGACTACAGAGGTTGTCGGAGACGTTAACATGAAAACCCATCTACTCACCAGTCCACCTTTACAGCCTTGTTGTGTTTCTACTCACGCTCTTTCAAACTATCACTAACTTTCTAAGAAGAAAGGCTTTTGTGGAAGAGGTCAGAGCTAAATGAAATGACCAGTTGGAAGGTTAGTGGTGGAGACGTTGACGTCACGTGACCGTAGTGTAGTTGGTTTATAGCCTAACATTAGCTTTTTACTCTTGGAGATTGGATTTAGGCTTCAAACATCAGAACAGTGGTGTTCATCTGTGAAGATTATCTGATGAACAAACTGTTAAAATATCAAACTTTTGGTCACAGTTTATTTTCTGCAATAATACTCTTGGGAGGACAACCGCGTGACAATCATGCCTGCAGCAATAACGATGTGCAGTGCATGCAAGCTTGATGGTGGTATTGAAACAACAAATGTGGCAAAGTGCCCACAAAAGGTGAGAAAGAAGGAGACTAGTTGCTGTAAAGAATCATCTTTGCAAATGTTTCCTGAGCAAATAAATGCATTACATGTGTTTGTTACGCCTCAAGAAAATAGAGAACATATTCTGGTGTGAAGCACTGAGTGTAAACATAACTCCACAGGGTAGCTTTAATTTGCTTATTTATATAAAAATACATCAGTCATCATGGAGCAGATCTTATTCAGAGTTGTGGAAAGTCTGTGTTTAACCTGCACTGCGTTCATGTGCCGTTACAGCGAGCGGTTGGAAGTGAAAACAAGGTCACAGCTGAGTGTGTGACTTGCTAAATTCAATCAGCACAAAATGACGTTCAGGCATGGGGAGAAAATAAGTGCACTCTCTTAATATATACACTACACCATACCCCCGATCAGGGTTTAATTTCTTGGCTGTAACTTTAAACGTGAAGTGAGGAGAGATGCCAGATGTTTTTATCCTGAAATGGAACAAGAAAAAAGGAGGGAGTTTGCAGAGTTACCAGGTTTCTTTCAGACAGCGGTGAGATGGGATATTGATGGGGCTGTTCACAGCTGGCTGCTGTTTAAATGACTGACAGAGCAAACACACACTCAGGCAGAAACCTGGAACTGGTTAACCTCTGATTTCTCCCCGTTCTCTCTTTCACTGTATGTTTCTCTCTTTCTCTCACTTTTCCTTTCTCTTCTTTCACTCTGTCAATAACTGTCTCTTTGCTTGCTTTACATCTCAATCCCCCCCTTTTCTTTTCCCCTTTTCCTTTTCTCCCCTTTGTTGCACTCGCTCTTTTCTTTCTCTTTACATCCTCTCCTCCTTCATTTTATCTTACTTCCCTCTATTACTTCTTCCCTCCCTTCCTTCCTTATTCTGTAGCAGTTTCAGTTTCCCTCTTATAATGGTGGAAAGCAACTCAGTTAATTCATTTTAGTGTATTTCAGATGAGTACTTCCATTTTATGCTGCTTTAACTGTCTACTCCATTACATTTAAGGGGAAATCCTGTTCTTTAAAGTCCACTGCATTCATCTGACAGCTTTTTTACATTAAGATTTTACATAAAAACAAAAGATAATCTTATAAAATAATCTTACGATAAAACAATTCCCTATCTCTCTGCCACTTACAAAAAACAGCATGTAGTTCCACAAAACAGCTGAACATCTCAAATAATTTCATTTAAATAACATTTGAAGGCCTGAGGAGTTAAAATTAATCATTATTTGACAAAAACAAAAGCACAGAGCAAAAAAAAACTCTATAAATTTGTGTATCAGGGCTTTGTTTGTCTTCTCTCCTGCCACATTAATCACACCATGAACCCTCAGATTTATCATGTGACCCGTAAAGTAGGCTGGGACCCACTGGACTAAACCACCTCTCTGCCCCTAAATTAATTAAAACTGGCTCCACCTTGATTAGCTTCAGCTGTAAAAAGCTTTCTTACACTTTAATGCATCTTTATCAACAATCTAAAGATGAAATATTTGATAGTGTATCAGCTACAGGGGCCATTCCTCTGCATTTAGCATTAGCACATTCAGCTAATTACACTCCTGTTTTGCTGGAGCTGGACTCTAAACACTGGACTTTTATTTTGTAATATATATTAAGTATTTTTACATTCCTGCACTGGTATTTTTGTTTGAATTAAGGAACCGAGTACTTCTCCCACCACTGCCCTCCTTCTCTGCGTTTCCTTCCTTCCTCTCTTTCTTTCATAGCTTTGATTCTTGGGTTTTCCTCTCTACTCCCTTTTATTCCTCCCTTTCTTTCTTCCAAATCAATACAAAGTTATGAGAACAACCTACCTCTTAGTCTCAGTTTCAGTCACTACAATTGTGCAAAAACACACGGCTTGGGAGTAGGTGATGAGTCAGTGAGTGAGAAGATAGTGTTGACAGGAAGTCACACATGCTCTACCTCTCTCTACCTCTCTCTCTCTCCATCTGTCACATGCACATGCAACAGTCTGAAGACAAGCTGGTATCAGTTTGACCGACTAAAGTTCACTGTGTGTTTACATATGCTTCAATTATGCATGAAAAGTTTGTGTTAATCTTTGTTTAATTAATCAGAACTAATACCCGAGAATAAAAGCTCTTTTTTTTGCTCCTCTCAACTGATCTCTTGTGACCTATCTCACAGATTTTAAACTTTGTGTCCATCAAACGGCGGCTGCAACAGAACAAGTTCAAAGAAAAGACAGAGGAAACTGCAGCCGCAGCCTTCGCTCGCTCTACTTCTCGCTCACTCTCACATCCCGGTGAGGTTCAGTCAGCTTGTCTGTCAATCAGGCTTGAATTACTTTCTCTCTCCCTTTCATGACCACACACACACATCCTGTCTCAGTCATTCTGTCTTTTCAGTTTTATGTCGACCTCATATACACACACACACACCCCTTCGTTGCATCTACAGACATTAAAACACACACACACACAACCTCTCTTGGTAGCAGCACAGTATTTAGAGAGTACAGTATGGCGTCAGTGCAGATGCATGTATGTGACAACTACACTCTTTTTCAAACACAGTAAATTAAACCTTAAGTAACTGATGTTACAGCCACTTGGGGGCAGTAGAAACAAGCTATGAACACAACACACCTGACATATCATCACCTTTTAAAGTTGATGGGGCAAATTTGTTCCACATCCAGCAGCTACAGATTCTTTAGCAGTGTGGTTATAGTCATCATATGAACATTAAATGTTTGGTCTCTTTTAGCTCTGTTTTTGGTCTCCACCGTCTCCTGAGGGAAATATCTGTCTCTTTAGCAGAGAAAGGCTCCACTATATTCACCAGCTGGTTTCTAACTGTGTCTGTTTGTAGTTTGGTCTGATCTCTAAATTTGGCTTGTTTGGCCTTCTCTTTTTTTTACTGATACTGTGTCATTCTAAATTAGTTTTTACGGTTATAGTCTTTACCATAAGAAGACTGGTTACCACTTTGTGGAGGCTGCTGGGGATCCATATAAAGAATAAAGAATAAATGCAGCAAGCACTTGTTTCTTTTTTCTTTTCTTAAGAGTTTGTTTTTGCTGAAATCAGCTGTCTGCTGCAGCCGGAAAACAAGGTTAATGAGAGCAGTGAAACTGAACCAAACAGTGAAGTTTTGGGTCATAAAACCAAAATTTAAAAAGTTAAAAGACACAATAAAGCTCTGAAGAGCTGAGTGGAACTGCTGAGCTGGGCGATGAATATCTGTGGGTTTGTCACTATGAGCACACAGATGTATTCATGTGACCCGCTGTAAATATAAAAATTCAGATTACAGCCACTTAAAATAATGATTTAGAAAGTGGTGTGTTTTGTCTGACCTCTGCTTTGTTTTCCTAATATGGACACAAACTAATGCTGTCAACGAGAACCCACTTAGGTTCACTTCAGACCAGTGTTTCCACCCAAGAGTACTCGTACTCAGGTGGCACGTCTGCAGTTTGTGTACAGGAGGAAAATAAAGAGCTAAAAAAGCTAGTGTGAGGCTGATCCCTACTGCATTTATTGTCACAATAGCCAGTAATGTTCAAGCCACGACAAACCAACAGCACAAGAGACACCTTAACGCCACTTGTGATTGAGATCACATGAAAACGAGACAGAAACACAGCTGCAGACAGGATTTCAGAAGTGTTGGGTTAATGAGTCCACCAACATAAGACATATTTAATTAGTATTTAAATTAAAATATATCTAAATGATGTTTCAAAGCTCTCTCTCTCTGTATGTAAGTTTAGTGTAGAATACTAAATACCTAAATTTACTTTAAAAAAATGCCATTTCTAGATACTTAAAGTCACATTAAAAAAAAATCAAGATGATATCTTAAAGTAATGGATGCATTATGATTCTGCCGCTTCACATACCTACTAAAAAGAACAAAGAAACAAAACCTAAACATCAGCAATTTTAGGATCATATAATCCACAACAGCCACAGTGTTTTCTCTGCTGTGATCAGAGGGCCACCATCGATGAAGAGGTACTCAGACCCATCTGAATCGGACAGAACAAAAAAAGGTTTGAAAAACTGCCAAAGCTCTAAAATTTACCCCTGCTGCACTTCAGGGCAACACAGGTCAAAATCAGCCAACGGTTGAATCTCTTTGATACACAAACATTATGCAGGAGAGGCCTCTGCAGCCAACGAAAGGGAAAGCACCATTTTCACTTTCAATGGCTCTTCACTGTGTCAAGTGTTGAGTAAATGTCACTGCAAAAAAAAAATCTAATCATATTGAAAGAACACAGTTCATCTTCCACCAGCCAATTGTGTGTGTGTGTGTTTGTGTATGAGAGGGAAGTCCACTCCCTTCCAGTGTAAACAAACACACTCTGCAGAGGAGGGCAGGAAGACTGCAAAACAACAGTGTGCCATGAAGCCAACACTGACTAAATGTTTAACTTATGATGAAGATTATGTTGACAGAAAATATGTGCAAATGCTGGTAAGTATTTACGCTTTGACCAAAAACAGATTTTTAAATAAACTAAAGATGTGTACCAATGAATATAGGCAGCTAAATGGGCCAGAACCAGAGGAAACTTCTACTTAATCTTGGTAATTTCTTTTTTGAGAAGGATATTAGGGATTATAAAACAAAGCTTTATTGTTTAAATGTTTGGTTACATGTCACAACTTTGTTATTGTATTGTTAATGTATTGATTAACTGTGCAGGGTTTTTGCAGGATTCACCCGGTAATATTCAAGACTTTTTAAACCACATAGAATACAATGAAATACCTATTTAACAATCCAAAAAACTTGCCAAAACTTTTGCAGACGACTGCTGCACTGAGAGTGTAGCAATGGACCCAAGATGGCCGCCTGTACTAGCTTGCACTGTTAGCTTAACTTCTCACGAGGCCCACCTTAGAGACACAAATGTCCATGAGTGACTGAGTGAGTGAGTGTTGTTTTCCTACTGGCTGTTGCTCATTCAAAATGATTTGGAGCAAACAGTTTCTATTATATCATCAGGGAATGTTTACAGGCAGCTAGCTTAGCGTCTTAGCTGCTAGATTTACAGACTTTTCAAACCCATTTAAAGCACCTATCGACAAATTAAATGACTGTTTGGACAAACCTTAGCTACTTTCTGTAGAAGAGAGTCCCCTCTCATTAAGTGGACCACACGGCAACTTAATGACGTCTTGATTATGCTAATTAGCGTATTACGTCGACCATACACGGTCGAGCCACTAGGCTTTGACCTAGTCTTGTTTAAACAGCACAAACGATGTTCAAAAGTTAATTTTCATGACTCATGCTCTCTCATTTTATTTGAGCAAAATGAACATTTCACAGAAATATATCGAGTTAATATGTGACACACGCAATAGTGGTAACATCACCCAGCACTCTGCTCTGAAGGTTGATTTCCTCTTCCTTTAGTACCGCACAGAGCAAAGCACAGCTGGTTTCTACTGCATTTTGGATGCTTCACAATACAAAGCATCCAACTATAAATCCTCTCTGCCTGTGTAAGTTTTACAGTATATAAGGACAAAGATATTCCTTAATTAAAACGTAATCCAGAGAGGTTTATGTGAAAAATAAAAAGCTTTATATAAAAAGTTTATGTCAGCCTGGATTATTCTGACTGAGGTGTTTACTTGAGGCCTTTTTATTGTGATAGGACTCTTAAAGGAAATACAAGCTCCGTGTTACTGTTGCTATAAATTCACACAGACAGAGACCTGATTCTCTCCCACCTCCATCTTCCAGCGGCTGAGCCATTCTTCTCTCTGTCTCCTGCTGATGTAGTACGGGTCGCCAGCCTGGAAAGTTACTCTGGGGACTGGCCTCCTCCGCAGCCTCCCAGTCTCGCCCTGCACACACACACAGACACACACACAGACATTTAAAAAAAAACGCTTATTATACACCCGCTACACTCTCAAACCTGCTTGTACTACTGTCTGAGAGTCTTAGCTCCATTTTTGGACGTATCAGAAATGGGGTTACGACTGCTTTTCTCACCTCTCTGGGGGAGTCGCAGTTTCTGTCGTCTGGCTCGTCTGCAGGAGAAGAAAAGTTACAGGAAATAGCCCATTTGTACAGATTTAACAAGAGGTTTAATGAGGAGGTAAAGTCATGGTTTTCATCACTTTGCCCCAGCATACATATTTAAAGTCGAAATGCCCTCAAGCACTGCAATCTGGAAGTTATTTTAGCTATTATAATTGCAGGTAAACTGTCAACAAGTGTAAATTTCATATCATTAAAGCATCTAAATTGGTAGCAAGTTAGCTGCTGTGTACTGGAAATCAATTTAAATACATATAGACAAAGTCATATTATGTGAGATGATAGGAATTCGCATCAAAGCCATACCCTTATTCCTCTCGGTTTGCTCCAGTTTCCGACGCCCGCGCTTCTTGCGAGGGGAGGGGGAGGCCTCCGGCTCCTCAGGCGGGGTTGGGGGGGCATTTGCACAGGGGTCAGAGGTTGCCATCTCCTGGGAAACAGACGGAGCACAGTCTAGGTCTGAGAAAACTGCTGTTCGCCCTCGTCTAGACCCATCAAAGCACTCCTCAAACATAATAACCACACACACACACACACACACAAGTACAGGCCTTATACACACATAAAAACTCATGCATGCACACACAAAGAGCTACTGCAATGCACGCACATACCTATTAGTCTGACCTTGTTAGTACAACACAGAGCAGGTATGTCCAGCAGAGCATGTCTGCATAGAATCAGTGTAATTAACACCCACAACTGCCATTAACACACACACAAACACACATACACTTATGAGATGAGAAGGGGAGAACTATTAATGTTCTTAACAGTGCTAACAAATAATGAGCACATGTTTGTTAAATGATGCTAACCCCTCATTCATCAGCCTAAAACTACATACTGTGTAAAAGAACCTCTGAAAATCAAAAACTCCATTAGCTCACCAGCATGAATGATGCTAAACTCTAATCATTTGTCCACCAGGGTTTTTATGTGTGCGTGTCACTAACAGGCTAACAGGCTAACAGATTTTTATAGATGAGTAGTTAAAAAGTGGGGAGCAAGGGTGAATGTCAAGCTCAAAGGCTACGCTAACGCCAGCTAGCGCTAACAAGCTCACAAAGGCTGTAATGAGCAGGTGAGAAGGCCCGTAAAAGGCAGAGCACGACAAAAGGTGACTAAAAGGGCCCCGGGACAGACTGAAGCACACGGAACACACTTTTAACAATGGATACTCAATCAGAGAGCAAGATTTTGATTCATATAAAGTTGGCTTTTTAGTGCTCAAAGGCTTTTAGTGCCCAAAACATCCCACCTATGGACAAAAATCTAATATTTTACATTAACGTGAGCTGCGTGTCCTTTAAAAATAAAGTAAAATAATTGCAAATGGCTAATGAGGCCATTTATTTCAGCGTTAATGCAGGATCAAGGTCTGAAAGGCAGCAGGGCTTTCATTAGATGATTTTGCATCTTTTTTCACAGATAAAAATATGAGGGTAAGACAAACAGTGCGTAACTCAAAATGGCAATGTCCCCTACGACTCTAGTGAGTTTGGCACATTTTCACTCCCTAGATTATACAGCCTGGACAGAAATTGGTCAACACTTAAGACCTACTACCTGCTGTCTTGACACTCTGCCTACAAGCCTCTTTAAAGATGTTTTTAACTGCATAGCATTAGACGTAATGCAGATAGTCAGTTATTAAATCTCTCTTTAAAAAATCTAATCTGGATGTCTCAGTAATAAATAACTATAGGCCCGTATGTTTTTTGGGAAAGATCATTGAAAAGGTTGTTTTTCATCAACTTCTTGTTTTTACTTATTTCTTGTTTCTCAGTCTGCACAACAGCACTGAGAGCGTTGACTTTTAAACAACAGTCATCTGAGTAGTGATGTGTCAAACATTTCAGTTTTGGTTATTACTGGTTCTCAGTACTGCTTTCGACCCAGCTGACCATACCATCGTCAAACTGGAAGAGTGGGTGGGACTTTCTGGCACTGTGCTCAACTGGTTCAAATCATATTTACAAGACAGGGAGTCAGCTGGTAATTATGAATCTGAATGACTAAAAATAATGTGGACTTTACTCAGATTATGGAGCATTATAACATCTGTTACTATATATTATGCAGATGACACACAACTCTACATAAGAGTGTCACCACATGGCTACAGTCTCTTATATTCACTTTGAATTACCTTGTGTCTGAATGATGCCATAAATAAACTTGCCTTGCCTAGAGCTGCAACAATTAATTGATTAGTCAACTGTCAGAAAAATAACAGGCAACTATTTTGATAATAAAGTAATTGTTTTAGTCATTTAGTCATCACAAGCAAAAATGTTAAATATTTGAAGTTTCCAGCTGCTAAAATGTGAGAATTTGATGCTTTTCTTTGCAGTTTGGGCTGCTGGTCAAAAAAACAGAAGACATTTGAAGACATAATCTCTGCTTGTGGGAAAATATAGCAGGCATTTTCACTATTTTTTGCCATATTCCATACATATTGGTTGATTGATTAAACAAAAAAGAAAAAAAAAGTGTATTAATATATAACAAAAATCACCATTTGTTGTTTCCGACTGACATCAGGGACTGACAGCCTTACAATAGACTTTTACATGTGCTTATTTCAAGTTGATTCATTAAATGTATGAATTTCTGCACTTTGTGGACATTAGCACTTTTATCAAGACAGTAAAGTATATTTAGATCTTGATCTTGACAACACAAGAGTCATAGAGCTAACAGCACATAGTATTTTGATAATCCAAAAATCTGAGTCTGTATCAGCTCTCATAAAAAGTGTTGATAAATATTTAGAAATTAATGAAATCATTTAATTATTTGCAGACAAGCCGCTTATGTGAACAGTGGCTGGGACAAAATATTCTGAAACTAACTTCTAATATGAGTAGGCTTAAATGGAAAAACAAAAACACAAAAGAAAAACTGTGTTTACAGCATTTCATAGACACCATACAATGCAAGAAATGTGAAACACACAACACATTCAAACTAAACAAATAAAAGCAATCAACTAAATTCAACCACATGGGTCAAGTGGTTGAAATCAGCGTAAAACTTGCTATGTAAAAATCAAGCATGTGCTTAGCAAAATATAAATTCAGGACACTTAATTACTGCAATAAATTAGCTTACATGAATTTTAAAATCTGTGCGCAAAAAACAATCAAAATCATGAAGCATGAATTAACCCAGATGAAAGTAACATGTTTCTTTAAAATTAAATTAAAAATGAGTGCACCAGCATCTATTGAGTGCACGTGTAATCCCATCATGTGCCCTTGATGAGAACACATGGCGTTAGCATTTATTGTTTTAACCGCAAAATGAAATTAAAGCTGCAGTAAGCAATTTTTTTTACCATTAGGAGGCAAAAAAGACTCTGATACTATATCAGCTCCTACAGCTAACTTTTAAGCAAACAACTGACTACTTACACATTCAGCAGAAACAGAGGAATCTGGACTTGCTGTCATCTTTTTGGCCACATGTCGAATGTAAATTCAATTCAGCCCTGGTTTGGTCCACAGACTCTTGAGAGAAATATTCTGGATGTCTTTTGATTGCTATATGCTCGACGCTCTTCAGCCACTTCGCCTCTCCGCCATTTAGTGCTAAACAGGTAGTGTGCAGTCGGTCTGTGTGAGAGCCGGCTGTACACTTCCTTTTTTGAGAGCAGGTGCACTGGTTGGGTTTCATTTGGGCCGGTGAACCAAAATTTGACCTGAATGCTGCTCCAGGCTGCAGACTAAAGAGTTTTCATTCACCTTTTTGGACTCATTGTTGACTATCAGAAACATTGCTTAATGCAGCTTTAAAGTTTCACTAAGAGAATTTAACTCACTGCACAAGCATGACGAAAACACTTGCCACAAACAAGCCCACTGTGCATGAAACTGTAAGACATTTTTATTGGTGTAGACTCGCACTCAAACACAGAAACTACCTCCTACATGTAAACTATGGTTTTTGTTTTCTTTCAGTCTTTCAAACAGCTCCCCACTGACCTGCACTTCCTCTTATCTCAACATCCAACCTTGATCTTGAATGACAGACAGTGTGGAAAGTACCTGACTTCACTCCACAGCTGACTTACTCTAACCTGGGCTGCGTACACAATAACTCAAACCAATGCAGGGCGGTTTTTAGGTTTTTAGGTTGGATGAAACTTTGATGATACCCAGGGGGGAGGCTGAGCAGAGAACAGGATGTGGCAAACAATAAAACAATAGTGTGCCAAAAATAATAAAATAAGCAAATCTTATAGAGCAAATAAATGCATGATTGTTGATTTACAGATGTATAGTCAAGTAATTGTGTGAAGTGTTTTGATATTTACTCTGCAGCAAACACAACCACAATGAGAAGTGTGTTCAGACGGGCCAAAATGCATCGTAGCTCTTTCCAGTATCAGTGTGACAGATGGAAGTAACACATGTTCAGAAATAGGTGCACAGCAGGCACTTTTTTTTATCCCAGTTATTATTAATAGCTCACGTCACAGTAGTCGCGAATCTCGTCCAGATTGTGTTTTTGGACAAGATCTGCAGAGCTGTCCGAGCTGGACATGTCTCAGCTTTAGCTACGTTCTGTTTTAGCATCAGTGTCAATCAGAAAACTAATTACATCCTCTGGAGAAAGAGCGATATTAAAGGATAACTGCAGATTTGAACCAGGGCCTTATTTTCCCATGTATGTGGGTGTAAATGATTGAAAGGGACAAAAATCTTTGGAATTGGTGTACTATTGAGCAACCTTTAACAGCTGCTGCAATGTAATCCCATGGGTTTTGTCCGTGTCAAAGTACGTCAACTTAAATGTTTGTTTTTGCCACTGACAGGCTCAGATTAGTGTAATGTGTTATAAGTGTCTGACAACATTATGGATAGAATTCCTACAGAGATAGACCTTTTTATTAAAGAGTAAGATCCTTTTTGTTTAACCAGAAACATCACTATATATGAACACCAGACTCCATTGAAAAAAAACAGTAATTTTACTGAGCAGAAAACGGGTTGTGTGATCAGTTTGTTTGTGTTATTGAGTGGTACTTAAATTTATGTAAAAGATCTGAGTGCTTCTTCCACCACTGAAAGTCACACAATAACATAAACAAACTAACTGATTGAAGCAGTGGTATTCCAACAGCTCCTGTGTTCTGCTCGGTAAAATTACTGTTTTTGTCAATGGAGTCTGGTACTGACGTATAGCAATGTTTCTGGTTAAACAACTCTTTAATAAAAAGGTCTATCTCTGTAGGAAATCTATTCATAATGTTGTCAGACACTTATAATAACAATCTGAGCCAGTCAGTGGCAACAACAAGCACTTACACTGTTACTCAATACTGCACCGTTTCTAAAGATTTTTGTCCCTATCAATCATGTACACCCAGAACGATGGGAAAATAAAGCTTAAGGTTAACAAAAATACCTGAGTTATTTAAGTAACAACATTTTTTATCCTCAAGCTCAAGACTTCATATCTGTTTTTACTAAATCTACTTTTCTTGCTTCAGTTTTGCTAGCTAACACTTATTACTAGAGATAGCTACTGTGGAGACGCCGGCCAAAGGAGCTATCCCTAGTCACTGGATCAACCTGAGCTTTTAAACTATCTAATAAAGACAAACCTTACCAATGGTGAAACACTGAGACTCCTTATGCACTTACATAAAGATTGCTAACACTAATAACCATTGTGTCATCTACAGAAGTGTGATTCTGTTCAAAGAGTAAAAGAGGGAAGTGGGACAGATTTATACACTCAACTCAGCTCAGCTCAACTATATATATTTACACTCAGCTGGCAGTTTATAAGGTACATGAAGTTAAAACTGATGCAGTAAATTCTACCTTTATGAAGATCATAATGTTAAATTTCTTTAAAAACTATGTTAAAAAGATGTTCATTTAACTGTCTGATCATTCTGGAGGATCGGAAACACTGTGCAGAAGCGGCAACATTGCGTAAGCATCAAGAGAAATCACCAGCAGAGGCATCGACTTGCAGTGTTGTAACATGAAAGCTCTTTTCACTTTTGGCCCAAGAGAGAAAGTTATTTTTTATCCACCGGCCGCAACTTATGAAACTTTCTGTTAAACACTGCACCACAATTTTTCCGCAATCTCTCTTTGACCTTTGTGGTTTGGACGCAGAAACAGAAACTGAAGAAGTTACTGAACTTAAGCTAGATCTAAATCTCCAGTTATCAAGACAAGCTTAGTCTAAGTTAAGACATCAACAGTTCCAGTAATTATAGTTTAGCCTTTGTCTAGATAAAGTCTAGCTATCAGTGTGCATGTAGAGTTTCAGTTGACATCAGCACTGAGGGGATTTTCATGTTAAACCGTTGTGTAAATGTTGGGAAATGTGCCAACATGTCTCCTCAGTCCTACTGTACTTCAAACTACTCTGAAGTGTTTTTAAGCAGAAGCCACAAGCACAACACAACACACACACACACACGTATAAAAACCCCACCAGCTGCTCCACATATGGTTCCCGTGGTTAAAAAAAAAAAAAGAGCGAGAGAGAGAGAGGGAGAGAGGGAGAAAGCAGGGAGGGAAGAGGAAGAGACTGACACCTATCTTCAGCGGCAAAGAAAAACTAAAGAGCAGCAGGAAAAAAATAAGACGCAATGAGAGCGCAGAGGAAAACAAACATGGAGGCATGAAATACTTAAGGAGCATGTAGCTAATCTAATTATCCATGAAACCATCATCATTACTGTAATAATATGTGTGTACATGAGAGTGTGTTTGCGTGTGTGTGTGTGTGTTTGTGATAGAGGTGAAGGAGTGAGCGAAGGAGAGAAGTGAAGGAGGAAAAAGTGAGGCTCCCTCCCTCTCTGCTCTCTATAGTTAGTGTCACTCGACAGCTCCACCCTGAGCTCCACACAATGGCTCTATTCCTGGACACACTCCACTGTGTGAGTGTGTGTGTGTGTGTATGAGTGTGTGTGTGTGTTTACTGGTAACATACTGTACTGTTCACTATGCAAGAAGCCTCTGTACATGTATGTGTGATATGACATGTGATAATGCTGCGCACTGTACTGATACTACTACAAGTAAGTTTTACCTGACCTAGTATGTACTTCTGCTAATACTACTACAACTATTACGCTACAGTTACTAAAGTTACTCCCTCTGCTACAATTGCCACAACTACTACGTGTTACAAGTAATAATACTGCTGCTATTGTCCAACTATCACTACTACTGCTACCAAAACTATGGCAACAACTACTACCACTCTGGCAGTACTATCATACCACTACTATTACTGCTACAACTAAAACTTATACTATCTCTATTATCATGCTACTGGTGTAAGTAAAACTGGTACAAAAAGTACTACTACTACTGTTGCTGTATCTACTACTATTACTACTACTGTTACATGACTGGTATTAGCACTAGTGCTACTGCTGCTAGTACTACTACTACGATCATGCTACTATCACTTGCCACTACTACTATTATGCTACTGGTACTGCTACAGCTACTACTACAACAACAACTACCACTACTACGGGTCATCTCAGTGCATACTGCCATGACAATACTGCAACACTACCACCGCTACGTATTACTCATCTCACGTTACTCTTTAGCCACTACAACTGTCACTACCACCATTGCCACTGTCCTAGAACGTTACTACCACCGCCACCATTGCAACTCTCTACTACTACAGTATTTTACAACTACCAGCACTAATACTTCTACTACGTTCTAGAATTACTGCTGCTACTACAACCACAACTACTACTACCATTACTACAACTTATGCTATTATCACTACAACAACAACTAATACCACTAATACTACACTGCTACTGCTACCAGTGCTACTGATACTGCTACAACAACTACAGTGACTATTACACTATTACAACAACTAATACTAGTACTACGACTACTACTACTACTGTTATACTGTAGTACTACCACTACTGCAACCACAACTACTGCTGATACAACAACACGTACTACTACTCCTACTATTGTACTGTAGTGCTACCACTACTGTAACTACAACTACTACTTCTATAACAACAATGTACTACAACAACCAGTGCTACTATACTATAGTACCACAACTACCCCATCTACAACTACTGCTGATACAACAACAGATACTACTACTACTACTACACCTATGACTATACAATATATATAACCACAACTACTGTAACTACAACTACTACTACTACCATTACCACTGGTTTACAACTTCTCCTATTACTACTACTGATAGTACTCCTATTACGACTACTATTGATACCATTACCACTACTTTTACTACTGCTACTAGTACCTGTACTACTATGGTTGATGGTGTTACTACAACTACTACTACAACAACAATGAAGCACAAACATCACTTAAAAACATGTACACACATATGTCTTATCTGCAGCCCTGTATGAGGTGTGTGTTTTATGTGTGCATGTGTGTGTGTGTTGTGTTTGTTTGTGTTTGAGTGTGTGTGTTACAAGTGCACATGTGTGTGTGTGTGGGTGTGTGTGTGTGTGTGCGACAGGACTTATATTAATCCCGCGAGCCTTGTCAGAGCTCAGACATCAAAGCATGATCAGACCTGCTCTGCTGCACACATGACTGTACACACACACACACACACACTGGGGTTGTTTGATCAGCTATATTGACTTGCTGATTCTGCCACAGAGTTCAGTCAGCACAAAGGGACACACACACACACACAAACACACACCTCGATGGGTGATAAGACGATGAATGAAGAGAGAAACAAGGAGGAGAGGAGCTGCCAAAGACCTGAAGTCAGTCAGAGTGAAGAAATATACTGTACGGTGTCATTACAGTAATAACACAGCACAGATTATTACCGCTGGCCTAAAGGTGACTGGAAGGTTGCCAATTCAAACCCCCAGTAAGTCAAGCTAACACATGGGGAGGTACAGTAAGTAACACTGTCACCTTGTAAAAGTTAAAGTACTCAGACCCCAACTAAAAGTTAAAAAAAGAAAAACTACAGCTGACCTGGAAAAAATGTGCAAAGTAAAAAGGTCCAGCATGAGCACATATGTGAGTATAAACGCCCCTAACCAAACTCCATTCATTTTTCCTTTAATTATGTGACGTGACCCACAGTTGGAGTTCTTCTTCGGTTGTGCACGTAAAAAGCTGGAGGTAGATTTTAACTACAACTCCCAAGGTGCATTTCAGCAAGAGGGAATTCCAATCACAGAGCCTCAGAATTCTGCACCACTAACGGTGGAAGAAAGCTAAAGACGACAGCACTGAGAAAACAAGTTGAATCAGTTCAGTTTTAAATTCTTGGTCAACTTTGGATGAATTCAGATGTGTTTTGTTCACGACTGCAACGAGAAACACCCAACTACACCTCGGACTGCTTCATCTCCATGGCAATGGCAGCCAAAGCTCACAGATACTGTGGTATTTTTGTGCTAAAATAAACAGTTCTAATGTTATTTAGGCCCAGTTTAACAGCTGAGTCTTCCAAATCCTGTCATTCATGTCACTGAATTTAATCTTCCTGACATGCCAACAAGATCAGTTGGGATCTAACAGTATTATTAAAGTGCTTTTGACTACACTGAGTGGAGTTTACAAGCAGTTCTGCCAATGTATTGCAGTATTTTGAGCTTTCTGTTAATAATGAGGGATAAAACAAGATTTCTCGTGGCCATGACATAAACTTATATGAGAACTGCATCTTCAGGGAGAGTCCTATGCTTCTATTATTATATTAAAAGAAAATGTTAAAATGGGAATACAGACTGAGTAAAGACACCTTCAGAACATCTTTGAAACAACATTAAACAAACACAGAATTTGCTAAAAGAAATTTAAGGACGCAATTAAGACGATTCTGTGACTTGGAGGCAGATGTATGAATAGATCCGATCAAACTTCACTTGACTGTTAGCAAGTAGTCAGAAGAGCGGGAGGTGTGTGTTTAGATATCAAAAAATGTCTTTACATTTCCAAACAGAGTGGCGGTTGTGGTGTAATTTATTCATTTCTCCCTCCTCCTCCTGAACTAAGGGAGGTGTGGGTGGAGGCCAACAGTCATCTACAGCTCCTTATCGCTCTGTGTTCGATAGGTCGTACTCACTCTCCGATCAAATCTGAAGGACTTGTTTCTGTTTCACTGTGACTTTTAGCAAAGCGATAGCAGCAAGTGTGTGGAGAATGTGGGGGATGGAACCGTGCTGATAAAGTGAAGATGATGAAAATTATGAGGAAATGAAGCTAACGTTACATGTTGAGGGAGAGCGTATGCACCGACTGTTCAGCCCTGCAACCAGTCGGTGCACAGTGCAGCAGGGGATCCCTGTTTTTAGACAAAAAAAAGCTGAAGAAAAGAAAGCAACACAAGCTGCCATGAGGAGGAAAGTGCTCTGTCACGTTATCTGACACAAACTCAGACGTGACAATTAAGTGTATCCCCAGATTTCTGTGAAAAAAGCAGAGCTGACTGTGGTTTTCACGCTGCATAAATGTGAATTAAACAGTGCACGTGTGTGTCTTTTCAGGTGAAACAGTGGAGCTTTTGTACAGGTGAACAAATCAATCAATCACTCTGCTGTGGTTTTAAGCATAAAGGCTGTAATTACAGTACTCACAGGAAGCAGCTGTTTGCGTTTCCTGCCAGGACGGCCCACTCTGCGCTTGTTGCGGGGACTCGCTGGCGTCCCCTCCTCTGGACTGTCCTGGTCTGCTCCATCTTCACTCTGACCAATTACAGAGAGGCCACATCAAACACAGAGCCAATCAAACAACTGTATGAAGTTATAATTGATGTCAGCAGCGAGGCTGCATTAAAGACAACGATCCAAGGCGATGTGGTTAAAGAACACTCTGGGGGTGGGGGAAGGGACTGGAAAGCGGGATAAAAGGGTTGCAGCACATCGTTGATGGTTCCCAACAACCAGAGTGTCTGCATTTTTGAGAAATTTCACACTTTTTATGACTTTTTTTTGTTGTTGTTGGAAGAAAATCATCTAAAACTGAAGACCAATTTAAAGACAAACTACTTTCAGAACAAATTTCTCAAAACCCGGCCAAGAACAAAGCAGTTCTCGAACTATAAACAGGCAAAATATGAAAGAGAAAACCAGTAAATTATATGTTTACGGTCATGAAATCCAGCTGTATTTAGTAAAACAGACAGGATGCATGTTGTACTAGCAGACCTGCCATGGAGTGATCTGAGCTTGGATATGAAGAACAAAAAAAACCCAAAAACATAATCTTCTTTAAAGACATTGAAGACCTTTAGAAACCTGTAAAAACCCTGATAACATAAAGCTATTCTGCATTATGTGAAGTTTTAAACCTAAATTAATTCATCTCAGCAGTTTAAAACAGCTTCCTCTGCTCAGCTCACGGCAGAGACAAAGTGGCAGAGTTGTAGAACAGCAGTGGTGTAATTTTACAGTGATATATGGAGTAAAAATAGCCTGCTGCACCTGTGTTTAGCCAGAGTTGTTGGGTCAAAATCAATGCTAAAAAATGGTTTTATGAGAGGTATCTAACCAGAGGAGCTGCCTGATGAGATTACAGTAACATTTTGCTAAATTTCACTCTTTCCTCTTTTAATTTCTTCTTAAAGTCAGTGTGGATGGCAGCTCACAGGCCTTTTTGCAAATATGTGCAGTCGATTTCAGTCTTTGACTTCAGCACCAGCGACTCGTGACTTCACTCGATGATTTGATATCCTCCCCCCGGGGCCCGAACACTTAAAATTACATCATAAAAAAGTGTCCGCCAAATTTCATTCATTTCCCTGACAGCAGATACACTCTGAAGTGGTCTGACAGTAGCCAGTCATGTTGCTTGTTCTGAAGGGGAAGTTTACCACTGGGACCACCAGGCAGACAAAATATGACATCTCAGATTATTAAGTTTGATTGATCTCAGTAGAGATCAATAAAAAAAATATATAGCAACATGCAAAACATTCAGCTCTTTTCTCTGACTGACAGTGATCCATTTAGTAAGCTCAGTATCTCTATCTGAAAGTTAGAAATACTAAATTTAAAAGGGGCTATACGTAAGTTTTCTCTGTGGTTTCTTGCTGGGAGCAGGTGGTGGTGATGGACACTTGCTAAGAGCTTCAGCCACTACAACAACTACAACAGCCTTACTTCTTCAGGGCAGTCTGGACACTACAGTGACTCACTATCGGAAAGTAATGAGACAGAATGGGGCTAGCTGGTTAGCATGCTAACCTCAGAAGAATAACTAAAAGAACTGGAGCATAAACAAGAGTTAACATTAGTGTTGTTTTCCACCTGTGGAGACGGTAAAGGAATAAAGTTTGATACTGAACTTCCAACGTTTCTTCTAAACTGGTAAGTAAACAGCTGTTGATGCTAACGTTGGCTTTGTAGTGATAGCAAAAACCTACATAAAGCATCTTTAAAATGCCAGTATATCTACATACAACAACATTAAACTGTGTTGTAAACCATTGTAAACCAACAGAGTGACAGATATATCTGCTTACAATACAACTAAAGAAGCTCAAGTTTTAATTATGCATAGGTAGGCGATTTAAATCCACATGGGGAATGGTGCTAATGCTAACGTTAGCTATGTAGCAATATATGCAACATGTAGCTCCTTTAAAAGGCACTTATTATTTCTGTTTATACTAACTGTTACTTGAAACACAAAAATGGGATTAAATCTGGTAAAAACAAAGACTTTTAGGACCCAAAATACAAGGTTTACGACTTGGGAATTGGGAATGATGATGGGTGTTTAATGACATAATACTAAATAATTAATGCGTGCCACTATACTGTAGAGAAAGTGGCTTGAACGGAGGAGAAGCCTGAGTGGTGTGAATCACTATCAGTTACCAAATATCCACTCATTCACAATCAGCTGTAAACCTGCTGTATCCCACACAGTAGTAATCTCTGCACAGATGCAGATGCAATCCCCTCCCCAAATAATTTGTGGGTCTGACCAAACCCAAGTCATGTCCACACTTTCTATTTTTACACCAGCTCTGGGCAAAGTCTGACTTGCTGAGAGTCTCGGGTGTGTGCAAAATTTTCATTGGACCCATGAGGATATGACAAAGAGCTAAATAAAATAAGCAACACCTGCTGCATCTTTAGTCGAGCTGTCAAAACTTTAAAGTGGCTTCATCTTGTGAGAGATTACGCCTGTTGCTTTGAGAGTATTTTAGTATTTTAGCCAGGGGGCAGGAATTTGCCAGCCGCGGTGATTTTCATTACAGGCCTTTTTATTCATATCTGAGCACTCGTTATGTGTGTCGCTGCCTCGGGAAGGAAATTAAATAAATGTCACTGTTACAAGGAAGAAACATTAAGACTCTTGTATTGCTGAAGTGAAGCAAGCAGCTTTAAATGCACAAGTTAGAGAGAATATTGGTTTTAATCAGAGGTTTGTCCAACATGTGGCAAGAGATGTATGCAGGAATAAAACAACCGAGAGGCATCAAACTCCTCACTCTTGCCTAAAAATGGTTCAGAATACAGCTGCTAGAAAGCATGCCCCGTGGTGTCTATGTAGTAGTATCCATACAATGCAGAAGCCCCAGTGCACAGTTACATTTTTGAGGAGGCGCACATCAGATGCAGCGTAGCTTTGGCAGCTACAGTATGTGTGTGGGCTCTGATGCTACGCTGTAACCCCTTGATGTCAGACTGTCACCATTAAAGCAAATGCCTGCACTTGCTCTTACTACAACTCTCTGCCAAGTGCTGCTGCTGTAGTTTTTGTTACTGTTGTTGATCAAACATACCTACAGACAGGTGACAGATTAAAAAGGAAAAACCAACCTCAAGTGTCTTAGTAAGGTGTCGGACCAAAACGAGACGCCAGAGCAGCTTCAATGCTCCTTGGCATTGATTCTCCAAGTCTCTGAACTCTACTGGAGAGACTGAACACCACTCCTCCAAAAGATATTCCCTCATTTGGTGTTTTTATGATGGTGGAGACATCACATCATTTTCATACCTCCTCCTCTACAGATGAGGGCATTGTCAGCCTGTTTCTCTACTCCTTCCTTTACAGGGTTCCTACAGTTTTAGGCAAATTCGATTGAAGACTTTTAAGACAAAATATGCATAGGCGAATTGCTTCCATCACTGACGGCCAATATTCACTATCCTGATCTGTGTGACGTGAGATGAAGTGGTAAACTGTTCATTCATTTATTTTTTTCATACCTTACATATTATTTTGACATTTAAAAAATGCAATGTCACAAGTAAATAGATTAATAAATAAAACCCTTCCTCCCATGAATTTTGTAAGAATGATTTAAGGCCTTATTTGAGGCCTTATTTTTAGATTAATTAACTTAAAGCCTTTTACGACTTTTTAAGGACGGCTTTAATTTGTCACCATCTGTATATTCAGTATATGTTTTGCTGCTTTTAAGATACAAACAAGAATGTCTTGCATTGTTGCATACTCTGTTGTTTGTGCTTGCACAAGAGGAACAAGTTTTGCGTCACATTCTCTGAGTTTAATAATAATTATGACCTGCTCTATTTCTTGACTCTCTCCTGTTATAATCAGTGCTACCTGACTGTGTGTGTGGCCTGCTGTCGGGCTTGTGTTTCCATTAATGTCTTCCTCCCTCTGTTTTGCGGGTGACAGTGGAGCGGTTGCTAAGGTGCAGAAACTGCTTAGCAACTGTCTCCGACGGGGCTGCCGCCGTGCTGACTAAACATTCTGATGTCACTTCCCTGACAATCAGCATAGCAACCAGCTAGAACGGGGTAATGATGGCCCCCACCCTCGCCTGCCGGCCTGGTGCGCCGACCATATGCCTGTGTCACGACGCACACTGACAGACACACACATGCGCACTTTAACAACACAACTGTGCTCGATGATGTGCTGCAAGTGCTGCGACAAGAAAAAAAAATAAAAGTAGGACCAAGTCAAATAGAAACCTGTAAACCATCAGAGCTAGAAAACCACTCAACCAAATCCTTTCAAGAATATGTCAACACACACAAACACACACGCGGGCCAATCTGTCCATATATCTTTGGTCTATTTCTGTCGACCGGCAGGTTATTTTAGGCTGCTGCAGTTGCTAAGCAACCAGACTGCAAACCAGGCGGGCAGAGGAGGATCCCATCAGCAGCAGACAGCTTGTCCTCTTTCTTTTTTCCCCACATCCCCACATCCTCCCCTCCGTCTCTCTCTGTCTCCTCTTTTCTTTCTCCTGCTCGCTCCCTCTGTCTCCCTCCTCTCCTGCTTCCTTTCTGTATTTCACTTTGAATCTACTACTCACCCCCGAATCGCTGGATGATGAAGCCGTCAAGAGAACAAACACAAGACTCTTATCTGGATTCGGCCTCCGTACAGACTTACTACATTTAAACACATCTGTGTTATAGCAGAATTTTACACAACCACATCATTGAAATATTTACACGTTTAAAACCATTTACACAATGACAACTGACCAATCTTTAGTCAACAACATGGCGATGTCTGCACCTTTTTGAGGTTTTAGAGATGGAATAAATGACACGATGCACATTTAACAAATCCCCCTGCACATATCTGGACCATCCTCAAAGTGATAATGGTAACTCAGACATTATACGGCCTCATGTGGTTAAAACAAAGTGCTTGTCTTATGGCCTGTCGACATATGAAACCCTTTTCCTACAGACAGTTTATTAGCTGTGACTCCAGCAGTGCTGTTTGCATCTATGTCTGACTAACAAAACACAGATTATACTATGGTCAAACACTTCATGAACCTTGGCCTTTCTTCCTCTTTACCATTTACAGGCCTAGAACAGGCGAATCGTCATTGATTCAGCTCCTACCAGCTCTAAACTAGGCCCCACTGTTGTTATCAATGCAAAACTAGTGGTTGTGGGTGTTGTTTATTGTTGCCGTGATGTGGCCTTTACAAAGAGAGAGCCCACTGCTTTCATACAAGCTCCAAGGAAGGCTTTATGCTGAAACATGTCAGCAGATTTGTCAGCGTATTGATTGTAAATAAATTCGCCTAAATTTCCTACACTCAAAAACTTGTTTATGCCTTTTTTAAAACATTATTATTTATTTCTTTTGATACACTCACAATATCTGGTTTACAAAAATGATCTTACAAATGCAAATGCTGGAGTTACGGCTAAAAACATGGTTTGTGAGGTCACACTGAGGTTGACCTTTGACCTCTGACCACCTAATTCCAATTATTTCATCCCTGAGTCCGAGTGAACGTTTGCACCAAATTTGAAGAAATTCCCTCGAGGCATTTCTGAGATATCACGCTCACAAGAATGGGACGGTACAGATGTCACCGGCGCAGAGGCATAAAAAAACAAAAAAAAACAAAAAAAAACAAACGCTGATTTAATTTTGTTCATTTTTGTTTCCTTTTGTTTGAGTGGGTGCCACTATCTGAACCCACAGGAACGTCTGTCTATCCCCAACATTTTGAACAGTAGCTTCTGTCATGTGCAATAGATTATAACAGGAATCAGTCAAACCTCCCACACCTTCTATTCTCCTGCAGACTGATTCCTCCCTGGGCTTTTTCCTGACTCGGGGAAGGAGAGTTAAGTCTTGGGAAGTTTAAAAAAGCACAACAAAACTCTATAAGGGAAACTTTGTACTCGTTGGCTCGTTGCCACCATGTGAATGTGGAAGTAAGTGAGTAAGACGGCTCTTTATATAGCAGCACTATAGAATGAACTTCAAACTTCTCGCAGATTTACGAGGGCCGCCCTGGGCTCTGGGGGCGCAAATGAAAGGAGCCATTTTTCACCTTGTGTATGTCTGACTGTGTGGTAATGTGTGTGTTTGTGAGTGTGCGTGCGTGCTCATTTGTGTAAAAAAGACTATTTGAGGTTTGAAACCCTGCACTCGTCTCACCTGCTTGTGGACGGGTGAGTGTGTGGAATGCAGAAAGACCTGAAGTGAATATAAATAAATGACTGTAAGTTTAATTATTACAGACACACACACACAGTCTGACTTGCCAGAGTCGCTGTGTGTGTGTGTTGGCTGAAAAAAGCTCTCAACTGCGTGCTCAGAAGCCAAAGTAGTAGTGGTAATGATAGCTGTAGTAAAAGTGGTGGTGGTTGTAATAATATCTGCGGCTGCAAAAATAACAGCAGTAGTATTTCAATATGTATAATAATAGATGCAGCAATAATAACAGTAATAGTAGCAGTAGTAGCCACAGTAGAAGTAGTAGTAGTGCTGGTAAAACTAAGGTGGTGTTTATATTATAAGAATTTTGAAGTACTCGCACTTTACTTAAGTATTTCCATTTAATAGGTATTTCCATTTCTACTTATGACACTGTTTACAAAAGGGAAATCCTGAATGTTTTACATTAAAATATTTATCTGATGACTGCATAATATCCGCGGCTGCAAAAATAACAGTTAAAGTATCTGAATATGTGTAACTGAAGCAGTAATGGTAACAGTAACAGCACTATTTAAAGTGAGAAATGTTTGTTTATTTGTAGTTTCCGAGCACAAACCAATTAGCTCCGCACTTTAATGACCTCCATAAAACTGATGTAGTGCCAAGATTTAAATTACTCAACAGTAAAATAATTAGTTTGTACCACAGCACTTACTGTACAACAGTTAAATACTGCATATGCATTAATGCATCAGTAATCTAACACTCTAAAAGGTACCAATCATCAAAATGACAATCGATATCAAAACTTTTACTTTTGATATTTGCTGTGAAACTTGATACATTTTTATGGAGGCTACAGAGTGCCACTGAAATAACTTAATCTTTTCAATGTTTAATTATACATTTCTTGAGAATGATGTGTAAATTAAACTTACCAAATTAAGTTTGCGTTAAAATATTCAATAAAATAATGACATTTTCCAATAAACAATTAGATTTCCTTATTTTTATCAATCATTATTATTTACTTTTACTGTTTTAAAATACAATAAAATGTGCAATATTGTTTCACTCAGGGCTGTGGAATATCAGTATTCTAATCCAATTTGTTACTGTGTGTATAGTCCTGTTTATATTGTTAATCATTTTTAATATATTGTCTTGTTTATATCTTGCTTCTTTATTGATGCCTTTTTTGCTATCCCTGTTTGCTACTGCTACAATATAAATTTCCCCACTGTGGTGCAAATAAAGGATTATCTTATCCTATAAGAAAAATTAAGAAAATTTCTATTTAAAAGAGGCTTTAAATGTTTCTTTTTGTTTTAAATAGACAGATTGACATTACTCTCAAAGAGGGAGATTTCTTTTTACCACCTGCACACTTTCATGTCTACAAATTTACAGATATATTACCAATACATATAATTGACATATGGTCTTAAATACACCAATACACCTATACTACAGCTTAAGTATTGATTGTTCCTTTATTAAAAAATGTATTTTACTTGTTGTAAAATCTCTCATTGATTGTTATGTGTTTAATATTCCTGTTTCTTGCATCAGTCTTTTTTTTTTTATCTTTGAAACACCCTGTATTTAAAGTTTTTGCTATATAAATAAAGTTTAATTATCATTATTATTATTAGACATAGTCATGCCCCAGCATAGATCCCAACATATTTACTAACATTCATCTGCTGTTTTAAAAACTTACCGTTCCTTTAATGTAAATGTTTTGGGACACTCCTGACTCCATACATGTATCTTACATCTTGGATACTACTATAAGATTTTAACTGTTAATTGTTTAAAATGTTAAATTCAAATTTTTTTTAATTGTGGTACCTGTAGTTTCACTCAATTACTGTTCCCACTGATGGCAATATGTGTAATCAGCATTAGAACTGACTGAAATCATTTAAACTTTTTCAAATAAATGCAGTATAAAAGTAAAAATCCCTCTCTCACCACATCATTGGAGTTGTCATTCTCTGGTGTCTGGGGC
>BRZM01003675.1:0-18454 GCA_033238685.1 Lates japonicus
TTGCTGTTTGGACTGTTGATTTTTTAAAGTGAAATGATGTGTGTCAGTCTTTCTCCAGTCTTTCTCAGTTTATATTTCAGTATTTTAACATTTTTGTCCCTGACATATATTTATATTTGTGAAAGTCACTGAAAAATTGATAGCTCATTGTTGACACAGGAAAGAAGATTTTAATGGCCTCCTTGATCTTTTCCAGATAATCTTCCTGACAGACACATAGTGTCAGGGAATGCTTGATGCTTCTTGCAGATACATTTAGGTTGTTGAATAAGTCTTTAAAATATTAAAATAATAGTTGCTGTTGACGAAATTAACACTGCAGCAGAGACCTTATGGGTTGGATATAAAATGGATGTGGACACAGACAGCACAAGAGCATGTAGTACTACTACATTGGGTACATACAGAGACATGGTCACATGTTGACCAACAGCGGTCTGCATGGTCATAAAATAATGGCTACATGTAGATAGGTTACACAGACTGTTGCAGACATGAGTAGATGACAATATTTACATCATGCAGACACATCTGGTGATATGGACACAGAATATATAATTTTGAAGGTTTGGTTCTTCAGTGTAGTTTTGTAGTAAGTGTCACTACTAGGAGTTAACAGTTAAAATTATTAAGTACAAAGAACATGATAGAGATGGACTGTGGCACAGTCATATACAGTACCATTGCACTCTCACAAGCCACTACACCACCCTCTTCTCTGCACACCATTTAAATTAACTTCACTTACATCGAGCTTTTCTAGCCATATCGACCACTCAAAGCGCTTTACACTACAGGTCATACTTCACCTATTCAATTCAATTCATTTCAATTCAATTCAGTTTTATTTATTTAGTGCCATATCACAACAAAAGTCATCTCAAGGCACTTTTCATATGGAGCAGGTCTAGACCATACTCTTTAAAATAGGTATTTACAGAGAGAGACCCAACAAATCCCACCATGAGCAGCACTAGGCGACAGTGGCAAGGAAAAACTTCCTTTTAAGAGGCAGAAACCTCGAGCAGAACTGGACTCAGGGTGGGCGGCCATCTGCCTCGACCGGTTGAGTTAAGGGGGGAGTAGAGAATAGCAAGAGAAGAACATAGCATAACACGGGTTCCATATAAGATAGAAGATTCACATGGACAGCGCTTGTTCTAACTATATAGAGCACTCTACACAGATGCACACTCATTCACATGCCAATGGTATGCTATCAGGGGCAATTTGGGGTTCAGTATCTCGCCCAAGGATACTTTGTGTAGCGACATCTGGCATCAAGCCTGACAATGGGCATTTCACAACAACATTTCAGAAAACACTACAACATTTAACAAAACATTAGACTGATTTACACTCTCATTATTAATGACTAATAAGTGGCTACTTAATTAATGTAGTTACTGTAAGTCATGCTGCCTTGTTAGCTAATAATCAACTTAACATGCACTACATGCTTTGGGGAGAAACCCAGTTTGTTGTAATGGCTCTCTGTATATAAACGTATCTTGCACACACAAATTTATAAAAACGTAGGAACGTAGTAATACGTGCCCTTACTATATAGCCATTACACAAATTAATGTCACTTTATATCACAAAGATTGGCTGTCTCTGAGGAGGAGAAAATTTTCTATTTGAAAATCACCTTTACAATAATTTTATAACATAGGACTAGGAAATGGAATGTTGGTATTGTACTTTCTAGCAGCTGTACAGCTGAGAAAATCCAAGGAAATCTGGCTGTTAGTGACTGAGCTTGGAAATAATTCTGAAGATTAGAAGCATTTAATACTGTGTAGCATCTCTGGTGTGTGCCACCATGCTAAAATATGTCAGATTACTGCATCTAAAAAAAAAAGTTGGGGAGACTTAAAACACGTTTTATTCCCTCTCCAAGTGACATACTGTGTGCTAATTCAGATTACAGGAAATGAATTTTCAATTCAACAGCATTAAAAATCCTTTGGAATATACCCTAATAATCAGAATGAGATTTGGGTTTAATTAATTCATTCAGTGTGACATCATGTTCATGTTAGCCGATTTTATCTTTTGGGAGGGGTATTATCTTGGTTTGATTTCCCCTAATCAATAGTAATATACAGTAAATAGGATAATGACAACCCCATTCCAATCCTGGCTAAAAAGCTGCGATTATTCAACTGTTCAACTGGTGGAAATGGCGGAAAAGGTTTGAAACCACTTAAGTGCTCGTGTGTAATGTTCTTCCAACACTATTTCAAAATCTGCAAACAAATGGAGTAAAACTTTCAAAACTATTTGCACTATTAGATACATATAATGTGCTGTATTTAGGCTGTTACATGTGCTACATAGAGTATTCTTCCTTACACCTAACATGGCCTCACATTTAAAACTGGCTTCAGACAGAGAGTGAAGGAAGGTAACAAACAGTGATACATCAGTGATGTGGCATTATTTATGAGATCAGGTTTGGCACTTGCTAAGGGAACGCTACCACATGCTTGGAAATACTGGTGTATGCCCTGAAATCAACAGTAAGATAATAAGACCAGAGTAATTTTTATTGGCTTGAGTTGTGTTTAGCCTAGCTTAGGTGACACACTGAAAGCAGGAGGAAGCTAGCTTAGCTCAGTAAAACACACCTCCAAAGCTGTGTAGCCTATATTTTGTCTTGGGAGAACAGTCTCCTTTTATTCCTAGTACTCAGCCATATTCTGCACTAAGTCTAGTCTTGTCTTCTTGTCTTCTGCTGTACTTAGATCACTGTATCCACATTTCTGCTTTGATTTGCAGCCAGTACTGTGGTCCCACATGTAGAAAGGGGCCATCATGAAATGAAAGGAAGAGCTGTCCGTGTTCCAAAAGCCACTCACTTTGTAGCTAGGCTAACAGCTTTTCCCCAGCTCCCAGTCTTAGTATGAGGCTACCTATATGTTGGGTTAGGGCAGTGCTTCTCAAATAGTGGGGCGCGCCCCCCTGGGGGGGCTCGGAGCGATGCCAGGGGGGGCGCGTGTGACCCCGGGTATACATACGAAGCGTATGTAGCGCTTGGCTTCACTGTGACTACGGTGGGAGACGAGGAAAGACCGGTATGTTTACTGTGTCTAAAAATGTTGGCAGCGGACAGCATGAAGCCAAATAAATTAAGGCGTCACTTAAAGACATTACACCCCAATCACGCTGATAAACCGCTTGAGTTTTTTCAGCGAAAACATGCCAAATATTGCCAACAATCGTCCCGCTTTGTGAATGTTGATAAAGTTATTCTTTGTTGTAAGTTGATCTATATTTCTTTTTTTTTTTGTTTTCTTTAATATTAATAAGGATACAATGTTATGCAGAGGTGTACTTATAACAATTTTATAGACAAATGATACTATTTACAGTTGCAGCGGAGAGTTGGGGGGGCGCAAAATGTTTACTTCTTCCTAGGGGGGGCGTAACAGAAAATAATTGAGAAGCACTGGGTTAGGGTTACAGTGACTTGGATAAGGTAATAACCATGTTGCCTTTATGTCTTTAAAGATTAGATATGTTTCTTGCAAGAAGTGTATCCTTGTACCTCTTCATCATCATCATCATAATCATCATCTTCTTCTTATCATCATCTTGATCTTGGCTTTCTTGGGAGTTCCTCAAGGGATGGCTAATGAGAACCCAAATAATTACTTGACCCTCTGTTCCACTAGCTACTCTAACTCAGTCTCTGATTCAGCATTTCCATGTCAGTCTTTCTGAGATAATAAAGTGTGCTCGTGGGCATTATTTTTCATTTTCCAAAACAAACTGATATCCACTACAGAACTTACTATTAGAAATCTAAACCTTTGTTATTTTAACAAATTTCAATGATTACTTTGTGACCGTTGGACTGCCTAAGCTGTCAAACTGTGATGTTTTGTCACAACAACCTCAAACTTACAAGAAATTCTTAAAAGACTGCTAAAGAAACTGAAATATTTAATGAATGATAATATTAAATAGCTTTTAAAGAAAATTCTCATTCTTGTCTGAAAACATGCGGTGTACTATGTGACATACTGGTTGAACATGGATTATCTTCCAAGACTGGATGTTTTTGTTATTAGTGATGTCATCATTGAGATTTTCTTAATTGTGCAACAGAACAAAGAAGTTCTGGGTTCACTCCTGCTCTCTGTGATGATTAAGTTCAGGGTCATGTGACAGATGGAGGCAACAAAGGCTACTTTTCAGTAGAATTCAGCAAAAGACTGGCCAGAGAGTTAACTGATAATGAAGACAGCACTGCTCAAAAATCATAAATAAATAAATAATTTCAATGACAATTTCATATTTAAATATGACAATTTTAATGTTTTTTTTTAAAGCAAAATCCCATTACTAATGATTATTTACTGTAATACTACCTCACACTGTGTTTACACAGGAGGCATAGCATGAGCAGCACATTAGCTTCACCTTCATGTGTGTCTACACCTTTGTTTTGACAGTGCAGTGCTCAGAGCCCAGTACACAAATACTTAACGCAAATGTAACAGAAGAAAATATGAATTAGTATTACAATATACTTTTGGCCTTTATGTGGCCTGTGTAGACAGCTAAACTGAATAGCAGAGGAATATATGTGCTCTGTCAGTTGGATGACTTACAAACAGGACTGAAATGAAGCAGATAAACTTTCTAGTGCTAGCTTGGTTAACCCAGCAGACCTGTGAAGGTGTAAGCATTGTCTGACTTTCTGATGTTGGATTTTTTTTTTTTTTTTTAATGAAAACCCTATGAAACTGACTACCACCACTGGTGTGCAGAGATGAGAATGTTTACAGGATTTTACCATCTCTCTCTCAGCTCTCTTTTTGTTTCTCTTAATTTATTTGAAATAACTACAACCTTTAGATGTGTTACCTGTTACCTTTAGATGTGACTGGATGACAGTTAGTACATATCATTTTCATCTCAGGCATACTCTGGCTTAATACTTCACCCACTTGAGAGTTTCTCAGGTTTCATTAGTTTAGTTTGAATGCCTTATGATGTTTTAAATGCTATAGGAAGGTTATTCCAGCCTGAGAAAGATAACATTCTAGAGATGCAAGCCTGCATGCACTGCAGACACACAAATACACACTAAAGTATATTATATAAACAACACAGTTGCATTATGGGTGATTTTGTTAATGGAGTATGAGTTTGGTGATGTGACTGTAGAACCACAGAACAGGATCTCAACACTGATATATAGCGGTGATACAAAGACACTACGTGTAAACACTACATATTTCTCCTTGTGTGTCCTGCAGTCCATCACTGCTCCACTGCGCATAAGCTACTTTACATTAATCATGCACTACATGTTTTAATGTGCTGTATGATAGGTAGGATACTACCTCATTATCTTGGCTGTTTTGAGGAAGCAGAGATAGCCCCGTTCTCCATCACAATTCCTTCTGCTTTTTACTCCTCTACTCCTTTACCTCTCTCAGAATTTGCCAATTTTTTCTTAACTCTTGGTGTTTTGTCAGAGCTTCTTTGTCATTCTTTCATTGACTTCTTCATTTTAATGCCTATTTACTGCATCTGAATCTCCATTATTATTTTGTGGTGTGTTGCATCAGAAAGACGATTACCATAACGTGATTTTAATACTACTTTCTCAATATCAGAAAAAGTTCTTAACTCTTTAATGGTCAGTTGTTTGGTAGAGCATACTATGTGTTGTGACACTGCCTCATACTGTCAACACAATAGAATGTTATTATGTAGCCTTCCTTTTTTTTTTTAAATGAAAAAAATGCAGTACTGGGTGGTGATAGAAAAGTACTCATTAGATAAACAACACTTTACCTGTATGTTTGGATGTTTTTGAGTGTCAAATGTAAAACAAAATGACTTGATGACTGTTCTACTCAACTCTACTACTCAAAATCTGCAGATTGTGAATTGTTATTTTCATCTTCATACCGCATGAGATATGGCCAAATTAAAAACACAACAAGCTGTCCAAAGCTTATCAATTTAAGCAATATTAACCGAGAGTTACTTCAGTGATGCTTGCAGACCGAGGCGCTTCGTGCTCAAATGACGTTAAAGTACACCCTCGAGTATAATATTGCGATTATACAACTATTACCAACAAAGTAAAATGTATACTCAAAATCTGTTCATGTTGAGGAGCAATTTGCTCTCAAAATTAAAAGGTTTTGGCGAGTGTTTGTCCCGTTTCCATGGAAATACATGGGGTCTGACTATTAACTGGAACACAATCAGTCACGTCAGCGGTCTCCTATGTGTAATGGAACCGAAGCTACCGCCACGGCAAATAATCAGACCTCAGTAACGACCTAGCAATGAAATGATTTTCTAGTCCCAGATGAGTGAATCCTGAGCTGAAGTTAATGCTTTATCGAGGTCTCAGACTCACCGAATCCAAATCAATGGCCTACTGCACAAATCAGTGCTTACTTATCAACCACGCTATAACAAAGACGCTGCACGATGCATACCACAAAGATGTAGCCTCTGCAACCGCAAACGCCATATGAATTTTGTTGCAGCGCCTGTCACCGCATGCTGATGGAAGCTTTTGTAATCTTGCGATTATACAACTATGACCAACAAAGTAAAATGTATATGGCGGAGTAATATTTTTAGTGATGAGTAAGGTGTGCTGTCATGCTGATTTGAGCACATTCTAAATGTCTTGTGGACCAATCAGATTGCTCGGTCGGAACTACTTGTTGTATAATCCATGTTTTCCACTTCAACAATGCTGATGTAAACGCATATAAATTCACTGGACAGTTGGATGAGAACTCTCAGCAACTCATAATAGGCTTCTACTGCATTGCCACTTTCTCTCACATCACTTATGTATCAAGAGTATATATAAATATTTGTTTTGGAAATGGGTCTGTCAAGTGTTATACATGTGCTCCTCCTCCTGTCATGCAGTCACAAACAGCCTCTAGGGGAGAGTGGGGTGAGATGAGCCAGTGGGTAAGTTGACCCACCCCTTGTATCTAGGTAACCGTGCACATGTTTTGTCATGTGACCATTAATTCAGGAAGCACCCATCAATTCCATCTTGCTGTGAAGCAGAGAAGCACATGGGAGAAAGGGTAAGTATTTTTTTACACCAAAAAGTGATTTTTGCTAGTCAAAGTAAATTTTCTGCATATTAGGGAAAATGACTGTTACGTCAAAGCAAATATATCTTGGTCTAAAATGATATATTATACATGTTAGTGATTTACTAACATATGAAATCATGCTAATCACTTCGCTAAAGATTAGCCTTAATTTCTAAGCTAGCCCATTTTTTCCAAAATGGTGGCTATGGGGTAAAGTGAGCCAAAGGCTATGGGGTGAATTGAGCCAATGGTTCAACTTACCCCACCATAGGGCACTGAAATCCAGTTAGGTGTCTGACATGTGAAATGGTATTTCATTTGAGTATACTCAACTGGTTTGGTGTGTTTTTCATATGTTAACTACTGTAGAAAAGATATCATGCCGAGAAACTACACAAGGAAAACAAGGTGGGGCTTAACGCCCATTGAAGAGATGAAGAGGGCAGTCAGTGATGTCAAGGGTGGAAAGTCCATCAGATCAGTGGCAAAAGAGAGGAATATTGACAGGTCAACACTGCGGAGGTACATCAAAAAGAGTGAGGAAAAGGAAGTGAAAATGACAGGGTACATGGGAACAGCAGAAGCAAACAGAATCTTCCCATTGGAGTTGGAGAAGGAGCTAGCAGACCATATAAAAAAGCTGTCGGAGCAGTTTCATGGCCTCACACAAAAGAAATGCCGTGAACTGGCATCAGAACTGGCAGAAAGAAACAACATTCCTACCCCCAGCAACTGGACAGAGAAAGGTTTAGCTGGTAGGATGTGCAAGAAACAACATTACTCTGTAAGTTGGCATAGATTCATTTATTTTGTGCAGTTCAATTCGGTACCATTACTTTTTTAGGTAAAGATTGGTTCAAGAGTTTTATGTCACGCCACCATCTCTCCATCCGCATGCCTGAGGCAACATCTTTGGGAAGAGCTACAGCCTTCAACAGAACTACAGTTGGGGAGTTCTTTGATAACCTGGCCAATGTGATGGACAGGTAACAGACTTCATATATTTAAAAACATTAACAACTGCTTATGACAATTACATACAACAATTAAGCAAATCAACAACAAACTGACACATGATAACTTACCTATAAACTATTCTGATTATCATCGTTCTTTTCTTTGTTCAACAGGCACAAGTTCCCTCCGAATATGATATATAATGTAGACGAAACAGGTGTTACAACTGTACAATCACCAAAGCAGGTAGTGGCCGAAAAAGGAAAGAAGCAGGTGGGCGCCATCACATCTGCTGAAAGAGGCGAACTAGTGACTGTGGTCTGTGCCATCAATGCGACTGGTAATTCAGTCCCCCCAATGTTTATCTTCCCAAGGGTCAGATACAAAGACCACTTCATTGCTAGAGCACCTCCAGGATCAATTGGTACCTCAACTAGATCAGGCTGGATCAATGAAAGTACCTTTGTTGAGTTCCTTGAACATCTGGTTCAGCATACCAAGTGCTCCCCTGATCACCCACTGCTGTTGATCTTGGATAACCATGAAGCCCACATTTCACTGAAAGCTGTGGACACAGCAAAAACAAACGGTATTGTTATGCTGACAATTCCACCCTATACATTGGCTGCAGCCTCTGGATAAGAGTGTGTATGGTCCATTTAAGACCTATTACAACAGAGCTCTTGATGGTTGGATGAGATCCAACTCAGGCAAAACAGCAAGCATATACCAAATCCCTGGCTGTGTAAATGAAGCTTTCATGTCAGCGATGACACCACGGAATATTGCATCTGGATTCAGATCCACTGGGATCTTGCCTTACAACAGAGATGTCTTCTCCGATGCAGAGTTTGAGCCATCCATGGTGTCAGACAGGCCCAACCTGGAGCAGCAGGCTGCAGCTGCAGATGATGCACCCATGGTTTCAACCTCTCTTTCTGCCGAGCTACCTTCACCAGGCCCTGCACAGCCATGTTCTTCACAAAGTGACACAAATTCACACCCAAGCCCTGCTGGATATGTGTCTCCTTCTGTGATTCTACCCTTTCCCAAAAGTCAGCAGCCCAGGAAACAAACAAACCGAAAGCATGTGAAGACAAGAGTCCTGACTGATACACCTGAAAAGCAGGAAATTGAACGTGCCCATAAAGAGAGGCAAAATAAACAGAAAGGCAAAACAGAAAGAACCATCAAAGAGCAAGGAAAGCTGAAGAAGAAACGAAGCCAGACAAAAAACGTAGTGGAAAGCAGCTCTGAAGAGAGTGATGTTGCCATCCCATTTGATGACACTTCTGAGCATGAGAGCTCAAGCGATGAAAGAAGTGAACCAGATGTCTCAGATCTGGTAGTTGGTGACTTTGTCATCGTAAAATTTGTATCCAAATGCATGATCCACCATTACATGCTGCTTGGTTGACAGCCTTGAGGGCAACGAAGTGAGTGCCAGATTTCTCAGAAGAATCCGAGCGATCACAGGCAATAAGAAACCCACCTTTGCATTCAAGGAAAAGGATGAGGAATCTTTCCCACGGAGTGATGTGCTGAAGAGGCTACCACAACCTCAAACGGCTGGAGGAACTGCAAGGCGGGAGCAACAGTTCATTTTCCCCTGCAACCTTGACAGTTGGAACATTGAATAGTTGTTTTGATTAAATGGTTAAATGGTTTAGAGACTAACTGGTGGTTTGTTTTGAAAGGAACTGGTGATTTGTTCTGATAAGTTCAAAACTGCTAAAATCTTTTGTTCTCACAAGTTCAAAACTGTTAAAACCTGTTGTTAGCACAATATGCTCAGGTTTAAAACTCAGATGGTCAATTTACCCCCAGATGGCTCAATTTACCCACTGACATGGTTCAACTTACCCCTTACCTGGGGCAAGTTGAGCCACAGGAGCACTTTTTTTTGAGAAGTCATTATTTTGGGCAGCTTTGTCAGAGATGCATTTTGATAATTTCATTTGATAGGAGACATCCTGAAATAAAGTTATATGTTTCAATTCTATTTCTGCGTCATTTTTCCTTACCTCCAACATAAGTAAAAAATGGCTCATATTACCCCACTCTCCCCTAATCAGGCAGCCAGACAGGGAGTGGAACAGGTCCACAGCAAATCCCACTCTGTACGTACTAAAACAAAGCTCATCTAAATAGAGTCTCTGACATAATTATTACACTGCAGGGACCAGAGTTTCTATGTTCCAGCTCTTCCTTTCATTTCATGATGGCCCCTTTCTACATGTGGGACCACAGTACTGGCCGCAAATCAAAGCAGAAATGTGGATACAGTGATCTAAGTACAACAGTACATTAAAAAGACAAGACTAGACTGTAGTAGAACATGGCTGAAAGTACTAAGAAAATGACTGTCTTTCAAGAAAAATATGATGACTGGTAAGCAAAGAAGAAAATGGCCAAAAACAACACATGTTTTACCAACTGACAAAGCCTCTAGTGGCCATAGTATTTATGACTGCACAGATCACAGATGGGTCAACAAATGTGGCACTTAACCTCCCAGCATCACCCCGCCTACTAGTGTTCAGTCTACTAACGCTGCTCCTTAAATTAACATAAACCCAATAATCCATCAAACACCACGTGAACAATGTCTCAGATAATGAACCGCAACATGCACTTAGCATCCGCAATGTGTTGCAGAGACGTGTTAGGGCGCAGGAATTCATGCATGATCAACAGATTCATCTGCACCATCCGACAACCAGATCACGCCCACCGGTCGGCGCGAACATGATACTGGTTCACGTTATCGGCAGATGCGCACCAGCGTGTGGCGCAAAAAGTCAGCGGCACGCCGCCCGATACGATATGATCACCGCGCTGCGCGGACTGAATGCATGAGGAATACGATCAACAGTGGGGCATCACCACCGGCAGAACATACTGAGGTTAACCAGACGACCTAAATGAAGAAACCACCGTTCTACTTTGTTTTCAGTGGTCACCGCCCGGCGACGATTGGTCGCATTGTATTGTCATATCCCCAAATCACCACGCCATTTAAAGAGAGAATCATTGTTAAATAAGACAATACCGAATTAGCATCACCATACCGTACCTTTTAAGTTACAATAAATAAGCGCCACCCAACTGGCTAAATACAGGACACCTGCGATCCAACATAAATGACCTGTGTCCACCAGTTATAAACCGTTTTCATAACACTGTCGCAGACCATCCACCAATAAAACTAAGCACAAGTACCATGAACATCTCAGTCCCTAATAGTTGTTACAATCAGACTACATAAAGGCAATGGAGCAAAACAGAGGCCTGACTGAAGATTCAACTTAGGCACCCTTACCTGACATGAATGCCAGTGGTGATCGTCTGTCCCACACCCAAGTTCAACAGACCTCTCACCAAGGCACAGGAAGCTGGGCAGGTAGGGATCCACCTAGTGACAACTGGTACTTGATATCACTAGATGGAAATCACCATATAATATCACTATATTAAAATATGTTTAAGACCAACATTACATGGGAAGTATGACGGATCAAACTTAACGCCAGCATCCTCCGACACTGTCCGAACTGAAGAGTCAGTTTTATACTGAAATAAAACCAGCTGATCATAACCCAGGACCTTTCACGTCCGATACCAGCAGAGAGCTAACCATTGCTTACGGAACTGATACCAATATATCTAGTTGAGTATTTTATCAATGAACCCAAAGAATTGGAGATGGACTTAGTATCACAATGTTTACCTGACCAAGGAAATAAATCAGAGAAAGATGCATAATCTACATATTTTATTGATAAAGAGAAAAGGAAAAAGAATCCATGATGAAATAACAACTTAATGCACCAGAGACACTGAAATGGGACTCAGAGGTTTGAAGATACCAGTAATGCCTTTACAGAAACCAGCCACACATGATGAAAATAGCACCAACTGACACCATTGATACTATACATAATACCCAACTAGAGACCATTTCTGCCCGACATAATATAAATATAATGAGAAGAATAGAATTATCTACTAGTTTTAAAGCACTGCACAGAGAAAGACTATGAATGAAGATATGAAACATTTAAAAGATGAAAGATTATAAGGAGAAAATAGACACAACAGAAACAAAAAGGAGGACTTAATAAAGAAACAAAATAGAAAAGAAAGTGAATGAATATGAATTATGAACTTAAAGAATATTTATTAATAAACTATATACAATAAATAGACAATTGATCATGAATTAAATAATTACTGCATTATCTTGTTTCAGGTCCTTGACATTCAAATACCATTTCAAGTCTGATTATCCCTACTTCAATGCGCTCTGCACCAGGGTTGCCATCTGTCCAGACGAACAGACTTTAACCACCACTGATCGACCGACTGATGACACCTGGCGCCCGTCTGGCGTTGCCCACCAAAACCACATAGCAAACCAGAGGGCGATCCAGACGGCAGCGATCAATGAGTCACAAACTTATACAGGAAAGACAACTGGTCCCAACACCACACGATGACACTGGTCTGTTTTAAATTGTTTTGAAACATTATATAAAGACAATATCTGAACCACTGACTGCACCATGAGAAATCATCTGTCTGTCTGACTGGCGATTGCAGGAATTGGACAACTGTTACATTACAGAGAGGCAACCTGATAGATCGCCGTCCATCAGGCCACATACACAAAACCCATTTGATTGAGCCAACTGGCCCCACTGCAGTTTTGAGTACTGAGGAACCCAGAGGTACAGAGAGAAGGCAACCAGCACAGCCCAGAATTGAGTTGAGTCAACAGTGCTGGGTCCACTGTACCACCATGGAATTCTGTATCATCTTTTTTTCATTGTGTTGATGAGAGGCCAGATAGTGGTCCTCTGAGGTGATACCAACTATCTGACCGAATGTCTATTTCATTCATCTAATTTAACTTAATGTTTTCAGTTTTGTCCATCAGGCGAGTGTTACCAAGAAAGACTGGCAGCAAGCACGATTTCAGCACGAAATATCAAGTTTGGGTAAATGCTTGATGAGTAAAAATGAATTCAGCATGTAAGACCTCAAGGAGATTCACAATAAAATCCACACAATAATAATAGTCTGGTTACAAGAACTTTGCTACAAGAACCAAAAATGAAGTTTAGCAGTCTGCTTTAGATTATAAACCAGAATTACGCCTGGTCTCAGAAAAAGCAAACCGTATTTAGTTTCAGCCGCTTTTCTTCCTTCCACGACATCACAGTTCCAGTCCGAACTACGAGGCCCGCCCCTTGTCAGTCCGCTCGCCCGCCGGACCATGTTGTCATGCCACCCAGCCACGCCAGCACCTGACCTCCTCCTTCCCACTTCCTTCTCTGCTTGACTCAAGTCCAGGGCTTAAACTGCCTTAACTCATCTCAGTATCACCAGATATCTCACGATTTTTAGTTTTCCAGTCTACAGGGAGCCATCAGAGGCCTGTCCTCACCTCCAGCCCCTCTGCCATCCCAGCTCCCCAAATTCTTCTGCTAGATTGCTTCCACCCTGTATAATGTGATAAACTCGTAAGCAATATTAAAGTTTTCGCGGCATCTTCATTTCAGTCAACGCGTTTTAAGTGGAAAAGTAATTACAAGAAGGGTCTTTGGTTTAATCTGTAGTTTGAACCTTCGTTCAGCCGCTCCTCGGCGACCCAGCACTCAGCCTGAGAAAATGTCAACAGCAAGGGCGAAAGGTAGAGTTAGCCCCAGCATGCCCATGCTACAATACCCAATAAATAATAACAAATAATAATCAAACATTTGGCCTCTGACTCCCGTTTATTATTACGGGCGGATATTGCAATTTTATCCGCGTGCGTGAAATGTGCATGTGGGCGTGACCACGGACAGTGGTGGTAAACCGAATACCACCGTCCACCCATGGCGGGCGATTAGCTGTGAGTTATATTGTAGCAGCGTTTTGGTATTCCTGGACGGTATTTCTGAATGAATTTCGCAGATGGTTACAATAAAACCGAGGGTGCTGTGGGTCTGTGGGTATACTGAATTGTTTCCAACCCAGGTTGTTTCGGACTTGCAAATCTGAGGTGCCTGATCCCCGGCGTCATGGAGTCGTGGGTAGTATTTAAAACCCACCGAGATCAAGAAGAGACGGTTCCCAGAAGCACCATGGGTGGAGTATGTCCCTTGAGTTGAACAAATGCTGCTTCAAACCTCACATCTCTTTCAATCACAGGTGATTTGAAGCAGCCTGATCCGGCGTCACAGAGTCACAAAGTACTGAAACCCATGGGGTGAGGAGACACAGAAGTGAAGGATGTCTGGCCTGAGGTGATGGTGTCAAAACACAACCCAAATGGAGTTGGTGGATGTTATAAATGGTCTAGCTCCCAGCCGGTATTTGAGGACGCAAACCTTAAACTGATAGTATTTCAAACTCAAGATCCGTGGAGAGTACCACAAAAGAGAATTTATAGTGCATATATATATATATATATATATAGGCGGCATATATATAGAGGCCGATTTTGCAATGTAACATTATCTGGTGCAAGTCTGACATTTTGATCAGCCATTGAGCTCACCATGACTGTAGCAACAAAGCTACATGACAATTCTAAACAGATATATAATGATTATTTTTCAAAGATTGAAACGGCTCATTTTAATTATGTTTGAAGAATAGGCTAACCCCAACTGTGGTTATTACATGAGGAGAAGGAAGAATTACTGTTGACAAAGCTTTTGTTTACTTCCAAAACATAATTTAATAAATGAGAATAATGTTTAAACTGTACAAACCAATATTTTACACCAATGAAAGACGTTGGGGAGACTTTCAGGACACAATGTGTGTGAAACTTAACACTAAATATATTCCTTTTTAGTGGGTAATAGATTAACTCGTATATATAAACACTCATCTGAGTCGTCATTAGTCTCGCCTTTGATCATTACATAGCCATTCACGGCCATATTTCCTGACTGAACTTGGCTGCACCATTTTACCTATGTAGATCAAACATGGTTCATCCAGTTATACTCTTTAGCACACCACACAGTCATTCAAACTGGCTATTATTTTTTGAAAGGCAGGGCCCAACCAGGGTTTATCTGACGGTGGATGTTGGGAGCCAGAGGATCATCCCCCATCCCAATAGCGTGGAGGGAAGTGTTTTATCAATGAAGACGTAAAAATTCTTTTAGACGCTAAGGTACCCATTTTGAATAAAGAACAGGCGTCCTTCACCTGAGCAAGGAAAGTACAAACCTGCAGCTGAATTTGCTCAGCTGTAGGCAATTTCATAAAGGCACAGTTGTTAGCTGCATTATTTTGCTGAATTAAAATTCACTTAATCTACTGTTAACACCTAGAGCTATATAAACCAAAGCAAGAGATCTCTCATGTCACTGAGGTACACAATTAGAGAGAGAAGCTGTTGCAGGCACACAAATTGCAAGGCTGGGGTGACGCAAGTACTTTGTAGTTTATTTTGGTCTACCTAAACAGCCCAGGTCATGGTGTGCATGGTCACCGAATTAGGGGCTATGGCATCCAGAACAAAGCTTCAGGAGCAGACCACTGCAGGCTGGGTCCCCGACATGTGAAATCCAAAAGTGTGTGCATGCTTTGGAGGACAACGTTGAGGGCCCTACGCCCAGAATCAGCAGTGGAACTAGCTGGTAATCACACTGCAAACCGAGCAGCATCTGGGGACAACGAGGAACCTACGAGGAACTGGGACCATGTTAGATGAAGGCAGAAACTGACATCTCAGGCACCTGTACGCAACTGGCAAAGCTTAAAGGACCCTACATGAACTAGTAACCTCTGTGAAGGCAAGAGAAGCAGGAAGGCCCTACTCCTGATGACAAGATACAGGTGAGTACTATATATTGCATTTATTTGTTTATTTAAAGATATATTTTATGATGTATATGTGATGTGCAAGTGATGAGTGATCACAGTCCGCAGGTGAGGGATCTGCAGCACCCACACCATTTAAATCTCAGAACAGCTCTGGGAGGCGTTGAAGCCATACTAACAAGAGTGAGCTTTCTCAGAGGACCAGCAAACCACCCCAGAGTGGAATCCATTGAGAAGAGGCCTGACACCTCCAACAGGTTAATACTAATACACAGTGAACACCTGAGAATGGGGTTAAATGATTACATGCTAGGCACACCTCTTCCTGACACTAGTTCAGGATGATTTTGTTGTTCACTCTAAAGGTGTGTTTCTGTGAGATATTGTTGAGGTGATGGAAGGAACTCATATTGTCAGCTAACCACATCCACCAGAGGTGGGTGCCTGAGGAATTGACCGTGACCCAGACAAGAAAGCATGCCATACTAAACTCACCTGATGCTGACTGCACTGGGCACACAGAGACAGAGTCACTGTACAATCTGATAAGAGTGGAAATATTGAATAGATCCCCAAATTAATGATAGGTTAAACCAAATTAGATCATATCAATGTCATTTTAGACCAGACACCCAAATTATTACGGACTAGCACAAATTTCCAAATGAACATCAAACTAGACCAGATCACCAAATTAGAACTGGTTCCTCAGATTAATGAAAATAGACATCACAGCAGCCATTTCCCAAGATAACCAATGAGAGGCCAAATTGAAAACACTGACACCAAAAACTTGTATTAAATCACACACACACTCTAACAATAATGAAATCATATTCACACATTGTTAAACAGTATACTATCCGAACTTAGTAGGAAAAGCCATGGCCCAACCCAAATTAAAACGAAACGAGAAGGCCCATCAGTGGTTATAATGATAATGACAATTTGGAAGATAGCTAGCTGAAAACGCTAGTCTGAGTGGTGCCGCATGTTTTTTCGTATTTGACGCTGAGTATTTACAGAGGCAGACTGCAAAAAATTACGCTGGCGCGCGGAGCGAAGAGCTGGCGCACTGCGCTGGTTTCGATATTACATCTGATGGCAGCTGGAACGCCTTCATACATGTTGTAGTGCACCGGGTATCTGAACGTCCCAATTATTCTGTAATTATTACGGCGTTGCTGCTGTGGTGGTACTGGTGGTGCCAGCTGCTGCAGCTGTAAGTGAGTCTGATGATCAAATACAACATGAGCCGTTGTTGAAAGAATGCTGCATTGACCACTGGGGTCCAGCGAAGGGCTGGCTGACAGGACATACCTGTCTTTAGCGCCCAGAACCGCGTCGGCAGCTGACGACATGAATCGAAAGAGCAGGTGCCTTCAGGGACTGTAGGAAAGTTCAGTCTGGAAAGCGTTGATCAGCGCCATGGAGGCATCGCCGGTAGTGTTTTAAATAAGTATTTGAGAGGGCCATCTCTGCCAGACGAGCAGTCATTTTACATGACAACGATTGAATGTGGACTTGTTTCAGAAGAAACCGTATTGTGTTTGGCGTAGATAATGATGACTCCATATCAGATGACAATTGTTGTTTCGCAGAACAGGAAGCGCCAGTGCATCTTTATGCGTGCCACTTTGTTACAGCACTGCATAGAATCACCCACTACCCATCTGCAAACACTAAGCGGAAATGTCTGCTACAATCTCCGGCGCTCACCGACACCCTGGTACACCATGAAACGTCTGGATTGTATGCATATGCAAATCGGCATACCGTTATCAACAACACAAGGCAGCAGACCCCACTCACACATAACCTGCTACAATGAAAATACCTTCTCTCAGAGAGTGGTGGTAAGACCTACAAGTGTGGAAAACTCACATAAAAATTGTGTAATGTGCTCGTTACACTGTGAGCGTAAATTGACAGCGATTGCTCACAAGCTATCCAACCTATCGAAAAACAAAAAGCCCTGCAGAATATATTTCAGATTTGAGACAAGATAACATAAACGGTGGGAAGCGTATGAGGTCATTTTAGTGTGCAGTGACAGAGAAGGCGTTTGTTTCAACACATTAAAGTACATTTGTCAAACACTATAGAGATTTCGGATACATTATTTACACCAGACATCTGTTTCAGGATAACCACATGAATGTTGAGCATTTTGTCGAAATGGAATGTTGTCTGGATCAGATGAAATGAGAGGTAGCAGATGACCAAGACAAACCATAAATTAAACATGTGTGATCGATCTGAGCTTCCTACCCAAGGCGCCTGGGTTGCAGACCAGAAGTTTTAGTAGTCGAAGACTCTGAGAAAGGCTACTTCCCACAACCAACACCAATGAGGCGCAACTGACCCTACCGGGTATGACAGCAATGAGGAAAGTGAGAAACCAAGTCGGCGGCGGCGTAAGTAACAGTCCGTGGCAGTGTTTTTGATATCTGATAAATGGCACATTGCAGCAGCCGTGGAAGTGTTGCGAGGGCATGCCTTGATATGACTGCGGAGACATTTCTGCAGAGCAATATTTCAACCGAAATCAAACACAAATTGAA
>BRZM01003679.1:0-14287 GCA_033238685.1 Lates japonicus
TGCTCAGACGAGAAAAACAAAGAGATGAATCAGTTTCCCAGTGCAGTGCGGTAGTAAAACAAACAATCCATTTTATCATCACATGTATAGAAGAAGTATTTCATGGCTTCCTTATTCCCCTGTCAGATGGCACAGACAGCACAGTTTATTTGAATCTGGTGTGAGTCATCTTTAAATGATCTGTACCTTGTTCAACATACAGCAGCCAGACTTTTAACCAAGACCCACAGTGGGCTTGTATTACCCCTGTTTTAGCCTCGCAACAGTGACTCAGAGTACATTTTAGAATTGTTTTTAAGATTGCTTTTTTAATTACCTACAAGGACTCAGATGGCCGAGCTCCAGCATTTATCTTTGAACTCCCCTGAAAGTCCCAACTGTACCTCAAGGTGACAGAAACCTTTTAGATGTCCTCTAAACATTAACAAAAAGGCTGAAGGAGACTGAGATTTTGTATCTATTGCTCTTTAACTTTAAGAATCATTTACCATAAAGATTCATATAGATTGAACCCATAAATGACTTCAAATCACACTTTGATCTTCCTAAGTTGGGAAATGTAGTGTTACTGTCATAACATTTTGTATTTAAGGTATACTGTTTCATTTTATCAAATGTAATTTCAAATCTACGGGTCAGTTGTGTCAACCATATTCTTATACTTTTTACTCTTAAATGAGTCCTATAGTAGCAAGCTAACATTAGTTTTCTCAGTTAATTCAGTTCACTATTCAACAGTTACACCTGTCAGCTACTGAGTGTAAATATTTTGTATTGTATTTGTAAGAATTAATCTCTACATATAAAGTAGTTTGTGTGATGCAACCCATTTTAATTTAGTTATGAGTAAATCTCCACATAGTAAACATTCAAACACAGTTGATTGGACGTCGACAGACCAGCTTGACTGACACCTCTGTTGCCTTCCAACTCATTTTGTCACAGCTGTCGAAGCAAACTACACCTTCATTACTATTGTTACTACATGGGAGTTTAATAACTTCAACAAATTCCCAGCGAAGCCTCAAGCAATTTGAACCTTAGAAGAAATTTAGTTCATAATAAGTCAAAACACCTGTGTGGGTGTCAGGGGGCTGTGGAGCAGTAAAAATCAGTTTTCGTGGTGGGAAACACAAAATGCCAAAGTGGTATTCTCTCTACAGCTCAGTCAAGGACAGAAATCAACCAACCAGCACATGTTTATTTACTCTTTAAATGTCACCACCTGCTGCTATGTGTATGCATACACACAAACTGACACACATACAGACACACAGGGGGTAGAGACATAATGAATACCTGTGTAATTTAATACAAACCAATACAACAGCTCTGTAGTACTGTATCTCTGTGAAGTTTATGTCTTTTTGACTGAGTCAGGGAACTTTTTATTAACCTCTGCATTGTACTGTTTTGTATTGCATTACTGTATTTATTACAAAGTGTTCCTGTTGCATTTGTCCTCCCTTCCCTCCTTTACATTCAAATGACAGATTTCTGCTGCAGCTCATGTTGCAACGATGCAAGAATCAAGGCTCTCTCCCTATTTTATAGCAAAGTATGAATGTGAAGGCTATTGTGAATATAAATGTTCACAGTTACAGCCTTTTTAAAGCTTCATATTTGTCATGTGCAGAGATAAAGTGTTATTAATGTATCCAGTCTTTGAACAAAAAATGGTTTGATGCAGTTTTTTCAGTTGTGAGAGTCCACTGTGAGCGTGACAGTAGACAGAGAAAGAGGATCAGTGGCATACAAAATGAAAGCTAATTGAAAGCAAAAGGGAAAGTGCCGCTCATGGCCATAAAGGTACCTCCCCTGTGCCAAATTTTCTAAGGAAAACAAACTGATAATAAATGTTTCTGTAGCTGTGCAAGAAGAAGCTTCTGCTGCTTATCCTCTGGACTAAATCAAAAGGAAATGCAAATTCCTAATTTTGACAGGGCTACAGTTTTCCAATGTGAGATTATCATGTTATACTAAAACACTAGCAAACACGTAGTAGAAATACACTGTAAAACTATAATTTACCCTGTCACACCATCCAGATGACAGTAGTTCATTTATAGCTCTCAAAACAGCTATTATCAATCAGACTGCTACCTAGTTATTTGATTGTTGTTTGCTAAACCCCTTGTAAACACACAAAAAAGGACTCATTTTCAATCTTTTACACCAGAGTTACTATTAAGATCTGTATCCTAAAGCAGAAATTTAGTGGTGCAATTAAGTAATTAAACATAACATAATCACTAATTAACCTATTATGTTTTTCAGTTAACTGAATAAATCTTTCAGTCAATAAAAAGGTAAAATTTGTGAAAGATGGCAACCACTCGTGCAAAGATATTCAATCCAAAGATATTAAATGTACAATTATATGAAACACAGAAAACACAGAACTGCATCAAATAGGTTACTCACAATTGAGAAGCTGTAAGAATGCGATAGCTATGCATTTTTGCTTAAATTAATTAAACAATTGATGGATTTTAAAAAATGTCTCTAAATTAAAATAATTTCATCTCTGCAGGCAGGGCCCTCTCTGAGGCAGCTTTTGAGGGCAAAAGCTGTTGGCTCCTACCGACCCACAATTCCTCCCACTTGCCCATAAGTATCCATCAGGTGCAGAGCACACAGCAGTCACTTAAGAGTATCATTATAGTGCTTTGCCCAGATACTGGGCTGGATACTTCTCCAAATCAGGTTAATTTTTCATTCAAAACAAATGTATTCAGCATGTAATCTTAAAATCAACAGAAATAATAAAGGTATGTAACTGGATTTTGAGAAAGTATCATCTATAAGGCAGGGCCTCAAGATTTAATAAGCAGCTTACCATTTTAGTTGATATTGTGTGCTAACTGCATTTTCACAAACTCATGTGCAATAAACCAAATTTGATAAGAATTCGTTGTCACACAGGGAACTTGGGGGCTTTGGGATCTCAGATGGTTTCTCACTTTACCCAGTTGGTAATCCAGTCTTGAATAGAGGAATGTGTACATGTATTTCTGGTGCATGGTTTCATTACCCTCCACTCACAGTTCAAGAATCAACGTCCTCCTTCACTTTCTTCCTCTCAAGTGTTACAGAGAAATGCTCCAAACCAAACCGCCTGTCACGACCTGTAAAAAAAAAAAAAAAACCTGCCCCTCTCTGAGCTTCAGAAACTGGTGCACTACCTGATGTGGAATTAATAACCTCAGAGAACCTCACCTACACACACGTAAGCAACCTAATCTAAGCCACAGGACATGAAGCACCTGTGAGAGCGCTGAATGTACCTGTTGACCCACTCTGCAGCATGCTGAACGGTGGGGATCAGGGGTTTTATTCTCAGTGTCACTTAATGGATAGAGCACGGCTCAAACACTGCCAGGGTTAGGAGTTCAGTTTTCCTTTGTGGCCGTCCACATTAAAATTCTGTATACAACTGTGAAATTGGAAGGAGCTATGTACCAAAACAAAGACAGATGTGAAACAAAAAACCAAAAAAGTACCCTCAAGCGTCAGTGCTACAGGAAATCTAAAGAAAACAAGCTACATCCTAAGCTGTAAATCACACTGATGTGTGTATGGAACCTGGATTCACTGCCAGATCTGTTGTTACTGGGCAGTGCTGTTGGTTTGCTTATGTCCACCTTTTGGTTTGTTAGCTCCAGGTTCTAATAAAATAGGCCACTATCAGCTCCTTATAGACTAGTGTTATAACCAGTTCCTCTCTAATCTTTTGGTTATATTTGTGTTAACATTCTCTGAAATATGAAAATCTTGCAAAATCTTATGCAGACATGATATATCTTCTTTTTAAAACACAATTTAAGAATGCAAAAACATTGTATACAACCAGCCCAGCACAGAAAATACATATGCAGTAGAGGAGATTTAAAGAACCAGGTAAACCTGAAATGGCATAAAAATAAATTAATGCAGACTTAAGTTTCTTACCTTGTCTTTCATTTGATCAACATGATCAATACCAAAGAGCTACTTCTTGAGTGAGGACTACAAGTTTCCTCTAATAAGCATCTTTTAATATTAAGAGACAAGGAATCAATTTATGTCACATTTTACTGTAAATGCCCTCAACATTCATAATGATGTTTACACTATAATGCAGCTCTAATGGGTTCTGAATTGAGAGCTTGGCAATCCTGAGAAAACCAGATCTATAAGTAGAGCTATAAGAATTTTTATGAGACATGAAAATTTTGAGAAATAATTCTGTGTTAACCAAGCAGTCACAAACATTCACCATTCATTCATTTAGCCAGAACATTCAAATAACTTAACAGGAATGTATTACTCCTCTGCTTTGTAATCCCCTGAATCCCTCATCATCTTTCCTTAAGAGGCCTCTATGACCCAGAGCCAGACAGGGGACTGGCAGTCAGACTCAACCCCAGGGAAAAGTCTTCACACTCAGGCAGAACTTGGCTGGGTCACCCTCCCCCCGCCTTACCTCAACCACTATTCCTGCGAGGCCTCCGGGAGGAATGTCGCTGCTTCTAATGGGCACAGATGGCACAGTGTCATGAGCCAAGTAATGTGTGAATATTTGGTTCCACTGTTACATTCCTTCAAAGGCACAAAGTCAATGCTGCAGTGCACCCTCGCATGAGAGCACAAATGCTAATGTGAACATGAACAGCCAAACTGTATTCCTGGATATGCTTTCATAACTAGGCCTTGAAATCATAATTTTCCATTCACGGTACACAGTGGTGTCCCAACTGTTTATTGCTCCCCCTCTCTCTCCAAACAGAGATATTTCAGAATTACACTTGGCACAAAAGGCTATGACGCATTGCAAATAGCTGAAAAAAAAAAGCCAATAGAGGGTGGTAACCAAGGAGTAATTAAACAGAAACGGTTATAACAAGAAAAATGGGGGAAAGAATGGCACTAGCGTAACTATCGAAAAGGGTTTAGGACGTTTTCCAGATTATGTTAAAGCTACATTATCCAACTATTCAAGAACTTTGTCTGCTGTTTGGTGCTGGGTAAGTAGTGGTCTATGAGTTTATCAGAACTTTTTACACTGGAAATGGCTGCTGAGAGCTGTGATTGATACAACTAATTTATGTCTAAATATATAAAGCATAGAACAACCAATGCAGAGTCCAGGACTTCAACCTAATACCTACAAACACCCATGAATGAACAGCACTATTGGTTTGTGCATGTCAAGATGTTAGTTGTGTATTCAAGCAAAATAGGCAAGGAAGTACAAGTATAAGATGCTTTGTGTGTGTCTGTGTCTGTGTGTGTGTGAGTGCCATGAACCTTTCTGTCACTCTACATCTACCTGCCTGCAAGATGCCTGCTAACAAGGACCTAGCTTCTCGCAGGCTAATACTCTACCTGCCCATCACACACACACACACACTCACACACGCACGCACAGCATACAAACCAGGCAACGGCTGGGCTGCTTTCACAGACCGGTGCAGGACTGACTAATCAGTGTGACTCACACATCTCTGTGTACCCAAGACCTGGCCTCATGCTTAATGCAGGATGTCAGGAGGTACACACACTCACACAGACACAGACACAAACACATACGCACAACCTAGCATAGAGGTGAAACCTACTTGGTATTTAGTGTGTGTGCCTATCTCTGTGTCACTAACATTGTCCGTCTATGTCTCTGAATTTGTCTCAATCAGTTATATACCTGAGATAAGACCATGACAGCTCTGTGGGTTGAGTGTTGTTGTTGTTGTGTTAGTGTGTGGTTAGGTGTTGTCCCTGTCAAAACAGTGTAAATGTCACGACAACAGCTAATATTGCCCTCTAAGAAGGAGAGAGGAATCAAATTAATGGAGAGGAAAAAGAAAGGGAAGGTAGACGGAAGACGGAGATTAAAAAAAAAAGAGGAGAGGCAAATAGAAATGATAGAAATGGAGTGTCATAGACCCAAACTGAAATGCAGTGAGTGGAAGTGGGGCTACTAAAAGTAAATAATTTCTTTGCTGAAAGAATGCCCTTTATTAAATGACATATAGTTAAAGCTCAATTAAGCTGTACAAGATGTGTCATTAAAATGTTAAATCAAATCACTCCCTGAGGGTGGAAATAACTGCAAATCCCACTGAGAATCAATATCCCTGTACGCAGCACTGTGGGGCTTTCAGCCACTTTGACTGCTCCATATTATAGACTCCCAACATCTCTGGATATATCCTCATAAAGCCTCGATTCTACCTGCCCAGCACGAAACAGCTGAGAGTAAACAAGTGACTGGTGAAGACAGTGGAGCCAGATATATATCTTGAATAAAATGACAATAACTGGACTTGGTCGTGACACCTGTTGAAAAAGATTATTCCAACGGGATGTCCAGTTTGTTTCTGACTGATGTGTCAGTAGACATTCTTTATCTGAAATCATAGCACAGGTGCCAAGCTTTAATTGTCTTTTTCATGCCAGAAAAGTAAGCACACTGGGCTAGCAACACATGGTCACCCAGCACAAAACAGTCTTTTCTCAGGTACACACTCTTTTTTCTGAATTACTAGAACTTAAATTAGGGGAATAGGTGGACTAAAAACTAGCAAAGCTGAAGCTAAACTCGCATTTATCTTCATTTGTTTTTTGTTTTATTTTGATCTCTTACTAAATTGATTTAGATAAAACTCTCAGCAGCACTCAGATTTCATGTGCTACACAATCTGCAGCTTGTTGCAAATATGACAACAAGCATGTTTAATACAGGGGGAAAATGCTCCAGCTAGAAACTGACCTTCCTGGGTGAAGAAGAGGTCCTCAAAACATTTGGAACTGAGCTTCAGCCTGTTGAGTAGATGGGTTAAATACTTGATAAATGAAAGCTCATGAAAACCCCAGCCACAAACAACTGAGTAAGATTTTAACCACTCTTTACTTCATCAAATTATTTAACACCAAATGAACACATTTGATTGGATCATAGTTCACTTACTGTAGTGCCAAAAATGTAAGGCTCCATCGACAAAAGTCGAGCCGAAGCTCCACCTCTGCTTATTATCAAGTTAATCTGCAGCATCCAAGCATCCAAATCCCCATAAATTCACCATATGCCTATACGTCCCCTCTACAGCTGACATATGCTCCACCAGATATGAAAAGCTTTTCCTCTCTAGGAGCAGATTTCCTACATTATTCTCCAAACAGCTTATACTTTTATGTCAGAGTTGTTAGCAGAACTGAAATAACCGCACCACTGTACTACCAAAAAGAACAGACTCAAAACACTTACATTTGAAAGAAACTGGAGGGCCACAGGTTTGATTCCTGCAAGAGCCAACAGGTTCATCCCTGTTGAATATTCACTTATTTTTAATATGTTCATTGAAAACCATGAAATATCAAACAATCAGAGAACTCGACATCAGGTTTTTTAGCTGTTCAACATTCTGACAGAACATACTCTCCTTTCAAATGCCAACTGCGGCTTCAGCAGAGCCGAAAGCTTCACTCCACTCAGTTGATTTTCACGTGTACGTCTTTGGCAGGTACAGATGAGTTAGCAGACCAATAATAAAGTGTTTAGCACTGAATATTTAGCCAGCCGCACTCTGCTGAGCACACGTTCCTGCTGAATATGAATTTAGGAGCAACAAATTTGCCATCTTGCAGTACTGAGAAAACATGTGGGTACTTGGATATTTATTTTCTGTGTGTGTGTGTGTGTGTATGTGTGTGTGTGTGTGTGTGTGTGTGTGTGTGCTTTCACTTCATTTAGAGGCACACATGCAGAGAAGTGCTTAAAGCCCTCTCACCCATCCCTCTTTTGCACACACACACATCCTTGTACGCCTATCTTTGTGGGGACTATCATGAACATAATGCCTTCTCTATCCCCTTACCCTAACCTGAACCATCACAACTGAATGTCTAATTGCAACCCTAAAACCAAGTCTAAACCCCATAAACAACCATTTCAACTTGTAGGGACCTGCATTTTGGTCCCCACAAAGCTGTCAGACCAAACTAGTATAGTGGACTTGACCAGTTTTCAGTCCACAAATATCCAAATATTGTAAAAGAAGGCCACACACACACACACCAAAATCCTGTTCAAGAAAGTAAAAGCGTACATTTTGAAACTATGGATCTATCACCGTGACTCACCCTGAATACCTTTAACACAGTTACACAAACACACACACACATACACATTTACACTAGGCATTTGTCAACATCTGGTCGTATGTGGTTTAGTTGTTGAACAGAGCTATGGGGCGCAGCCAGTCATACACACTCGCGGAGACACAAAACATGGATGCAAACAAAACATAGCTCGGTACAGTGCAAACTGAAACACAATTACTGTCAAATCTATTGTTTCACTGCTCATTCATCATACCTCATACGCACACAAATGCCGCACACCTATAGAATATCGGCCTTTGGGTGGACAGCGATACATGAAAGCCTCACAAAATGAATGGGCTGACGAAGTAGGAAAGGATGGAGTGGAGAGAGGACAGGAAGACAACCTGACAGAACGAGGATTTCTGTTTCCTCATCATAAATGTATCAACCTCAGAAACCACACACACATGCCTCACATATCCTTCCCTCGCACAGCCCTGAATAATTGAACTGGCATTTAAACTTTGAATGTTTGTGGAAAGTGGCCGTGAAAATGCACTTCTGTCTAGCCCTGTGTCCTCGTTTGTCTCCTAATGGCTGATTATCAGAAGATTTTGGCTCTCGAGCCAAAAAGAAATGCCTGGGGTTTGTTGCTTTTCGGCATTTCACTAATGCTTTTTATCTGCAGTGTTTTCAATGCGGGGAGCAGGTAGGGGTTCCTAAGTCTCATAAAAAGGACACCATGGATATTATGAGAAATTGAAAATGAAACATGCTTATTGAAAAAAATGCTGGAATCCAGCATTGAATGTCATTATTCTTTGCAATCCTGTAAACATTAGAGGGTTTATTACATTTGGAAAACATGTGGATTTTAAATGACCATATTACAGCCATTACTACAAATTATATACTTTTCTTCAAAGCAAACATTTTACACACCATGTGAGATATCAAATTAATGAGTTTACCCTAATAATCCAGAGCTCAGTTGGTTTCTCCCATTCATTTCAGCTTACTAGTATTAACTTGAGTCATGTGTTGTATCACAGTCAACATTAAGGTCTGGATTTTGTGATCTTCAACCACATTAGTGACTGGCAACCGCGAAGACAGTTGCATCTCCTACATTTCCTTTCAGAACTGCAGTAATTAAGTCTAAATAAGACTAAACAAATCTTCATTCAGGGCAGAAAAAAATTGATAAGGCAGAATGTAAGAGAGGACGCAAAACAAGCGGCTCCTAAATTGTCTGAAATGACAGAGGAATGGAAATAAAACAACCAGTCAATATGAGCTGAGAAACCCGTGCGACAAATAAAAGATTTTTGATTGCATTTTCAGTCTTAAATGCTTAAACTGAACTACCAGGCTATGATAATGCATTATTGACATGGATAAATGCAAACATAATGTTAACTATAATTGAATATAGAGACATCATGTTTAAACAGTCTACTAACAGATTTTCGTGCTGTATGGGGACATTAACTATTGCCTAGTACCAAGGGAGGAGAAAATTCTGAAACTCTAATGATTGAAAGAGGTATGGAAACTTGTCTTGCTGAGTTTTGAAATCTCCTTTACAACATTGTATAACATTGAATGCTGACAACTGAGAACATGTAGAACAAGGCATATAAATATAATAAAATACACAAAATATAAAAGAGTAATCAAGGATCAGCAAAGTGAAGTGATCTGAAAGTAATTAAGATAAAACTATTAAAATATCAGGGTCAATATATCATATAGGCCATATTCGATCATAGTCAAATACATTTTATAGTTACTACGTTACTGTAAAGAGCAGCTTCGTGGAGATAAGATTAGTGTCAAGTCTTTCAGTTCTTCACGGTGAATTCAGTAAACAGACTTTCATGTCTTCCCGCTCGTATGACTGGCCACATCTGTGGCTGCATCCTAACAGCTGAGGGCACAAATCACTGGTTCAACTGCGGACAGATGTCTGCAAAGCTGGCTCAAACTCATCTGGCGTGGTTTCAACAGCACCTCAGACAGAGACACACTCACACTCGGCTATGAGCACTCCGACAAGCTGGGCTTTTTTCGGAACATCACCCCATTTATTCATGGGTCTCTTCAACTTATTCTTTTCTTTTTTTCTCTTAGGGTCATGGGCAGCTAAAGCCTGCTTTGGTGAGATGCAGAGACACTGGACGAACCACCAGTCCATCCACGGTGCTAACACACATGCAGCCATTCACAATCATCCTAGTGAGCTGGTTAGGAGACTAGAGTCCACTAGAAGCTGAAGTATCAATGTTTGGACTGTGGGTGGAAGCAAAGAATCTCCTGAGCAGACTCCTCAAAATGAGGTGGAAATTGAAAATTGGAACTGTGCTAGTATTGATTTGCTGTGCATGGGTAGTCTCAATGGTTTATATCATCTGGCTCTGTGGCTCTAAAATTATCCGAAACAGAAGGCAAATAACTTTGTTGTTACTATTCCTTGATGTTTAGTGATACACATCAAATTACAAAGAGAGCTTACACCTGTAGACAGAGCTCAACTAGTAGAATCAGGAAACAGCCTTGAGCACTTTCTTTCTTTTCACTGTCTTTCTTTCTCTCCCTCTCTCTCTCCAACCGTGTGGTGTTCAGACCACAACTGGCTTCTGGCTGCCTTGATCCTTGCTCAGCAACACGGACCACTCCAAAATATAATAAACTCCCACTGGCCTCTGGGTGTTTCACCCGCGATTCAATCCTCCACTCATCTGCAGCATAACAAATACCACATCTGACCCTGACTTCTTTCTATGCGGATTCCTTTGCATAGAGCCCTTTAGCCTGGTTTTGATCTGAGAGGAAATCAAAAGACAGAAAAGAGGGAAGAGAAAGAAAAGAATTATGTTTTGTTAATAATCAGCTGTCCCTATTTTTATTCTCTTTATTTTTAAATTTATTTATTTATTTATTTTTTGTCATTTTGACTTCTATCCACTTCCCTTGTGTTTCTATTCTTCATGATGATTGTTTCCTTTGTTCCTTGTTCAGATAATATGGGACCTTGTTGTTTTTCTGCTCTGGGTCTCATAGCCCCATACATTGCTCTATATTATTTGTGCTTAATCCTGTAAAGTTCATATACAGTTTGAATTATGATACTAATTGATAGAAAGTATTCTGTAATTACCTCTTTATATAGTAGTTCGTATTTGTCTACGATGGGCTGTTAGATAAAGTGTGACGGATGAAACTCACTGAATGAGTCAAATATATTGACAGACTTTGTGGATTACAGACGAATACAAACACTCAACAAATTTCCATTGTTAATGAGCTCTGAGTACAAAACTGCATCAAGATTTATCCATCCATTATTCAGTAAAATAAAGGAATGGCAAAGGATTTGAATCATGAACTCCCTCACTATATCTGATTTTAGCTGATTAATACAGTCTATCTATTAACTTTTAAATAAGTCACCACAGATAAATTATTATTGAATGTATGGCGTGCTCGGGTTTAACATCACGTCTCTTTCTCTATGAGGGTGCTAAGAAATCACAAAGATGTAAGCTAAGTGCTGTGACATTCTCCAGAATATTATTGATCTAATCTGTCTCCTTGAATCTAATTTTCTACCACACTCTCCGCCTTCTGGAGGCAACCACAGGTGTCTGAAATGCCCACAGAGAGTCATTTAAAAAGGATCAAGTTAAGTGAGATGGAGACAGAAAATGAAACACTCCCGTCCAGCAAGTCGTTTAGTGATGAGATCTCAGAGATAAAAGTAATGTTCTTAGCATTTTGGTGTCGCTACATTGAAAACACAGGTAAGTAGTTTGTTATGTTGGTCTCGAAGGTGACACTATGAAACAGGCGTAATATACAGCCATTATGAGATCACAGGTATCACGTGTCCCCCTCAGCTCTGGTATTCGTGTATTCTTTCATTCATTATTTTTATCATTATTTTCATCGGTCACTGTGTGAACAACCTCACTGTTACTCACAAGTATGTATTTCTCTGGTTTACCTTTTGTTCAGGATTTAAATGTAAAATGAACTAAAGTTCAAGACTAAAATGGATGATGAGAACTTGATTTCCACTCACTGTAAATGTTGGATGATACACATATCACCATTCGACTATAAACAAACTGCTGATGAACTATTTTTGTCCAGTGTTTAGCTAAATGGTTGATTGGCTCTCCCTGGAGGAACAGGCTGTGGTGGAATATCACTTCTAAATGGAACCAGTTGCTGATTGCAAGAAACTGTGATGAAGCCTCTTCAGAATATGAGCTACAGCGGATTCCAGCAACAAAAACGAAGTGGAAGATGGCGAATAAACTGCAATCCAGGAAAATGATTCTGTGTGCACGTGTTTGTTCTGCTCACGTGCATGCTCACACATATGCAAGCTTGAGGACTTGAATTCAGCAAACATTAAGAGCTTGTCTGGAAACTGAGATAAGCTCCCGCTGAGTTGAAACCTCAGTGGGTGGAGCCAAAACCACTACTCTGGTTACATAGACTTAAGCCCAGTGAAAACAGAATGGGGTGAGAGAGGGCATTCTGGATTATCATCCAGGGCAATAGAAGTAAAGCTGGAATCATTCTTCTCAGAAGAGATGCTGGGTGTGTAAATGTCTCACTAACCTACTACAGAGAGGTTGTTGTGGGTAGATTGAAGTAGCTTGGGTGTCTGACATACATTCTTCCAATCAGCGCATCATGCTAAACTGAGCATCAAGTAAGCTGTTTTCACATATGAACTCTGGACAATGTCCGGAGAATCAAGGTCTGGACATTCTCTGGATTCTCTGCCCTTGCACATGCAGCACACAGCTGGAGAATGTATGAAATGCATTCTCATCTACAGTTGGTTTGTCACGGTGGCACCTGCAGAGACCAGCGTTCAATAAAAAGTGCTGCAGGAGAGAGGAAAACATCATCAGAACACCACTGCGCTGCGCCGGACAGTGACCTGCTCTATTCTCACATCAGTTCAATCAGACATTACACTGACTTTATTCAGGAGCTGAGGTAAAGTCAGTTTAATATACAGTCCATCTGATTTGAACATTTGCATTTACATGACAGCTCCTCCAGGTAACTCCAGAAAAAAAAATCAGGTTTACAGTGAATGTCAAACCTCCTCCTGTCAGGAGAAGGTTTGAAGTCAAAGCCCATGTGCAGCCTGGAACAGAATACATATTTCTAACTTAAGTCACCAGTTCAGATCTTGGATCAGTTGGGAACATCAGGCCTGCCGACTGGCATCAAGATATCCTGTGGACTTTTTGTTTTTGTTTTTACTGTTTACTCTGCCTTCCCTGCCTCTGCCTGCTCATAAGGCATTGCTCTGCAGTGCCAGTAATCAAAAGCGTGTGTGTGGAGTTGAGTGTAACGGGCAGCCAACCCATCCTGAATACATAAAGGGTGATGAAATCTGGAGCAGTTGTAAGTAGTTGCTTTTTTGCCTTAAAGTTTTGCTATTTGTTAAGCAGGTTTCAGGTCAGGCTTGCTAATGTGTACATCTTCAAGCCAGGTCTGACTCAGGTCAAATGCAGAAGTTATCTCTGGCTGCAGGAATAGTCATCCGAAAACCATATCAGTATGTTGTGTCAGCGGAAAGAGGCGAGAGACAGAGGGGTATAGCTGTTTGTTGTATTAGGTAAGGTGGGTAAACTCAGTCAGTGATAAAATAAAGGCAAAGTGTGTATTTTACTTTGTATGACCTGTGATGGTTTCTGTTCATAGTCTGCTCTGGACCATGACTGAGGTGTTTGTCAAGTTAAACTGGAAAGTTAAAATAAATTTTTACCAACCATTCATCTGTTCAATAATAGGAAAAGGCACATTCAAACTTGATTGTGTAAAGTTCTGCAGAGGCATGTGCAGGAAGTCAGTGGAAATTTATTTTAATGGTTCTGCTTCTACTGACCTGTTGTGTTTTCGGGGCTGGTGAAGCTGGTGCCATAGTCCTGACAGCGTCATAGCTTCCTTCTCTGTGTTTTTTTTTTTCTGAAAGCCCTTATATATTCCTTTCTTTTTTAAAGGGATAATGCTGGACTCGGGTCTGGGGTGTCTCCAGTGTCACGCAGACCTCCTATTACATTAGCAGTCATATCTATCCACAGACCCAGCAGGGTTTAACATAACATAGGTAAATAATGTGAACAGTGCAGCAACTTGAGGGGCACCATTTTATAATAAAGTATCACAG
>BRZM01003680.1:0-21998 GCA_033238685.1 Lates japonicus
GCTGAGTGATTATCCCTCTCAGTCATTCAGTTGCATGTGTGACACTAATGAACACAAATGTATTAGTTACCACCCTCACGTCCTGCACTTCATCACTATTTAAACATGAACCACAGGAATCAGTGTTTTTTTTTAGGTCATATTATGTTCCTGTCAGACAATGTTATCTGCTTGAATTTCACCCTGATCTATGTCTGTTTTTTGGGGACATATTAATTTAATATAAAATTCACATAAATCATAATTTTGCAAACGTAGCAAGCCAAATCATGTACCCTCTGAGCAAGAAGACAAAAGGGGCTTCTAATACAAACAAATCTGGGCAGTTACTACAATGGAAAATATAACATAAGGAGAGTAAATTTACAGTATTATGTTCAGGAATATTATGGTAGTACACAATTAAACAACAAGTGTGTTTCCAAATTGTAGTAATTCCTGTAACCAATATGAAAAAGAAGTGGCGAAAGTGGGTATCTGACCAGTTCACCCAACCTAACGTAAGCTAGCTTTTTCTCATAATAATGTCATGGAAATACAAACCACTATAGATCCACTCAGACAGACGACATGTGTCTGCTCCTCATCTCTCCCTGACATCTTGAGTGATTATCCCTCTCAATCTTTAAACAGGGATGTCTGACTAGCATGCATGTTAATGAACAGATACATTACTTACTACTCTCATCTTCATCACTTTTTAAAGACAAACTATGGATCACATCGTTTCGAAAGCTATTATATGCTTCTTGCTTTGATATGCATCTCAGCTCGGTTTTCCCCCTTTCTCTCCGCAAGATAGACGATAAAGATGTTGGAACAATTTTCATTTTCATTTTCATTCTCTTATTAGGTTTAATTTTAGAGACCAAGTAGAGAGAGAGAGTTAGGAGAACTGTCTAGTGGGATGCTCCTTATGTACTTTTTAAAGTGATACCATAAGAGCTTGACGGTCTAACAGAACATCAAAAATGATGACTCCTGGTTGTCTGTGTATGTTCTCAGTCATCCAGGTCATGGATGGAGTGCTAGAGTTGAAGGTGACTGGACTTCTTTTAACCCAAAAGAACTCTAACACTTAAGACGACTCCCTAAGTAGATGCACTGGTTAGTGTTGTATGTCTTGCGCTTGTGGCCGAAGCAAATTTATTTACAGCACACGGTTCGTCTGTGATTGAATTTTATCACACTTCAAACTTCTACCCTGCTGCATTTCAGAGGAAAACAGTGTACTTTTTACAGCCACATGTACTTTTCAAATCAAGACTTTCCATTAAAAAAACAACTCATGAAGAACTTTAAGAATATAATGGATTGCAAGTCAGGTATCAAAAAATGAATCAGCAGCTGTTTTGATAAGGGATTAATCATTCCAGTAAGGTTTTTTTAAACAAAAATTTCATGGTTCCATTGTGTTTTTTTTTATGTTTGAGGCAGCGTTTGAAATACAAGAAAGCCCACTGGTAAATAATTGGGTAAACGTGGACGACAGGAAAACAAAAATCCAACAGATGTTCAGTGTGCTAGAAAGTAAAACTACAAGGACGTCCCACAGCAAAGTCTTTTCTAAAACTCTGTCTCCCATTTTGTCTTTGTCAGAGTGTCAAGTTTGTGAGTGTGATGCGACCCTTTTTGTCCCTTGTCGCGGCCTGTTTTCGTCTCCCTGACTCCCCTTCGAAGTCGCTTCTCCAGGGTCACTGGAGGGTAGTAGCTCAGCTCCTCCATCCCCGTCAAAAGTGAGGCAGGACCAAAACTCTGAAAAGCTTTTAAGTAGGCGAGCAGACAATAATGGTGACAAGGCTATCAGGAGAGAAGGGGGTGAGGTCGGTGGGGATCGAACGGAGAACAAGAGGGGAGGAAGCCAGTCATTAAGAAGCGAAACGGTGACAGAGGGAAGCAGTGAGGCAAGCGCTTTCTGGACTCGTCTACGACTTGCTTACGTGCAAGTGTGAAGTTGGGAGGGGTCATTGAGGAAAAGGAGGAAGCATTCCCTGGGTACGCAGAGCTTTTAGGCAGTGTGTGTGAGGAGCGGCTGTGGTGTAGCCTCTGGGAGTGGTCGGTGTAGTGAGGGAGAATAAACTAGAAGGGAGAGTGAATGAAAGCAGGGAGCAAAGTTGAGTGAAGTGGCATAGTGTTGGTCTAATTGCCTGATTGTGCTACAGCCATTCTGCGCTTAGTGACTCCAAAAGAAGGCAGCTTACTCCGTGTATGTGTGTGTGTGTGTGTGTGTGGTCGTGTTAAAAGCCTGGCCACTCACTTTTAATGTACGAGGTGGAAGGAGTGAAACATGTCACTTTTACGACTGGCTAGTAATCGGACCTCATTGCTGCTCAGCCAGGAGAACACACACACACACACACACTGTGATATTGTATGTATGCTTGCATGTTTTCATGATAAGCAGTCATGCACTGGTTAAACTGTCAGCAAAGGAATGAACACGAAAAGGATTGTTCTGCATCTCAGAGTCCACCGTTTAGTGTTTCCTCTTGCTGATATATTGGCTGATATCAGCTTATTACAGATATATCATATCAGTGTATATGTTGGCCAGGGAGTTAGAAGAAATTGTTGTAGAAAAATGCCAGAATTTTTTTTGAGGTGAGGTATGGAAGGTTTAACATTTTAACATATTTTCATAATTTTCTTTCATTTAATCGTTTTTCCTGTCCCATTCATATTCTTGGGACAAAAGTGTCCTTATAAGCTGATTTATTATTTGGTATTTGCCATAAAAATCCACTGTTGGTCATGATGAAGTCTATTTACTCTTTTTAAAAGGTAGAATTACACTGAGTTTTTGATGTGTTTCTTCTCTTTCTTCCCCCTCACCTCTTGACTATCATCTCTTTGACTTTAAGTCTTAAAGCTGTACAATGAACAACTTGGGCTCAGGCTGTACTCATGTTTACGTAGAGCGCCAGATAACTGCCTTGAGTGTGGCTAAGTGATGATAATTATGCTTTCTGATGTAAGTGCTGTACATTTAAATTCATAAAGAAATGAGCAGTTATTAAATCCATAATTAACCTTTAACCTGAGTGTAGCTGTGCAAGTATTTATATGAATGCGTGGGTGTGTTGAATGTGTGGTTATACATCGTACGTATTTGAAGACCACAGGTTGAAGAGTCTTCTTGTCTTTAAAAAAAAAAACCTGAAAAAATAATGCACTGCCTCCCCTTACGTTATCCCTCACACATTTCTTTGTTCCCTTTCGTCTTGCTGTAGCGCTGTAACGCCTTGGCTGAACAGAAGGAAGTGCTGGTCTCCTACATGTCTGAAAAGGCTCAGCAACCTGGACAGGTAAAATCACACCAGGCATTTTTGATGTGCCCCCCCCCCGCCCGATAACACAAAAATAAGACCCAGATGAACAGAATTATCTTTGTTCAAACATCAAGCCAAAGTTTGAATTCTCTTTACTTTTTGTGTAAATAGATATAAACAATACATTTACTGTGGCTACTGTATATATTCTAAATCCCCTTTTAAAATCCCATTACTAAATGACAAAGTACACAATAATGCAAAAACAAATTAAATTCTTCAGTTTGACTGTAAAAAGGCCACTTCAGCATCAGCACATATCAACAAAACTTTCTACTTATGCTCATTTACATATTTAAAATGGTAACACAAAACCACACACACACAGATATTAGTCTTATGTGTAAATGAATGTTTGTGTGCACAGGTGGACAAGATCAAGGCCCTGTTTAGCTTGATTCCAGACTTCACAGAGAAGGAGGTGCTGTACTCGTACCTGATGAAATGTCACTGTAAGAGACACACACACACACACACACACACACACACATATACGCACTTACACAAGGCCTGGTTGGGTCTTGCGGAGCAGCTAGGAGCGCAGCAGGCGCTGGCGTGTGGCTAAGTCAACATTAGCAGACACATTAACAATGCATCAGGTCAAGGAGTGTGTCTGTGTGTACATGTGTGTAGTCAGACATTCAGGGGTTAGGAGAACACATGTCCTCTAATGAGTTAGCTGTCCTGGCTAGCCTAGCGTGCTAATCGCAACACGGTCCACCACTCAGCTCTTCTTTTTGTCTTCTCACATTCTTTTCTCCTCGCCATCACTTCTTGCCCTCACCACCTTTTTTTTTTACTCCCGCCTTTTTTTTTCCATCCTCCCTTTGCTTTTACCTACACCCCCACCCCCACCCCATTTCACCCTCTCACCCTCCCGTCTCCCCTCTTTCGTACCTTGTCACACCAGAGATGAGCAGACATGACTATTTAATTAGCATTAGCTTGCCGGTCGGTCAAGGCAGCCATAGGGGACACAATTAGCGTTGCTCTGCTCGCCTCTGTTCTCTGCCTGGTTTTCTTTTTTTCTTTTTGTCTTTGAGGGGTTTTCTTTCCTCTTGTCTCTTCAACTTAAACTTTTAAGTTTTTTTTTTTTTTTTTTTTGACAGCAGTGACCTTGGTGACTTTCCACTTTTGTCTCTTTGACACACACAGCCACACACGCTCATGCAGTTTCAGGTTTGCAGACGATTACTCTCACACCAACATAACGTAACGTAACATAAGTCATCATTTCAGGTACAGTATGTCTGCCTAAAGAGGGAGATAGTGTAAAGAAAGTTAATAATTTCACATTGGTAATTTTGGAATAATCAGATTTTTAAATGAGTATAAGAGATATTTTACATTTTTGGTGTGTTCCCTTTTTCTCTATATCTTAAAAGTTCTTTCAAAGTGGGGCCAAAGTTTTAATTTTACGAGCGCCAGCAAATATTTTCCTAGTTTTTTTTCCCCCCACTCTGCTGTTTGATCATTACTCCACTGATGGCAGAAAACAAAATAATCTACACATTTACACAACTTGTTTTTTCCACCTGCTGCTTGTTTAACACACACGACCAATTGCATTTTTGAAGTAATTCAGACCAAGCTGGAAAATAATATAACTATCCCACCACTACTCAGTGTGTTATATCCTCTTTTGTCTCTTACACTCCCACTGTCATTCGTTTTCTAAATGTCTATATTTGAATAAGAATTTGATATGCTGTGTTTTCTGTATCATTTGCTGACTTTTTCTGTCTCTCGTCCTCCTCCTCATCTGGCAGTCATGGATGAGGACTTAGCATCAGCCAAGGTCCTGCATGAGCAGATGCAGAAGGAGGGGATAGACATAGATGAGCTGTCACTCAAACGGCTGGCTAAGCTTTACTGCGATGCGGGAGAGACCGTGCCCTTCACCGAGCCCCCTGTGAGTCTTTCTCACACACACACACACACACACACCTATCCATACTGATCCAACCGTGCACACATGAACAACAGATTATGAACAGATCTGTGTACAAATACAAACACACACAGCCCACAGTTCCTAACCAGTGCTGGCACTTGTCCGGGCCGTTGTCCTAATGCGTGCCATTGTGTGTGTGCTGCGCTCTGTGAGTGCTATAGTAATGTGAAGGAGCAGTCTGCCCGCTCAGGGTAGTTCAATATACGCAGGCCTGCAGCTAGCCTCCTGCGTTTGTTACTTTATGTGTGTGTGTGCCAGAAATTGTGCCCCACGGTCACAGAGTACATATATTGTGTAAGCGAGATGGTGTCACTGCAATAGCCGCTCTCTTTTTCTGGCTCCAAGTGTTTTTGAGCATTTCAGCACATTGCACATTTTGTAAATTGATGTAGCCCTATTTTTGGCAGAGGACTCACACACTCATATAAACGGGGACCACACACACACACACACATACGCAAAGCCCTCTCAGCCCCAGCACTTTGATGCGCTGTCCCCTCGAGGCAGGTGTAGACTGAAGCCCCTCTTACCTTCCCATCACTCACCTGCAGTGCAAAGATAGAAGGAGAAAGGAGGATGAGGGCAGAGAAGCTGCTGCATTATTCACTGAATGTCAGGATAGTTAAGTGATTGCTGGGTTTTATAAGCAGAGGAGAGGCAGAAGAGTTGCAAGGAGAGGGAAAGGTGAAAAGTCATGGTATGCAGAAGTTTCGATAAAAACACATCTCAGGTAGAAACCCACTTCTCCTTGTTGTTCTCCCTCCTCTCCATCTATAGAGATTGCGTATAAAGAATTTTTTCATGAATAAGAATTAAAGGTGCAAGTTGTCGGGCAAGTAATGTCCAGATAGTCTGCTTTTCCTCACATTTTGATGAATGAGACTTCCCCACAAATGGAGCAGAACAGATAGCTTCATATAGCAATCGGAGAGCGTCTGACAAATACACCTCCTCCTCTTGCAGTATTAAGACAGCAACCAGTATTCACAGGGACTATTTCTTCGGTAAAAAGGAATTCTTGTGCTCACAGTGAGATGTGGGGATTATCCAGAATGACAGGGGTGCTGTTTCTGAAGAGAAATGCAGCTGCTGAATTTTGTGAAGATCTTTTTTTTTTTAAATGCTTTGAACACCACAGATGAAATTTCATTCAGCTCTGCTGTATTTTCACGAAGGCTGAAATCTCAAAAGATATTTCAAAATCTAGCCTGATAAAATCTAGGGAGGAAATGTTTTTCTAATTTGGGTAAACTGACCCTTTAAAGGTGTCTCAAAGCGCCTCTCTCCTATACTGAGCACAGCTATTTATCAGCATTAATTACTACATTAATAAGCAAACGTACATTGTCAGGAGCTGGCGTAATCTGCAGAAAAGCTCTCACCTTCTCTCCCCCCACCCCTCAGAAAACACCCACCACAACACTTTGTATGGATCAAAACACTGATTAATTAGCCGGGAACAGAAGCAGAGAGCGAAAAGTGTGTGTTTGGGGAGTGTGCTACAAATCCCTTATTTGTGTATTAATGGGGATTTAAAGATGAAACGAGACAACCTGGCTGGAGAGTGGAGACTATTTAGACAGACCCAGGGGGGGCTCCAGGGCTGCTGCTGCTTACTTTTAGAAAGAGTCGAGTTAGAAACACACATACACACACACCTTCCAGCCTCACTGATGAGGCAGGTGAGCACTTACCCCGCTGGTTTGGAGTATGTTTTGACGCTAAATTGTCTCTCTTTGTTTCTCTTACCAGGAGTCCTTCAGATTTTATGCAGACAGGCTGAGAAACAGGTCTGCCAAAGCCCAGATGACAGCGGAGGAATAAAGATTCATCCTCCTCTCCTCTCACCTCTATCCAAATCCCACTTTTTCCCTCTTTTGTCACCATCTTTTTTTTATAAGTTGTTTGAGCTGAAATTTTGAGTATAACGTGTTAAAACTATTGTGTGTTAAACTCTGTCCGCTGTGAAATTGATAATGATGATGATGATGTTGAGAATGTACAGAAGTATTTATGCAAATAAATAAAGTTAGGAATCCAGATTCTGTGCCTGTCTCTTTATGTGGTTTAAACAGCATGGATTCAGTGGTGCAAGTAACCTTTTCCTGGGACAGCAGGTAAAGTATAGTTTTTAGATTCAACACTGTATATATTAGTATTAAATTATCATTTCATTTTTTGCTTATTGTTTCCATGTACTGTTTACAGTTACTGATTCAAACATGAGGAACAAGCCAGAGGAGTGGTCTCTGGCAGACATGGGAGCCTCACCTGACGAGATTGTCACCTGCGACTGTCATGGAACAGGGATTTGTGAGATAAAGTTATATTACATTACACATTATAAACATGCTAAAATAGACGTTCAACATATAAATTCATAAGTTCACTTTAGTGTAAAGACAGAAAGCTTTTAAACTGTGGGAAAACATGTATTCTTTAATTGATATGTTCTAACTGCCAAGCCCATGGTCTTCATCAGAAATGTCTGTCAGCTGATTTATGTGGTAAAAGGCAGGACAACCATGTCTGCATAAATCAGCTGACAGGAAGCTTCAGTAATACTTCTGATGAGGACTGCAGGCTTGGCAGTCAAAACGTGTCAGGTAAAAAAACGCCTGTCTTTAAATAAGACTAGTGAGTCAAATGAAATTATCCTCTTCAGTTTATTGTTCACATCTTTTCTCTGAATTGTAATGCCCTCATTGCACCTGTGTGCTTGAGACAAGAGATTCTGCCTCATCAATGATGGAGAAGATGTTACATCTGACAGGAGCCATGCTCACTACTTCCACATCCAGGCACAGCTTCACACACTGTGGATGCTGAGTGTTGCAACTGTGATGACATTTTTGTTGAAATTTTTTTTGTTGTTGCCTGATTTGGAATTTTTGGGTGACAATTCTCAAGATTGAAAATGTTGAAGTCCAACACCCAAAGTGAAGGTTGAAAAACACAAATGAAGAGGGGAAGGGTGGTAGAGTGCGATTGGTGGAGACCGTAAGGCATCTTAAAGTGCAGAGTGTTCAAAAAATCCTGTGCAGTACTAGGACCTGGAGCAACAAAGGGCCCCACTGTGATTGTACCCCTCACTACAGGGAGCCAGGAGTGAGGGGTGATCAGATGGCAAAAAAAAACACTAGCTGAAATTTTACTGAGAAGTTTTAAAAAATTTTAAAAAAAATTAATGATGAAAATGTTGGGAGGATTACTTTACATGACATTACTTACTTATATTACCTACTTAATCCTACAGGGCTATTTGCAGGGATATGAACCAAGGGAAGAGTTAGCCACATAAGTTCTGTTACCATTGAGGGAGTGGTCTCTACACACACACACACACACCTACCTACCTACCTACTCGTCACTATAGTGGTTACATGGACGTGATAATCCCTTTCTGATTTTACATGAAGAACCTTTTTAAGGGTAACAGAGTAACAACGTTATCAGTAGCATCCATTGTTATGAAACTACCCAGCTACAAGTGACTACACTATGTAACTGAATGACGTGGCCAAAGTATGGCAGAGGGTATGAAGACGAAAATAAACACGCTCAAGTGGAGCAATTTGATTTAATACTTTACTAATTTGGACTCAAACCATGTTGGTAAAAAAATTATCAGGCTTTTGCACCAGTGCAAAAACACATAGCTTACATAATCTTCAATCTTTGAGGACACAAGTACAAGCTCCTTTTTTTTTTTTTCCTGAGTGTGACTTACTAAATCTCCTCTTTCCTTTCTTTCTCCACTGCTCTTTATACTGGTGTACACATTGTTAAGCTTAATAACCTTACATATACAAAAAAGATAAAGCTGTAGAAAAAAAGAAGATTGAAAATGGGACAAGCAAAAGCTGCAGATGGATATCTGCCAAAGTAGCACTCTAATCATTTGCCAAGACAGAGAAGAGAGGGAAAGGAAAAAGAAAATTCCATCGTTTTAACATTGGCCTTATTGCAGTGCTCTGCTGCCATCCAGCAGCAAACAGCAGTACTGTGACAAAGGCTTCTTAACCCAGCACGAAGTGAATACAACTCTTTTTTAGTATTCCGTTTAACAGTTTAAACTGGAAACACTGAACACATTGAAAACGTTCTGATAAGTCAAATATGCTGCATGAATTATTACATACATTAATACCCTGCTGAGGTGCAAGGGTGCATATTTCATGTCTTTCTACAAGAATACAAGAGTTTCTGATGTTGAACTTATTGTTAAAATCTAAAGATTCTAAAAGACAACATATATATGTGTTTCCTTTCACTTTTTTCCACTGTAAAACATCCTAATAAGAGCAGTAAAACCGATGACAGAAAGCTCAGTGTCGAACCAGTCGAACTAGAACCCAAATTATTTCCTTCTGGGGGGAAAAAGAAAACAAAAAAACACCCTGCTGATGTTGCATATGATTTCAATTGGCCCAGATGTGTTCACCAGTCTTGACTAGACTTCTGTTTGATGAATTTTAGGGACAAGTAATAGAGCCCCATGAAGCCCAGACAAACTGCCAGCAGGACTAGATAGCACGAGTACAGAGGGTACTGGTTCATGTTCATGGCCTCCACCACCTGAAGGACAAACAGAGTGGGTTTGAAGATTTTGAATGTGTTGTTTGTTTCTTGGTGCACAGTACTGAGTTACAAGACTGTCCTACTGCTGAAGCCCCTGAAAGGCTGCCTTCAGATTGCCTCCATAACATTTACCATCTTTGGCTGAATAGGGCACAATCACAGTTATAGTTTAGAGGGGCGTCATTAATTGTAACAAAACATATTGCCTATGTTAACATTTAACTTGGGGTAAATCAATTACTTACTCCAATAAACGGACACTTGTGCATTTGTATGCCATGACTGTAAAACAATCAACTGACACACTTTTTCTAACCAGTGTGCTTTGACTCTGTGGTTTAAGATTCACAGCAGTAATATGAATCTGTGTGATACACAGTGATTCTGATGATTCTGACAATTCTGACTTTGAAAGTTGTTTATAACTCACGTGTATGCCGTCAACGTTAATGGTGATGTTTCCAATGCTTACGGGATACTTGTTTCCTCTGAACTGCACCTGCAGCATGCCCTCAAAACCCCAACGCATGAAGGAGGCGTGAGAGAGCCACGAGGCCACTGGGGAGTCAAAAACAAGCACAGGTATAAACATCTCATGCTGAGCAGCATCTTTCTTCTCTCTCTCTGTATGTATTAATCTGTCTCCTCACCAAGCCACATATTCTCAAGGCTGATGACAAATCCTCCAGTCAAATAGAAGACGGTGAACAAGGAGTTGCCCATGAAGGCTGAGGTCTGCAGGGTGGGCAGCGCAGCAGCGACAAACAGAGCCATGGCTCGGCTGCAGTAAACCATCAGCCACACCAGCAGGAAGTTGAGGAGGAAACTGGTCGGAGCATCGTTAAGTCCGGCCAGCCAATAGATGGGCAGCCCGTAGACCAAGGTGAACACACAGTGTTCTGGTAACTCCCCCAGGACCTGAGAGGTTGAGAGCACATACATTCAAATATACAGAACAGACAGAAATGCAGAAATACACACACATGTTCAGTATTGATCCTGGTTGGTGTGTTTGCATGTAGACACATAACAGTACATTATATTTCCCTGTGCTTTCCAGCACCACATTACAGGACTGAGCATCACTGAGGAGGTACATTGCACTGAAGTGTGACGCCAGCATGGAGTGAGGCTGACCCCTACTGGAGATGCAGTTTTATCACTGTGGTTTACCTTGGCGAAGAAGTAGGAGGTGACAGAGTACATGCCGTCCTCCAGCTCGTGGTAGAGCATGGCTCTCTCTGTGTGACCTGCAGACAACATTAAATTAGTCTGATGACGCTCAGTTCACAGCACATACAGCAGGTACAGCATTATGAATGTACTGCACTCTCTCTTCTTCAGAGAAATGAAGATTCATTTAAGATTACAGTTACAGTAATTTCTACTCAAGTTTTACTCAAATCAAATCATGTGACTGACCTTTCTGACTTGGGGGTCAATGCTCAAGACTAGGATGTAAGTAGTTCACCAAAGCATCACAACAAATTATTTACACACAAGTAACTACAGCCTCATTTCCCACTGGAGAGAATAGGACACAACCAAACACGTTGCTCAAATGTTTCTCAGATTGATACAGCAACCTGCAAAAAAGGAGTTGTAACCAAGTGTGATAGCTCATTTTGTACATAAGGAGCATGGCTGTGGATGTGCTGATGTGATAAACCAACTGGTTTGTGTGCAAACCTCACTTTAACAGTGAGGAGGACGGCAGTGTTCAGCTGGGACTGAGAGAGTTTCAGTTTGTTGTTTGCTGATAGAGGTTCTCCAGCTACTTACATGTAGTGTTGTTTTGTGATGTTGTGTATCAGGCAGTGTTACAGTATTTAACTATGATAATAAGGAATCAATTTTATAACTTTGGTTGTCACTTGACCTTGACTTTTAATGACGTTTGGATAGACTTGAGTTTTGCTATCTCTGCAACTCCATGTCCAATCCTATCTCCCACAAATCTGTCTGATAATTTAGTGATGATCACTTCACTTGAATAACTTTTGATGCACTTCCACAAAATGTTGTTCTCAATGATCACAACTTCAAATGCATTCACCTAAACTTTGAAGGATTTCTGGTTCTTTTTACACAAATATTATTTAGAAAACAGATTTTGTTTTGCTTCTTTTTGTGTAGGTTTCCTTCTCTTCATTTCTCTCAGTTTGTGTGTATACAGTATGTCATGATGCTTGTTATAATAATTAGATACCCCATACAGTATGTGTTGACATGCCTCATGACTATAATAATTCAGATATTCAAACAAAGAACTATTATTGTATGTGATAGAGACAGTTCTCAAAAAAAAAAATGAGTGCAGATATTTGTAGTCTTATTCTTAAGACTTAATGAAGTGAAATCTGTTTCTGCTGTGTTGGCTGTGTTCCCTGTGTAAGAACATGCAGAGGTATAAACCTAGACTCTAAGCCCATCCAACAGTGGTCATGGTCTCTTGTGACAAACACTATGAAATTGAAATGAAGACGGGCTTTGATTGCATTTGAAGTCACAGAGGTCAGAATTTGAATGTCAGCTTTATTAAGTACTTGAATGCTTTGCAGACTGACTTTGTCTTTCATGCTCCTAAATGCCTTTGATTACTCACATTTAGCTATGACGTCCAGCACCACAGCAAACGGGGTGAGAGCTCCGATCATGTAGAGGAGAGCCACCGTGTCCTGAATGGACAGACGCTCTTCTCCTGCCCCGTAGTACAGACAACCGACCAGCAGTGACATGAGGAGGGCCTCGAAGCCGTGGACCAATAAGGTGACCAGGTCTCTGAAGTCATTATACATGTGACGCCTGAGGGAGAAGAAAGGGGAGGAGATCCGTTTTCGTATGTGTCCTTTTTGAGTGCCGTAATACATCTGTGTGTGTGTGTGTGTGTGTGTACTACCTGATGAGGATGGTAAATTGGTGAAGTCTGCCTGGCAGTCTGTTTGTTTGCTTGGAAATAGTGATTACTTCCTCTCCCTCTGTCCTGCTCGGCTGCTGAGGGCTGCAGGAGATGCTGACAAGAAAGAAATTGATGAGTTGCTTTGGATTTTGTCCACAGATAAAACTTAAAACACAGATATTTTTTAGCCTGGTAAAAAGGTGATTTGTAATGAGACAGGAGGAAGGGGTGACTCCCTGACCATACAGCCATCTAATTTTCCATCTGTCTTACAAACAGAGCAACCCAAAAATGACCTTTAACCACCCAGACAGGATACGGAGGAGCGATTTTTGTAAATGTTATCAGAGTTAAGCTTTTAAAATACACCATCCCACCCTTGGTATACTTTGGCCTTTTGCTGATTCATTTTCTGGCATTTTTGGCCAAACGGGTAATCAGTGTATTGTCTCAGCTCAAATGTGTGGCGAAGCAAAAAGAAGAAGAAAAGAGGCCAAAGTTAAACACACACAGCTACCTTTCAGTTTGTGTTGGTGCTGTGTTGGTCCCAGCTGGTTTCCACATGTGATCATCTGTGTCTCTGACCTTTTCCATGAACCACTCTGACAGAACTCTGGCCCGCTCCAAACACTCGGCCTCTTGCTCCGGATTGCGTCGGTCTATACTGATCAGATCAACTGGACACACACAGACCAACAAAATGAGACTTGAACAAAAAGGTTTATAAAGAAGAATGGGTCACATTTGACACTATGGATGTTTCGAGAGTTATAGTATCGCTCATTAAAAGGACAGAAGCACATAATGGCTACAGTACAAAAAACATTTGGAGCATTTTAAAGCAGCTTTTTGGAAACTTCCTGTAAGTTGACAGTGAGTGTGGGAGTGATAATAACTTTCAAGCACTGTCGGGTGCTGGAATAAAAACACCACTTAATGCTATTTTGACAGCTTTCTACACACACACTAACCATAGAAGTCAGAGGGGTTGCAGTATCGTGGGCAGGGGTATCCAAGTGCAGTGAAGTAAGGCACCATGTCACGAGCTGCGCCACAGTAAACGGCTGAACCTGACGACAGCAGGACGACGAGGTCGAAGAGCTGGAAGATGTCCGATCGGGGTTGGTGGACTGACAGCAGGACCAGGCGGTTTCCCCGGGCCAGGCGGGACAGCGTGATCACCAGGTTGTGGGCTGTGAAGCTGTCCAATCCTGACGTGGGCTCGTCCAGGATCAAAATACCTGCAATGCAAAAAAAGACGAGACTGGTATAATACGAGGCGCGCATTTTAACGAGGGTCAGAAAACTCTGTAGAGATTTAACTGAACAACTGCTCTAAAACAAAAAAGTCACACAGATGGAGGGATTGAATTTCAAAATAAAAGCTAAGGGGAAAATCAGTCAATCAGAGTTTAAGAGGCCGTCTCTCGCTCTCTTATTCTCTCACCGGGGTTCCAGAGAAGTTGGACAGCGATACTGACTCTCCTCCTCTCTCCTCCAGAAACACCCCTCACATAGTCATTTCCCACCCTGGTGTGTGCACACTGACGCAGCCGCAGCTCTGCGATAACATCATCCACCTGTGGAAACATCGAACGACATGGTTTGTCAAGTGCAAATTAAATCGCCAAATTTTGACAGCACACAGAGCAGTTGATAATCATTTCTTGTTAAATCATACAGCATTTTGAGGAAAAAGAAATGGATAAATGAAGATTAAATGCAATATGTGTTGATTGTTTGTATCACAAGATGCATAGACAAGGCCTTTTGTCTTTTAGACACAGCCTAGGTCATGCTGTTTAGTTTGAGTCCTGTTTATTTAATATTAACTTAATTTTACCCTCTGGTCTCTCTGAGCCTGTGTGAAGTGGGTGGGGAGCCTCAGTTTGGCAACAAACATGAGAGTCTCGCGGACGGTGAGGTGAGGAAGGAGGCGGTCGTCTTGGCGGACATGAGCGATGCTTTTCTTCACCAGCTGCGGAGTGTTGGGCTTCCCGTTGATCAGAATCTGACCGCACGTCATTGTGCCGCCCTCATCCCGACATGTTATTATGTCCAGCAAAGATGTTTTACCACAGCCTGACAGAAGATGATTACACATTTAAAGCTACTCTCTCTACCAGGAAAACTACTGTCACTGTGCAGTCAAAATATGTACATAAGCAAAGCAACACAGTTTCAGGAAGCATGTGTGTTTTTTCTCAACCAGTGAGCAAGATTTCTGGGATATTTATTAGCCTCTAAAAGTAGCAGGTTTTTTCTTCCTTTTTTTCTAGTTCATGCACCTGGAGTCTAAAGGAAGATAAAGTTTTATTGTTTTTCTTTGTTCTGTAATATATTTTATGTACCCAGTGGTGCAATGTAACTAAGTATAATTATTCAAGGTACTTGAGTATTTCAATTATGTGCTACTTAAAACTGTAATTCTTTGTTTGCCATTTTCATGTCAGATTTTGAATTAAAAAAAACATATAAAATATAAAATAAAATAAGTTGTTAAACAGTAACAACATATTGCTGATTTCCAACGTTTTTGTCACCTCTTGTAAAAAGCATTGTCTAGTCTAGTGTCCTTGTCAATGGTCTCAGATGTCTGAGTTGTCAGTTCAAACAAAGAGTGACTTTACCCTCTAAACTCCTAACATTGTTTTATTTAAATAACTTGGTCCCAAAGAGGTAAAACTCTCCACCCGTTTGCAAACATTAGAAAAAAAGTCAAATAAATTAATCCAAATTTACATAGGAGAACTAACTCACTAATCATCCCATGAGCCCTGAGATTTAGCTTGACTTACGACTGACGTGACTTTAACTTGGATTGTTTTTACATTGTGACACTGATATTTTCTTAAGTTGTGAATCTGAGTCCTTTTTCCACTACTGCGTGTTCCCCATAGTTTGAAAAGGACTTTGGATTGTGGAAAGGCAGGTGGCACAAATTACATCATCCAAACATTCCATTACTTTAATTACCTTGATTAGAATCAGTAATGCTTAAATGGCTGTGTGTGCTCGTGTTTGTGTTGTGTGTGTGTGTGTCACCTGAGCTGCCGATAACGGCCAGCATCTGTCCACTGCGAACTCGAAGGCTGAGGTTGTTGATGGCCGTCTGCTTGTTTCCCTTTATCTCCCAGGGCAGTTTGAACTCTGACAACCTCTCGTACCAGGGGATTTGAGCCGCCGTGTCCACCTGTGAACATGCACATACACACATTTACACAATGAGCACATATGCATATGTACAGCACACATAAACATGCTCACACATGCAGAGCTTAAAACGGCTAAAAGCTAAAGATAACTGCATATGAAAGCAGAGTGGGTCAGTTACCTCATAGTGCAGGTTGTTGACCTCCAGCTCATTGCACCCTCCACTGTAGGTGAAGTAGAGACTGCTGTCTTCTTCTGATGAGAATAACTCTGTGTCCTGATGCTGTTAAAGAGGAGTAGGCAGTCAATGAATTTCAAACAGGCAAGGACACACATTCAATTTTTTTAGTTGTAAATGCATCGTAACTAAAAGATGAACTGCAAAAGAAACTATGAAAGTAAAGGTGTGGATAAAACTCTTATAAGTCACTATAAATCACTTGTAAAGTTTCTTTTCAGAATTACAGATTTATTACAGATACAGAAATGAGGGAATCTATTGAGGAACAAGTTACTGTGAACAGACACTGCATATAAAACCACAGGTTTTGGCTTAGATGGCAATAAGCCATTAACAATACAAATGACACAAGCAGGTTAACTTTTAATGACATTTATGTGAGATTCACTTAAGTTTTAAAAGAGCAAAAATCTAAATTTCAAATCTTGTGTAATCAATTGAATAATTGTTTTTTTAATCTTATTTATTTGCTAATGTTCTTCACTCAGTGAAAATGAGCCTTAGCGCTGTAGTATCTGCACATCTTTAATTTGAACCTTATCAACTACTTTATTGGACACTTGACTTAAATGACTCATTTATTTAATGATCTCTGTGTGCATGCACGCGCATGTGAGCTTGTGTGCGTCTGTGTGTGCATGATTGTGTATTACTGGCATGCATCTGCTTGTGTGTTTGTATGTGCAAATAGTTGCCGGGGACCTTTTGTGGGTCCAGAGTCCATTTGAAAACGAGCCTAATATTATCATTATGTAATCCCTAAAACTCTGCAATAAAAAAAAGTATAAATGTACAATTCAAAATGGAGCACATGTTCACACCAGATCTACAGCACACTACACTGTAGGCCAGACTGCATATACTGTAGATGTCATGTAAAATGGCTTTTAATGACATAAATATCAATTTTTCAGACCTGGGCACTTTTTCTATAGTGCATTAACCCAACAATGTTGCCATTGTTAATGCATTTGTTCTAATCAGTTCTGGTCAGATGTGGTAACTGAAAAACTGCAAATAATCCAGACTTCAGATGAAACTGAGATAATTATAGTGCTTTTTTTCTTTTTCTTTTTTTTTTCTTTTTTTAAAGATAAACCACCCTGGACTATAAGAGCATGGCTTGGCTAGTCAGTCTGAGTACCCACTGCTCACAAGAAAATTACAAAGGTTATCCAGTTACTGTAGAGAAAAGTATTTGATGAACACTTAGGTTAGCAAAAGTTTCTAAAGTATTTGCGTTGCAGGAAAAAACAGAAATATAAACTTGTTTCTAAGTTCCTAGTATGCGTCAACTGTCATTAAAGCCAAATGGAAATCCTAAAATACAGTATTAAAACATTCATAGTAAAATTGATTCAAATTCATTAAAAATATTGTATATTGTCTAGATAAAACATAAATTATTTTTGTATTTGTCATTTTCACCAATAATAAAAGAAAGAAAACAAAAACAGTTCTGTATCTTTAAAGTTGATATCTTCAAGCCTTTAAGAGAACTAAAATAGTAATATGTTTTTGTTTCCTGATGTTGATCACATGTAATAGACTGACCTGCGAAGAGCCTTTTGGGTGATTGAGGCTATTGTCTATGTCTGTGTCCATGATGATGCAAGTTGTAGGGTCAAGAGGTCAACGCCCCCCTTTTCCTCTTCTGTTCGGGTCTCCTCGTTTTCTTTCTGAGGGAATCTGCCTTTTTTGACCTCCTGTTGTTCCCCTGTTCACTGTTTCCTCTCCCTGTTAGGTGGTTTGACTCCAGTCCAGCTGAAGATCTCCTCGTCTCAGCTCACAAGCCTTCTCTCCCAGAGCGTCCAAGTTCATGCCATGTCAGTTCCTCATGTGCTCCGTCCCGTCATTCATGGCTTCTCTAGTCGTAGCGCACAATTTGAGGACTGAGGTGAGACTGACAGCCAGTCAGTCTACTCAGCATGTGTGTTTTTGTGTCTTCTTTATACAACTCCAGATCAAAGTTCTCTGAGATAACGCAACATTCGCTGTGTGTTTATGGCTCCTGAGAGACACCACTGCTCTCGCACTTCTGCTCTGTACAGAGAACAAGTGCAGAGAAACAAAGTTTGGGACTATAAGACGACTTAACTTTAGAGCTTTACATTGCTGTTATATGAGTGGTGATAGATATGAACAAACTGATCTGAGACGGACTTGATACAGTTGTCGTTTGGAGCAGAAGACTGGCTGGAGACATGAACAGATTTTATTCGATGCAGCCCGTGGAACCAGAGAACGGGACCAAAGTGAGAGAGTCCTTCAAGTTTGTGTCGGAGGTGAAGAGGGATGTATGGAGGGATGGTGGAGAGGAGGGATCAGAGCCCTCTTGTAGTCTGAGTGTCAGCAAGATCTCCTACACAGTCAGGTAAATGCTGCAGAGACAAACAGCTTGCAAGATGATGACTGCAAAAACAGGCTCTGAGAACCAACTAGTTTATGAATCAAAAGTTTGGGTCAAATTACCTTTAATTTTATGTTAATTTAATTCTCATTGCAAATGAAATAGCTGAAAAATAAACATATAACACATGGACACTTTTAAAACAAATGATAATTAATTTCACAGCAGGGATTGATTCTGTTCTGGAAATGTTAGAAATATTGCTCATATCGTGTGTGTGTGTGTGTGTGTGTGTGTGTGTGTGTGTGTGTGTGCTCTGCAGTGAGCGTGTGGGTCCTTGGTGGGACTTACCCTCCTACAGGAAGCGCTGGACTCGTCAGATCCTCAATGATGTCTCCTTCCACGTAGACAGTGGGCAGATCATGGGCATACTGGGAAATTCAGGTTCGCATTCAGCTCCGTCCAAAGTGCAAAGTGTTTAAACTGAATGAAAAATGAAGCAGTCAAAATGAATCTGGTATTTATATGAGCATCCATTAAACAGCTATTAAATTCTAAGAACATTTTCTGATGGAAATGGCTCTGGAATGGTTCTGAGTGATTTAGGGTATCAGAGACTAAATACACATTTATGTGGTCATGTGTTGTTCAGGATCCTAGTTCAAGGCTCAAGGCTATTGTGATCACTAAAAATCTATTACTAACTCTTCAAAAATAAAACAAACAGGACCCCTTACAGTAAAGAGTGTATAGAGAATCCTTCTGTTGACCAATATAAAATAAGATATATAAAATAAAATATACCCCGTCTTTTTGTATTCATGTGTCTCTGCCTTTACATTGTTAAGGCTCAGGAAAGACCACATTATTGGATGCCATCTCAGGGAGGATTGGAAACTGTGGTACACTGTTGGGTGAGGTCTTTGTTAACGGCAGGAAACTGAAGAGAGAAGAGTATCAGGACTGTTTCTCCTATGTACTACAGGTAATATACAGAGACATACAAACATTCAGTACAGCACAAACACGCACAATCAGTTATTGGTGATCTAAAAAACATTAAACAGGCTTTCTCAATGTTTCAACACATCAGCACAACCCCAACTAGACAAAAACGTAATAGTGGGGTTTTTGGTTATAACTAGAACAAAATGTTGTGAGAAGCCTCTTCCAAACTGTGGCATACAACTGCTGAACAGTTCTTGGAGTACCTCATTATCTATACCAGTGTTTCTAGCTGTAGTGTTAATAAAGGACTGAAAAGTGGTTTAAAGTTATTAGCACCTAATCACATGCACACGCACATGCACATTTCACTTTGCCCTAGTTCTCATAACGCACTGACATCAGGTTAAACTTTGCCCGACAGTATCACATGTGAGTGGCCACATGCAGGCAGTTTGTATGTATTTAAGTTGCTTAAAATAATGATAATAATTTTAAAAATAAATATATGAACACACAACATTTTGCAAAAACTCCTGAAAGGTTGCCCTGGGCTTCTGTATGAAATTAACTTAAGACCCTTGATAGCCTCCTCATATACTTAATCTCTCAATGAGAGGTGCTCAAGTGTATCCAAAGCCTGAATTAAAAACACTGGCTTAAAACTGGCCTTGCTTCCTTTCAAATCATCTCTCTCTTCTCGCTGATAGCAACCCTCCCTGCTCTCTAAGCCTCGTCATTAACTCCCCCTGCTAAGCTGAAGATGAGGAGGTGATATGAGCTCCTGATATTAAAGTCATTCAGATGAGAGACTAAGGAGAAGTGGGACTGGGAGGTGCCACGTGTTAATTGAGGCAGGCAGACGGTTCAGCAGGTTCAAGCAATGTGTGTGTGTGCACGTCTTTCTGTGTGCACGTTTGGAGTAAAGGTATATTACATTGGATTTGCACCCGCATATGTGAACATACAAGTATGTGTCCAACGTGGAGGTATGTTCAGTGTGCAAGGATGTGCACACTGAACATGCACACACACCTTTATCCACAAAGATGTGGATAAAGGTGTAGAATCGGAATCAGAGAAGTGTGTAGCATGGGTGTATAGAGCAAATTTCACGCCAGGCACACCATTAAGTTTCAAGATATATTGTAGTTTGATTACTAATCATATATGCTACATGGTGGAGATAATTGCTATTTTAGTAGAAGAGTATTTTTCATTGTCTTGATGTCTTAACTATTCCTAAGATAAATACAGTCTTATATGTAAAAATGGAGGAAGATTCTACTACAAGTTCTTCAAATCAATTTTTACAATGTGTCTTCACTAAGTATGAAAGACCTATGTCTGCCTCACTGAATCCCTTATGTGTTTCTTATGTTGTTTCTTTTCATCATTGCTCTCTTTTCCCTATCTCTCTTTTGGTCTCGGTCAGAGCGATAACTTGTTGAGTTATCTGACAGTGGAGGAGACTCTGACATACACAGCCCAGCTGGCTCTGCGGAAACACTCGGCCGAAGCCATCAAGAAAAAGGTGACTTTTGAGAGCTTCTCTTGCTCTGTCTGCTCTGTTAGGTTTCTTAAACTGAACCTGAATGTTCGGCTGGCTAGGGAAAAGACAAAAAGGAGACAAAAGGCAGGGGCATGGAGGATTACAGAGCATGATTCTTGAAACAGTGTGTATATCGGGGTATTCACTGAAGACCTAAATCAATCAAGAATATTTCTGAGAGCAGCTATAAGCAGAGAGTATTAACCCTAATAATCCAGTACCACATCTACATCAGGCCTCTGTCCTTTGACTTGCTAGTAGTAGCAATTCTATTGTCACCTGACCCCTGACCTCTAGCTCCTGTGTAGGTGTCGGCGGTGATGGCCGAGCTGAGTCTGAGCCACGTTGCCCACAGTGTTATTGGAGGTCGTGTTTTCCCAGGGATCTCTGGGGGCGAGAGGAGGAGGGTCTCCATCGCCAGCCAGCTACTTCAGGACCCACGTGAGTACCCCTCTGCAGCTGGGACATGCCTGAGGAGAATTACAGGAGTTTTATCTGTATATCACCAACATCAGACTAGAAAGGGTGCTACTGCTGCAAATCATGATGATGAGGTGAACTGAAGTAGAAGCCCTTACTCCTTACATTCTTAAAGTCTTTACAGACCTTAAATGAGGAGATATGAAGGAGATAAAGCTGAAGTATTAGAGGTGATTTGAGAAGCTCTGAGACACATGGGACAAGGATTATACAAAAGGGGCTTGAGTGCAACAGAAAGATGATGCTTAGCACACTCTGTAAGTAAATTACTGCATATAACACATTATATTGCATACATATACCCTGGGAAGCAACAGGACCAGAGGCAGGATCCTGAGAACAGAGGAAAGTTCACCATAAGTCACCAGAAGTCCACAGTGAAAAACAAAGGGATCTAAGTGAGAGAGGAATAAGAAAAGGACAAAGAAGGGGATGGAAGGAGAGATGGAGAAGAGTAATGAAAGACTGGGTTATCACACCACGAAGGGAATGAGCAGAGACTCACCTGTGTGTG